>CM071595.1:250488079-251092662 GCA_036435485.1 Saposhnikovia divaricata | reverse complement strand
TAACTGTACTAAACCTCTCCTCACTACAAATAACGGGTTCATTGTCACCTCATGTGGGAAACCTGTCACTTTTAAGGACACTTTTCCTCTACTCAAACAACTTTCATGGCTCAATCCCAAATGAAATCGGTCGACTATTCCGCCTAGAATCTCTTTCTCTGCGAAACAACTTGTTTCGAGGTGGATTTCCTGCAAATTTGCATTATTGTAAAGGTATCAGATTCATCAATCTTAAAGGCAACCATCTTGAAGGTGAACTACCAACTGATTTTTCTTCTTGGTCTAAGCTTAAGCTTGATTATTTTAATCTTGCATTAAATCATTTTACCGGATCAATTCCACCGTCTATAAGGAATATATCATCTCTTCGTTTTCTTTATCTAAATGACAATAATTTAGTGGGGAGGATACCTTTAGATGTTTCTTGTCTTACAAAATTAGAGAGTCTTAGTTTGTCAGTAAACAATTTGTCCGGTATGGTTCCCCAACAACTTTACAACAATTCAGTCCTCTATGTCGTTGATCTTGGCCAGAATGAGCTAGAAGGAACGCTTCCAACAAATTTGGGTATCACCCTTCCTAAGCTGCAAGATTTCTATGTTGATCTTAACAGATTTTCGGGCCGGCTTCCACCCTCAATAGTTAATGCGTCCAATTTGGTCATTCTAGAGATCACAGGAAACAACAGTCATGGTCCTATACCAAACAATTTGGGTAGCCTTCCTAATCTTGAAAAGTTAGGTCTGGGTCTTAATCCACTTGGAAAAAATATGCAACCGGATGACTTGAGCTTCTTCGATTCTTTGGTTAATTGTACCCATCTACAGGTTTTGGGATTACACGAGAATAGTTTAAGAGGCGAGCTCCCGAATTCCATTGTAAACTTCTCCAACGCAATGGAGAGATTGTTTATGTATGGAAATCACATATACGGAAGCATACCGCATGAAATTGGAAAACTTGTGAACATGAGGTTACTTACATTGGAAGGTAATTTGTTAACAGGGACTATTCCAGACTCAGTTGGAAAGCTATCAAGACTAGGCCAACTAAGTTTGGGCGGAAACAACATTTCAGGAGAAATTCCAACTTCCATAAGCAACATTACTCAATTAATTTCTCTTTATTTAGATACTAATATGCTCCAAGGAAGCATACCTACTCAATTCTTTAGCATCTTAACTCTGGAGGAGTTGTCCCTTGCTAACAACAGGCTTAGAGGCGTAATTCCTGACGAAATTGTGTTTTCTTCACCTTTTCTATACCTTAATTTGTCCCAGAATCTATTTACCGGCCCACTTCCATCCAGCATTGGTAGCTTGAAACAATTAGTAAAACTTGATCTCTCATATAACAAACTCACAGGAAATATACCTTCTACACTTGATAGATGTTTCATGTTGGAGGAGGTATATATGGTAGGAAACCTTTTTCAAGGTGAAAATCCATCCTCTTTCAAAACTTTAAAAAATCTTGCATTTTTAGATCTTTCGAACAATAACATCTCTGGGAGTATTCCAAGTTTTTTTGATGGGCTTCATTTGATATTTCTCAACCTGTCGCACAACAAGCTTGGAGGACAAGTTTCAAAAAAAGGCCTCTTTTCAAATGTAAGTGCTTTTTCACTCATTGGAAATGTGGAGCTTTGTGGAGGTATTCAAGCATTGCGTTTGCCTGCTTGTCCTGTAAAAGTCTCGAGGAAAAGGAAGAAAACATTTTCCCTTAGAATGATACTCATCACAGTTCTTGTACCCCTCGGTGTCTTGTTAGCATCTCTTGCTTTGATTTTCTATCGACGTCGAAATTCCAAGAAGTTGAATGACCCCATTCCAGTATTAAAGGATAGCCAGTATCCCAATCTTTCATACCAAGACCTTTCACTTGCTACAAATAAGTTTTCTCCTGACAATTTGATTGGCGAAGGAAGATACGGTTCTGTTTATAAAGGAGTTTCCCAATCAGTGGAACATGTAGTTGCTGTGAAGGTACTAAACGTAGAAGTACGTGGAGCCAACAAGAGTTTTTTGGCAGAGTGTGAAACGTTGAGGAACATTCGTCATCGGAATCTTATCAAGATCATCACGGCATGCTCTAGCATTGATCATAAGGGAAATGACTTCAAGGCATTGGTTTTTGAGTTCATGAGTAATGGGAGTTTGGACAGCTGGTTGCATCCAAGTCCTCATAATCAAGAAGGGAATGAAAGAAATTTAACTATACTCCAAAGACTAAATATTGCCATTGATGTTGCACTAGGAGTCGATTACCTACATCATCATAGTCACTCAAGTATCATTCATTCTGACATTAAGCCAAGTAACATTCTTCTTGACGAGGATTTCGTTGCTCATATTGGTGATTTTGGTTTGGCGAGGTTTTCTTTTGCTACAAGTGATGTTAATCAAGCACAAATGAGTTCAACTGGCATACGTGGTACAGTTGGATATGTTCCACCAGGTGACTTTTCATACTGTTTTCTTTATCAATATTAAGTACTGCCTGAAATATTGAGTCAAACAATAACTATATTTTGCTTAATTACCGACAATTTTTAGACAGAGGAGTATCATAAATCAAAAAATGTTTTTATTTTCCAGTTATATAAACCCTTTACTTGTGCAGAGTATGGAATGTGTGGGGAGATTTCTGCAGAGGGAGATGTGTATAGTTATGGAATTCTTCTACTAGAAATGTTTTCGGGGAAGCGGCCTACAGAAATGGACAATGACAAGGATCTTCGTGACTATGTGAGGAAGGCACTCCCACAAAGAGTGATGGACATCGTTGATCCACGGATTGTACTAGATCAAGAAGAACATGGCTCGAATGTAAATCAATCATACAGCATGGCTACCATGAAGGTATGTCTGGCATCAATATTTGAAGTGGGGATATTATGTTCCGAAGAGACTCCACGCAAACGCATTGATATTAGTATTGCTATTAAGTTGTTACATGAGGCAAGAGACAAACTTCTGTAGTGCAGTCAGTTACTCAGTAATCTGGGTGAGAATGACAAGAAAGAGTGTGCACATATGTACTTCCCATACTTCTATCCTTTTATATTTGTAAGTTTCGATCTGTAAGTTCCATGAGTTGATATTTTGCTTAACATACTGCAATAAAGTTTCCCTGTTAAATAAGCTAAGACATGTTGGTTTATTACTTGAGTTCTGATATTGAGTTCTGCTTCTGCATAAAGAGATAATTGACTACAACTATTTTATTACCTGTCTTTGCACTATTTAGTAACCAGAGATTGAAAAGTACCGGAGACGTGACTGTGTAAGGTTGTAATTTATCATTCACTATCTTAATTTATTAATCTATATTCTGCTCCTGCTAATAGAAAGGTTTTAATTAACGGAGTCTACTTGACTTTTGAGAAGCCTTAGGTATTATACTTGGTACTTTATGATCATCCTGATGATGATTACAACTTGGATTTGGTGAGTATCCAGTTCAACCTAAAGATTCTTGACTTAATTGATCGAGTCCACTGTTTCTGTCGTAACCACCTAGTTTGATTTTTATCGTTTTTTGTCTACTTGGTGTATAAATGTTTGATTTGGATTTTTTCACAAAGGAAACTATGTCACCCAAATACTTTTGCTACCTCTATGTGCTTGAGCTTTTTTTAGATAATTCATCTGTGGTTAAGGTGAAGAATCTGTTGCATATGCATCGACACAATGCAGTATCTCTTAATGTCAGAGAGTTCTGATGAACCTTGCATATTGTTGCTTTAGATTCAAAAGGCTTTTACTCTTGGCCTTGTAATATTTGTAGCTTTGTCGTTTTTGCTTTATCATCTAGTTATATGAATAATATATAAAAAAACGTTCACAATCACCTTCAGATCTGCAGTGTAATGCATAGTAAAATGTAGCTGCGTTGTGATTCATTCTTACAGTATTAAAGAGCAAAAAGCCTGAAGTGTCATGGGACTTGGATCATCCAAAGCCATGACAACAGCTGCAGTAGTTTCTGTATTTCTTCATGACGTTGGGGCTGTTAACCTTTCTTTTTTTACAACAAAGATCAACACCACAAAATGAAGGACAATTCAGAACTTGATTTAATACTTATGAAAAGGTAGGTAGTGGTTTTTTATGTCAGTTCGGAAATTAATGGAATCCAAGTTACATCCAGTTTTCACCTGAAGTTCTTTCTTAAACTTGGGGCTCTTTTCTCTTGCCCTCTATGCATCGGTCCCCGTCAGAAATACTAGAATATATGCTACCTGGTTATTGATATTAGAATGTACAATGTGGATGTGAACAGTTGTTAGAATATAATATATGGTTATGATAAGTCCTCCTAGGACCTTGGCGTTTTAGGAGAAACGTTAATATATAACATGGTATTTGAACTTAAGTTGGCAGAGGTCCAGACTTCGATTGCCCGCTACTCAAGATGGGTGCTAGTGATCAACTCTTCGACCCCATAATACAGTCTCGTGATGTTTTTGCTTTTGAACTATGAACTAAAGTTATCCAAATTTTTGCAGCCAGGTACAAATTTAAGCTGTTCAGCAATCTGGATGAGCATCTTATTAATAGAGTTAGACTATCTGTGCAGAGTTTCAAGAAACACAAATTCGTGTGCCGCATTACGTGGCTGCCAAATCTGTCATGTATTACATCTACTTGTAAGGCTCAATTCTTATCTCCTATATGGTACGCATTGATAGCCACAAGTTTTAGTTATGTTTTGTGGATGATTCAGGGGACATTAAAGAAAAGAAATAACTAAATTATTAATCCTTATGTACCTTGCATTGAGATGTTCTCTGTATATCTTCCACGATTAATCATCCCATTGATTTGACCAGTTTTTAAGATGTTTGCGATTACAGCCGCGTAATTTGGGGCCTCTGACAATGATCTGACAACCGAATAGCCTGCAATATGCAGATACTCAATGTCCACTATCTGTGGCAAGATCTGGGACAAGACAAAATCATGGTACATTAGTTCTTTGGTTACCAGTGGCTGGATGCACCATGCTCGCAGCTGCACCAAATGCAAGGTTTTTTTGCTCAGTATTAGGTAAAGATCCCCCAACGGGTATATAAGACCATTCCTGCATAAAAATGAGTAATAATAACAATTTTAACTTCAATGTACAATTTTCAAATTCCTAGTGGGCCTGTGATCTGGAAAAAAGAAGATTACTACCTCTTCATATGTCTTGGAAACTCGGATTCCCATTGTCTGTGTTATACCCAAAAATAACCGCCCTTTATTTATGGGCCTCGTTCTATAGATCTCGCCCATGGTTTCGTTACTGAGATCTCGCCCTCTTTGTTTAGTTAAGCCCGGTATTCTGATAACTCACCCCATGGTGAGAACTATAGGTTTTGAAGACTATGGACTACAAATTGAGTCCTTGAATTGTTATGATTACTAAGAGGGCTAGGTCTCACCTTAAAGGTAGATCTCGCCCTATTAAAAATGATGTCGCCCTCTTCCAGTTCTCGGAACTGCCCAATAAGCTATTTTATCTCCGTAGCCCAAGGTGAGCGTTGACCACGATAATCTCGGGTCAATAGCTTAGCCATTAAGCTCCGAGAAATTAGCTGGGCTTTATGGTTCGTGATAATTGTCAAAGGCGGTGGCCTCGATCCAATGGGCTTCCTAAATAAGGAAAACATAGCCCATTACGATTACTTGTCCTCCAAGAACTACGTTTGGCTTGATCCCTATAAATAAGGGTACGTAGGCACATTGTATGGCACGATGCAAACCCTAGCACAAGAGAAAGAATTCAATATTCGATCTTAATTGCTACACACATCTTAGCATACAATCTCAGCCATCCCCAAATCATAAACCCTAACCCTAAACATCCTACGCTGTTCGCCGCCATCAACAACCACCACAATTCCAGCAACCCTCCCCGAATTTGTTTTCCCAAATTCCTCCGTTAACAAGTGGCGCTAGAAGGAGGGGTTTTTACATCTCAGGAGGAAGGATGTCGCAGTCAAACCAAGAGCGTGTTGATGATCGTCGAGGAGAGGATATTAGGACCACGGAGAATTTACCCCCGCCGCCACCAAGAAATTCTGCCGTAAGGAATTCGATGCTGAGAAACCTTGATCGCCCAGGAGGCTCGCGCCGAAGATCCACTACACCCAGGGTTCCTAATGGACAGTCGATGCCACGGATAGGAGGAGACCCACCTATCTTGATGAGTAATACTGAACTTTTGAATTAGATCACTTATATGGGAAATACTATTACCCGTATGGGCGCGAGGATGGATGAGATGGAAAGAGAAAGGCAAATTTTTGAAGGAACCCGCCTAAATCGAGATGGGCGACGCCCACTAGATGAGAGAGAAGGGAATATGAGGGCGACTCTCCATGACTGGGGAAGAAATTATCGTACACCAGGTGGAGATCAGCGTGTTGGTAGGGAATCTGCTATTAATCACCAGCGCATTTCACATATGGAAATCCCCTTGGAGAGAGAAGTTCAGATTGTTGGAGAGACTAGGACCGACCAGCGGTTTCGAGCTATTACCCCCAGGGCCTTGACCTACGGAGAGCCACATGTTGAGTTCCCACCAGACAGAGTGATGCCCCGACGATCAGGCCAAGCACGGCTACTGCATGAAAGGACCGAAAGGGGGCGAGAACCTCAAAGGGAGGAAGTTTGGGTTGGCGGCCAAAGGACTGTGGACCAGGAGAGGCCTAATGGAAGGCACCGTTTCGATCACGAGAATGAGATGTTAGGAGACTTTGATGTGATTCCACCCACAATGGCTCAAGCTGGTGACCCAAATCATCAGAGGACTCCGAACCACTACAGTTTGGGCTATGGGGAAAGAAGATCTTATGCTAACCTCTTCAACCAGGCAGAAAGAGGCCAAAGGGGACCTTTAGAATCTAATTTGGAGGAGAATCTGATGGCCGCTCGCAGATATCAATTGCCTCACCTGGAGAACGCTGTCGGGGATCGGTATAGGTTTGAGGAGTTAATGAATCAACAAAAACAGGAGGAAGCGTCTCGCAGGGTAGCCGGTCTTGAGGATCTAGACTTGAATGCCTTGCGCAGGCTCCTGGCTCAATCAAGGGAACGATCGGGAGCTATATTTGAACCGGCCCCATCGCCTTTTTCATTGGCAGTCCGTGAAGCACCTCTTCCCCCATCTTTTTGATGGGTGGGAGATCTAAGGTTTACGGGAAGTTCAGACCCGGCAGAGTATATTGCAAGGTTCAACACTGAGATGGAGCTCTATCAAGTGGAAGACTTGACAAAGTGTAGGTTGTTAGCCTCGACCCTGCAGGGAAATGCCCACCAATGGTTTCAAAAGCTGGGACCGGCTTCTATTACTTCTTGGGATCAAATGCGAAGGATGTTCTTGATCCAATTTCAATCGTCTATTGTCTATGCCCCGCCTGTCACGACCCTGGCAAATATAAAGCAGAGAGAGGGAGAAACCCTGCAATCCTACTTTAGACGTTTCAACTCAGAGGTCCCAACCGTCCGGGGAGCTTCGGACGAAACCATCAAGAATTTTCTGATAGCTGGAGTAAGGGTAAATTCGGACTTCTGGAAAGAACTTCAGCGGAAAGAGCCTCCTACACTTGCGGATCTTTATGCGCAGGCTGAACCCTTTAAGAGGGAGGAAGAAGCTCTTAAAAGGAGTGATTACCCCGAAACCAGTCGCAGGGGTAAGCGCAAAGATAGATCTCCTAGCCCTAGGGGAGACGGAAGGAAGAACGGTAGAGGAGATGTTAATGTCGTCGATACTTGGAAGTCTGATCGGTCGAGATCACCCAGTCCGACGCCACGGTACCCGCCACCACCTCTTTATTTTCAGAAAGATCAGGGGTACCCCCAGACCAGTATTTTCACGCCGTTGGTGGCATCTATTGATCACATTTATGAAGTAACAAAGAAGGAAGGATTGTATAAACCGCCTCTCCCAATTTCGAAGAATGCGCAAAGGGATAAGAAAAGGTACTGTGCCTATCATGAATCCCATGGCCATGACACCCATCAATGTCGGCAATTGAGGGAGGAAATTGAGTTGCTAATCCGGAATGAGAAGTTGACTGAATGGGTCAGGAAAATCAAGGGGGCGTTCCTCCCATGGAGGAAAACAAGAAGGAAGATCCTGGAGGTAAACCAGACCAGCAGGGAAAGACAGTGTTCGTAAAAGAAGCCAGCATTCATACTATTTTCGGAGGACCTCATGTTGGTGGAGATGGAAGAAGGGCTATGGAGAGGTACGCTCGGGAAGCAAAGGATCCCCCGCTAACAAATGTTAATCACCTGTCAGAAAGGCCCCCCAAGCTGTTCAAGGGGGAGGACACACAGATAATTTTTTCCGAAGAAGATGCAAGATGGGTTCATCATCCACATAGTGATGCCTTGGTTGTTAATGTCAGAATTGGGTCTAGGAGCGTCCATCGTGTGTTTATCGATAATGGGAGCACTGTGAATATCCTTTATTACGGAACTTTTAAAAAGATGGGACTTCTTGATAAAGAAATGAGTCAAGGGCACGGTGAAATTGCCTCTTACCTTAGGGGAAGACCCTTACTCTGCTACTCAGGTGTTTGAATTTCTAGTCATCGATCAACCTACATGTTACAATGCTTTACTTGGAAGGCCGGTCTTGAAGGAAATGAGGGTAGTGACATCAATTTATCACTTGGCAATGAAATTCCCTACTCCTGCGGGGGTCGGGTGTGTGAAGGGATGTCAGTATGATTCCAGGGACTGCTATAACAAAATGATGAAGTCTTCCTCAAGAGGGAAAACAAGAGGGGGAGATGTTGGACTTCAAAGACGAAAATGCTGTGGAAACATTGAAATCTTTCGGACCGAAATTGTCGGAAAAGGCGGTTACCCACATGGTTTATACAGTGGAATTCCCTGAGGATGACGCCATGGCCAGATATGAGACGTTAGCTAAACATGGAACCCCGCTCTTCTTCTTAGAGGCACCACCCTCTCAAGGAGAGACTGTGGAAGTCATTGTGGAAAGCGCTGCAGAAAAGTCTTTTGTGGAAGGCAGGATAATTGATAATACATGGTGTAGGGTGTTGATGATTGGGGCTCCTCCTCCAGTCAATCAAAACCAGTTTGAAGAGGGGGTTGTTGAAGATATCACAGACGAGGAAGAACAGAGAAATCTTAGAGCAAAAAAAGGAAAATTTGTCATAGATTGTGGGGATACTCCCATGGTTGAGTTTCCGGACGATTTGACTTGGAGAGAGGAATCTCAACCGTTGAAGGGCGAGGTTGTTTCTATACGGGAAGTGGGTGAGTCCAGCGGAACGAAGGAAGTAGAGTTTGACTTGGACCCTCGATTGCCTGAATCCAAGAAGAATGTGGGACCGGCAGAGGATACTGTGCCAATTCTTGTGGACGAAAAGGACCCGTCCCGGGTGCTATATATTGGGGCGAGATTAGAGTCAGACTTGAGAGAGAGGCTGGTTGCCTTTTTAAAGGATAATCTGGATGTTTTCGCTTGGAGTCATGCGGACATGGTGGGAATTGATCCCGAAGTAATGTGTCATCACCTTAACATAGACCCTTCTAGGAAGGGTGTTCGGCAAAAGCGACGGGCGGTCAGCGGTGAACGAGCTATCGCCTTGAAAGATGAGGTTGACCGGCTGCTAAATGTCGGATTAGTTAAAGAGTCCTTTTACCCGGATTGGCTTGCGAATCCGGTTTTGGTGAAGAAGTCAAATGGGAAGTGGAGAGTCTGTGTTGATTATACTGACCTGAAAAAAGCCTGTAAGAAAGACAGTTTTCCTTTGCCTAGGATTGATCAGTTGGTAGATGCTACTGCGGGGCACGCCCTGCTTAGTTTCATGGACGCTTACTCCGGGTATAATCAAATCCCGATGTTTGGGCCAGATCAGGAAAACACCTCTTTCATCACGGACCGCGGTTTGTATTGCTATATTGGGATGCCTTTCGGATTGATCAATGCAGGGGCGACTTATCAAAGGTTAGTCAATATGATGTTCAAGGAGCAAATTGGGAAGACTATGGAAGTTTATGTGGATGACATGCTTGTAAAATCCAAGGAAGCAAAGGAACACATTCAGCATTTGGATGAGATGTTCCAGATCCTCAGGAAGTACCGCATGAAGCTTAACCCTAAAAAATGTGTGTTCGGAGTAGAATCTGGAAAGTTCTTGGGTTTTATGGTAAATCATAGGGGGATAGAGGCAAATCCTGCAAAGATAAAAGCTCTTCTCGAGATGAAGTCCCCCCGAACGGTGAAGGAGGTGCAAAGCCTAACTGGGAGAGTCACCGCTCTGAACCGTTTTGTGTCAAGGTCATCTGACAAATGCAAGGAATTCTTTAAGGCAATTAAAGGTGTTGGGAAGAATTTCGAATGGACATTAGAGTGTGAAGAAGCTTTTCAGGCGATAAAGAGCCATCTGGGATCTCCCCCGCTATTGTCTAAGCCGAGTGAGGGAGAGACTCTTATCCTATATCTTGCTGTTTCAGAATATTCTGTTAGTGGAGTACTTGTGCGAGAAGAAGATGATACCCAGTACCCTATATACTACGTCAGTAAGAGGTTGTTGGATGCAGAGACAAGGTATTCAAATATGGAGAAGCTAGTGTACGCCTTGATTTTAACCACCAGAAAGTTGCGACCCTACTTTCAAGCGCATAAGGTAGAGGTCCGAACATCATACCCTTTGAGGCAGATACTGCGTAAACCGGAAACTTCTGGACGGATGTTGAAATGGGCAGTGGAATTAGGACAATTTAATGTGGAGTATAAACCTAGAAGCGCTATAAAGGGGCAGGCTCTCGCTGATTTTATTTTGGAATTTCCTCTGGATCAAGAGGGCGAGTCTCTGGTCGTCATACCTAGCCCTCCACCAGAGCCGAGTCAGGAATGTCCTCCATCACTATGGTGGACTTTATATGTGGATGGTGCATCGAACAATGAGGGTGCAGGTGCGGGAATTGTTTTGGTCAGCCCGGAGGGACACCGTCTTCGAAGTGCAATCCACTTTACTTTTCATGCTACAAATAATGATGCTGAGTACGAGGCCTTGATCACGGGTTTGAAGCTCGCCCTTGAGATGAAGGTGGAAAATATAAACATCATGAGTGATTCAATGCTGGTTGTCTATCAGGTCAATGGAGGGTTCCAAGCTTGTGGGCCTCGAACTGAGTTATACATGAGGTGCACGCGGAGATTAATGGGCCAATTTCGGGAGGCGAGGTTGGAGCAACTTTCTAGGGACAGTAACGGGGAAGCCGATGCCCTGGCCAAGTTGGGGTCTCAAGGGGAGGCCATTCTTTTAGGTATCAGTCCCTTGGAAATCCAGAAGCAACCTAGCGTTCCGGAGGTGGAATTAATGCAGGTCGAAGTTCCTACGCCAAATACTTGGATGACCCCTATCTGGAGGTATTTGAAGGAAGGAATTTTACCAGATGATAGGATTGAGGCTAGGAAGCTAAGGTATAAGGCAGCTCGTTACGTTGATTTTGGGGGATCTCTTTACAGACGGGGTTTTAATCAGCCGTTGCTGAAGTGTATAGATGGGGAGGAGTGCACTTATGTTCTCAGGGAAGTTCACGAGGGAATTTGTGGAAACCACTCGGGGGGTGGTTCACTTGCGCAGAAAATATTACGTCAAGGGTATTATTGGCCTACTCTTCGGGAAGATGCAATGGTTTTTGCTAGGTCTTGCGACAAGTGTCAGCGATATGCGAACTATGTGAATAGTCCCGCAGCTCCTCTTACTTCATTGACTAGCCCTTGGCCCTTCGCCATGTGGGGAATTGACTTGATAGGGGAACTCCCTAAGGGAAAAGGAGGGGTGAAATACGCCGTGGTGGCAGTGGATTACTTTACTAAGTGGGCAGAGGTAGAGCCTTTGGCATCAATCACAGCAAAAAAGTTGGTGGACTTTGTGTATCGATCCATCATTTGTCGCTTTGGAATACCGTACAAACTGATATCTGACAACGGAAAGCAGTTTGATAGTAAGGAGATGAGACAGTTGTGCGATAACTTGGGAATCATTAAAAGTTTCTCTGCTGTTAGTCATCCTCAGACTAATGGTCAGACGGAAGCAGTGAACAAGATAATCAAACATACGCTTAAGGCGAAGCTGGACGACAGTAAAGGTAGTTGGCCGGAAGAGCTGCCTAATGTCTTGTGGAGCTATAACACGACACCTAGGACTACTACAGGGGAAACCCCTTTCTCTTTGACATATGGATGTGAGGCTATGGTTCCAGTCGAGTTTGGGGCAAGATCTTTCAGAAGAGAGAACTATCAGCCAGAGGTAAGTGAAGTTAACCACCGTCTTTACCTGGATATGGCGGAGGAATTCAGGACGGCTTCTCAGGCAAGGTTGGTTTCCTACCAGCAAAGGGTGGCTAGGTTTTACAACTCAAAGGTAAAGGCAAGACCTTTAAAGGTGGGCGATTACGTTCTTCGACGAGTAATGCCCAACATGAAAGTCCAGAATCATGGAGTGTTTGGTGCGAATTGGGAAGGTCCGTACAGGGTTAGAGCTGTTTTGTGGGCAGGAACTTATTATTTGGCAGATATGGAAGGGAAACACATCCCGCGAGCTTGGAACATGGAACATTTGAAGAAATATTATCAGTAATGTATTTCTACTTTTGATAAACTTTCCTTTAAATAATTATTTTCATGAAAGTCTAGGGGGTAGTGCATGTACTCCTCCTTAGCCAGGTTTTACTATTTATGAATAAAACATGCTTGTTTTTCTCCAAATTTTGTTGATTCTGTTATAGATGATCTCCTGTGAGGAGAGTAGAAAAACGACTTCGGGAAATCTACCTCCTGTGAGGAGGGATATTTCTGGAATGGAGAACGACCTCCTTTGAGGAGGGTATCTCGAATTATTAAATCCTTGCAAAAACCGTACTTCCGGGGGGGATGTCCGTACTTCCGGCGCCTCATCAAGGTTCGAGTTTCGGAAAATCCACCTCCTGTGAGGAGGGTATTTCTGAACAAAAAGACTGATCTCCTTTGAGGAGAGTACCATCAATATAAATCCTTGCAAAAACCGTACTTTCGGGGGGGATGTCCGTACTTCCGGCGCCTCATCAAGGTTCGAGTTTCGGAAAATCCACCTCCTGTGAGGAGGGTATTTCTGAACAAAGAAGCGACCTCCCTTTGAGGATGATATCTTAATTATAAATTCTGAGGAAAATGACCTCCTTTGAGGAGGATACCCTCTTGAAGACATGGTGAAGAAAACTTTAAAGCAGGAAATATAAGGAAAAGCCTCCCACAGAAGGGCGAGACTTCAATGGAGGACAAGCCTCCAACAGAAGGACGAGACTCCCCCTTTAATTGAACACCCGCAAGACATAAGGAAAATATAAGTGGATATTTAAAGAAGACATGAATTTGGAAAACGAATAGTCAAAATTAATACAAAGGCGACGCCATTAAAAGGAGGGCGCGCACTCCAAGTAGTTATAATAACACCCAATAGGTTACAACGGGCGAGGCCATTACAGGAGGGCCCGCACTCCAATAGTTCGTGCAATTATAAAAAGTTCATGTAGTCAGTTGGCGGCGGTCTGGGAGGGAGATGTTATTCCTGTGTTCTCGCCATCCGTAGTTCCTCTCTTTTTCGCCTCCTCTTCAGCCAAAACTTTCTTTTCCGATTCAATCTTCAGTCGAAGCTCTTCTTTAGCAGCGTCAATAAGTTCAGCATTATCGACCTGGAATTTGAGCATGTAGGCAGGGGTAGAAGGTGTAAAGTGCGAAGACCAGTCATAGCCAGGGTCGCCCGCTAGAAAGTTGCGGAGATAGTCCAGGAATCCAGCATTGTATGCTTCGCTTTGACCCTTCCTCATTCCGTTAGAAAGCATATCGTTCTCGCCCTTTAGCCTAGCAATCTCGTCCTCGTATGATTTGGTTGCCTGATCGAGATCAAATTTTGCTTTGTCAAGGGAGAGTTGCAGCCTGTCAACATCATTCTTTCTCGCCTTGGTTTCAGTATCAAGTTTCTTCTGAATCTCGCCCAGCTTAGAGTTAAAGGAAGAAGCCTCGCCCCTAAGCTTCTTCAGAGATTTCTCTTGATCTTTGATGGTTGAGTTTTTCAGGGCCAGAACCTTCAAGCCATGATAGAAGGCGTCATCAAGCCCTACCTTGAAACTAAACTCTGCTTCTTCGTCGGTGCGATTTCTAAGGAGTTTGGCATCGGTGTCAGAAATGTTTTCCACAGCAACAGATCCAAAAGTGGAGGCCACGGAATCAGAAGGCGATTCCTCAGTTCCAACCGTTTTGATTTTTTTGTTTTGCGGATTCTTAGTTACCTCATCCCGCTTCCTGCCCTTATCCTGCTTTTCACCAATGTTTATGGGGATAGGTGGGCGAGACTCATTGAGAAGAACTGAAGGGGAAGGGCGAGATTGATTAGCCACGGCTGAGGCTGAAGGTGCAGCGTCAGCAAAGGGGTTTCGCCCGAATGGAAGCCTCGACATTTGACCTGGAGACGAGAACACATATAAGTTAAGACATATATTGAAGACTAGATAAGAAAAAAAAAACGAAAAGAAGAGAGAACATGTTTGCAAATAGGGGGGCGGGATGTGTACAGAAGGCGAGGTACCTTTACCAGTAAGTCGCCCTTCGACTAGTTTTCTGCGGGTATTTCTTTTAATTCCTCTCTTAAATTTAATTTGTGGAATTTTTCCATAACCCTCGTTATAGAAACCATGGGCACGGAGATTTTCGGGTGTTACCAAAACATCGAGGTCTTTCTTTGACCTAGGGAGTTCGGAAATAACAAGAGCCCTACAAGCAGCCTCGCCAGTTAATTTCGTCTGGGCGGGTTTATCTAGAGGAAAATAAATACAAATGTTAAGAGGACGGATAAAGGACGAGATCTAAGAACAAAAGGCGGGATACTTACAAGGGTGTAGTTTAAATTGAGTTCTGATTCTCGGAACGTCAAACATATAGAAAAAGTCTTCCTTCCATAACTTCATATTGCTGGGGTTACCCGTAATGAAGCCTTTCTTGTTATGACTTGACCAATAGGCGAGGTAGTAGAACCCCACGTCCTTTCCGCATCGCCTCAGAGAAAAGAAATGACTTAATTCGGTTGTGGTCGGGGCGTCATATCCCTCATTCTTGTACATCATGTATAAGCCGATAGCCGCCCTGTAACTATTTGGTGATAGTTGAATTGGGGCAATATTAAAATAGGTAATAATTTGGTAGAGAAAAGAATGCATTGGTGTTCCAAAGCCGAGTTCTACCAGCTTATTGGTGAGGACCATTCTTGGTGTTGGTAGCCCGACAACGTCGAAGACGTGCATCCTCATGAACGAACGAGGTCGCAACCATTTCCCTTCCAAGTTATAGTATTCGATTAGGAACATAATTTCTTCAGAAGAGATTGAAGAGGAAAGTCCTGCACAGGAGATAACGCCCTGATCGAATCTATGTTTCATTCTGAGAGGTTCATCGACATCGTCTTCGAATTCTAGATCGATGTCGCAGGGGCGGACGGGTTGCATGTATGGGTTATTTGGAGGAGAAGGTATTTCCATTGCATAACGCACAGGCGAGATAGATAAAACTTCATCTTCGTTCTCGGCATCGGCATCATCATAGTCGATATTTTCCTCCTTGATGGGAGCTCTCGCTCTCTTCTGCGTTCTCGTCCTCATCAATGACTCCTTTACCTTTTGCTTCGTCGAGCATTTTCTTAAATCTCGTCAGATCTTTGCCACGGTTTTTCCTTAACTTAGAGGGACCAGGTTCTTGGGGGTCTAAATCGGCGAAGAGATCATATAAATCATCCTCTCCCTCACCCGTGTCGCCTAAATCTTGAGCGTGATAGACGCTCGCCAAGTCATCAGCATCATCGCCCACTTGAAAGTCATCAGAGATGGACAGAATTTCATCCTCGTGAAAAGAACCCGAGGTAGAGGGCGACGATGACCCATGGTCAGAAGAAGAGTCCTCTCTGGACATCTGTAAGAGAGGGCGAGGTCCATGTTAAGATTGTTTTCAGAATATTTTTTGTTAACAAATGGGTCCTCGCCCCCATATAAAAAATGGTCTTAACGGGCAATTAACGGGGAAACAGACCTATCTTAGGCGAGTTGTATCTATATCGCAAGTTATTTATAAAAGGAACGAGAAACAATAAGCGTGATAAGGTAAAGGGTGATACCTTTGGGGAAGAGGAGTCGCCTTGGAAAAAGAAGGGCCACCCGTAAGATTGGAAGCCTCGCTGCAATTTAGGATATCTCGCCCGCTTTATAAAATCTTTGGCAACAGTTTTGTTGGAGTTTTTGAAGGTAAAGGTAAAATGAGAGAAAAGTTAGGGGTTTATATAGTGGTTGAGGAGAGAGAAAGTCGGTCAACGTGGCAAATTTTGGTTGGACATTAGTGAAAAAATCGAGATATGGCTTTTCGGCGAGAAAGTTTTTCTTTTATTATTCCCGGGAATTTCTAGGAAGCTCGCCTTTTTTGGGAAAGTCTTTGGAATTTAGTTTCTTTTATGAATAAATCATTGCAAGAAACTGGGGGGTAGTTGTTATACCCAAAAATAACCGTCCTTTATTTATGGGCCTCGTTCTATAGATCTCGCCCATGGTTTCGTTACTGAGATCTCGCCCTCTTTGTTTAGTTAAGCCCGGTACTCTGATAACTCGCCCCATGGTGAGAACTATAGGTTTTGAAGACTATGGACTACAAATTGAGTCCTTGAATTGTTATGATTACTAAGAGGGCTAGGTCTCACCTTAAAGGTAGATCTCGCCCTATTAAAAATGATGTCGCCCTCTTCCAGTTCTCGGAACTGCCCAATAAGCTATTTTATCTCCGTAGCCCAAGGTGAGCGTTGACCACGATAATCTCGGGTCAATAGCTTAGCCATTAAGCTCCGAGAAATTAGCTGGGCTTTAGGGTTCGTGATAATTGTCAAAGGCGGTGGCCTCGATCCAATGGGCTTCCTAAATAAGGAAAACCTAGCCCATTACGATTACTTGTCCTCCAAGAACTACGTTTGGCTTGATCCCTATAAATAAGGGTACGTAGGCACATTGTATGGCACGATGCAAACCCTAGCACAAGAGAAAGAATTCAATATTCGATCTTAATTGCTACACACATCTTAGCATACAATCTCAGCCATCCCCAAATCATAAACCCTAACCCTAAACATCCTACGCTGTTCGCCGCCATCAACAACCACCACAATTCCAGCAACCCTTCCGAATTTGTTTTCCCAAATTCCTCCGTTAACAGTCTGTAATCTTGACATGAATTTCTTCTTCAGTAGGTCTGGGTACGTACATTTTAATGAAATATAGAGCCACATCTCAAAAGATCCACCAATATTTTTGGCACAACTTGAAGGGTGTAAAAAATGAAATGTTATGCATGTTAGGAGAATAAACAAACTTACAAGGCCAGACAAAATGGTAATACTCAGAGTAGCATTTAGCAAACAAACGATACTTTGTAGTCTACAACAGTAAGTTATGGTAAACAATAGGCACATACCATAGAAACCAGCTGTAACAGTGAGGGTGAGAAGATCAGCACCATCTTCTCTGCGGTAAGGACTACTAATTCCTCGCTCTATATAAACATCTTTTGTCACCTCCAGCAAATAACACAATGTCTCTCTATGACCAATCCAAGCTGCTAACTTCAAGGCAGTGTGCCTAATAAGGTGTTGAAACTGAGCAAAATCCGGGTCTTTACTGACCAAAATTCTTTCCGCTTGCGTATTCCCTACCTTAGCAGCATAATGAAGTATATTGGTTCCATAACAGTTAGTGGTCCGCAGCATCTGGAAATCTCCTACCTCCATAATCATCTCTACTAATTTCTCTACTCTACAAAGTGGTGGGAACGGTCTGTTCCCCCCGCTACGAGTAGAGCGGTCTCATAAAAATATGTGATATCTCTGTTTTCTTCCTAAAGTACAAATTTATAGAGCCTGTTGGGTGACTTGTTAACTTTTCTGAGTATTTCACTGGAATTATCGGTTCAGGTTGCAAGGAATCTTTATAGTGTACAGAAAATATAATTTTAAATCATATGATTATATTCTTTAACTGATATTTGGTACTTAAATAGTACGGAGTAATTCATAATGCATGTACTTGCTGAGTAAAGAAAACTACTACTAATATACTTGCCGAGTCTTTTCAGTGTTTGACATGTTCTGCCATTCTCATCTTACTGCCTTGCATATTAGACTTAAGTTTCTGACTGGTGAGTTGCATCATGCAATTCGTACTGAGGACGAATCTATGAAAGCGGAAGCAAATCGCTTCTATCCACTATACAAAAGTTTCATTGGTAAGAGTAAACAGTTGAATCAGTTCTGAAATCCTTAGCACTGAGGTTTTGACCAATGTTCTCGGGCTTATGGCACATGTTCCCTTACTCAACTTAACGTCTAATTTATAGCGATTAAACTACATATTGTTCTCCATATCTGTCTGAGATATCATACTTACAGTGAATCAAATGAATGATCTAATATTCTAGTTTTGTGAAATGCTGTGTGAACTTCATCCCCTACTCTCTGTTGTACTTTTTATTCCCAAAATTACTAGTATAAACAAATTCATATTTTAATTCACAACAAAAACAAAATCATGATTGAAACATTGAAAGATAATACTTCACAACTGGAATCCAGTAACGAGTCTTTAGCGGATTAGTTAAATGATGAATGAAAGCAAGCACACAATATTTGGTTAACTTACCATGAGAAAATTTAATAAATCTAATGAAGCAACGACTTGCTCTGCTTGTAAAAAACGCCTCGTCCATATGTAGAGCGAACCAGTTCCACAAGTAGCGGATATTGCAACAACAAAAACAATGTCACTGGAACGCTAGCTAGTAATATAACCGGTGCAGAAATCCATTGTATTTTATCACGTAGCACAAGCGAAAGCGACGCACAGAATGCAACCATTGTAGCAGCTATTGATATAAACAACGAGATTAGACCCAGCGCCAATCTCTTTGGTAAAGAATATAGGAAATCCTCTTCGGCAAAACGCGAATTAAGTACCGCTAACAACATTATAACAGAGGTTGATGAAGAGAATAACGCTATCGCGTCTGATATGGCAAAGAGAATAAAGACCGCATCATTTAGGAACAGTGCTTTGCCTTTGTCGTTGTTTCCTCCTGGTGCTGTAAAAATAGCTGCAAATGCTATAGTGACAATGAGGGCAGCTACAACAGTTCCTGATGAGGATGCATCCTTCATCCATTGCTTTGCTTCTTTGAGTAGCTCCGCGTGTTCACTAGTGAATACCATTCTCGGTGTTTTGTCATCACCGTCAATGCTTTCTTTGTATACAGGTAAAACAAACTTTTCAACTTCCTGCACAAAGATAAGTACGTTCAGGTTGGTGTGTCTCGCCTTGTGGATCTAAAAAGGTCAAAATAACTTACAGCCTTTAATCAGATGGATTTTAATTAACTCGAGGCAGACACTTAATTATATGAAGCACTTAGAATCTCACTAGAGGACCTAATTGTATAATTAGACTATTAATCGAATTAGAGATGACCTCGTAGAGTTTAGGAGTAGGCTTATTGGACATATATGTGCTAGTGTGTGTGTGTGGTTAAAAATAAGTCTGAGTATGACCTTGAACCACTGAAGCTCGCGTTGCATTTGCAAAGCTGCGCCAGTGACTGTATCGAGGCGATGCCGAGGTGCTAACTTGCCAGCGATATGCAATGGACTTCCTTTTTCTTCGGGGACTCCGTCTGCCCCTTTGAACACCTTAAACCCTGACATTTGATATACAAGGTTGTACACTTTTTCTTGACGTTCACTAATTGCAGCCACGAACAAGTTCAATCCTTTTACTTTGTAGTTGATAGCTACTGGATAGTGATGGCAGCACTGTTCTATAAGCTCATAAATACCATGTTTTACTGCTCTGGATATTGCCTTTCCAAATACATCCCAAGCTAATGTTTTGTCGTCTTTTTTCATAACAGTTAAGCACATTTGTTCAACAAGTTCTTTTGACTGTAAGTGCCTTACTTTGCTTTCATGAATCCGCTTGATATGCAGTGCTGTAGTGATATCATGTTAGAATTGCAACTATATATGTAACACCTTTAAAGAAATCTATCTATTATATAATTCGGAGACTGTTTTTCTATTTGCTTCAAATATAAGCATTATTTCAGTTTCAAATAATTAATTCCATATATAATAAATCTCATACTCTGTTATTAAAGATCATAGAATGAACATTTAGTCCATCAGATTATTGTGGAACATTCAACGTGGCATGGAAGAGTAAACATTTGATATTAATATTCTCAACCACGGCATGTTGCCCCAATGGTTACCCCTCGCCTCCTCCGGTATTCAGGAAGTCGAGTTCGACCCCCAATGGGGGTCAAATACAAATATAGGTGTGTTTCTATTTAGCTAACTAGCAAAATAAATAAATAAATTATTCTCATCCAAGTATTGCAATACACTCCAAATGGAGACGATAAACCCATTGTTGGCTAAAAATGTATAAGTAAAAATAATTAGTATACAAACTGTTGTAGGAGGATTTTGATACAACTACGTGGAGGTCTTTGCTGGAATAGTGCCGTGAAATATGATGTTGATTAACTGCCCAGAAAGGCTCACAGTTAGAGATTTAAGACTAGCCACCCTAAAAGGCTCGCAACTAGGGGTTTTCGAAGAACACAGGAAGGTGTTTCTCAAAGGAATCAGATTGAATCTGTGGGATAGAGCTCAAGGGCCGTACAATATCGATGTGTTGGCCTGCCAAGAACCCTAATAATGGTGTCTCACACAAGAGTGCACGTGCTCTAGCTACTCAAGGAGTGTAAGGGTTGAAGAAGATCCCGCAAATTGCCTACATACTACTATTTTTAGGAGATCAAACCCATATGTAGTTCTTGAAATGATATGTTCGGTTGTTTATGATGAATTATCTCGTATCTGATGAGATAATGATTCATATTTACGATGTAGATCGTGTATCAACTGAATAAGATGTATTTATCAGGTTTCCATGTCATATTAGGACTGTTGGAAGCCTATCCACTGATGTTTATCTCAATAATGTATGAATTATTATGTATTAATAATGTATATCTCTGAATAATCGAGTATTTATTTGTTAAGAAGTGTATATTAGATGTAGAGACGTGATCCTAAAAAATAGGAGGTCAGCCTTATCTAAATTTGTAGCCTTATCAGGTTTCCGGCGGAAGCCAGGGGTACCACCCGGTAGCCCCACTGGTAGCCTACTCTGGTAACCCCTCTGGTAGTCCGGTTGTGGGAGCTATTCTGGAAGCCCTATTTGATGGTTGTCCTTATTTGAATCTGTGTTTCTGCCAGGCTCCCGGGGAAGCTGGGGCTCCCGTGGTAGCCTGACTCCGGTAGCCCTACTGGAAGGCTGTCTATGGAAGCTGCACTAGAAGCCCTATCTGATGGCTATCCCAGTAATTATGTTATGGCAATTATGGGCAATGGATCATCCACAAGGGGTCACCTCTGGGACCCTAAGCCTCACGTTCATTCAATATTCATCTCATGGTAGCCCCTCCGGTAGGCTGACTATGGAAGCATGTTAGCCGGGAATCTTATAATAATAATTGTGAGCTAGGGATTAGTCAAGGGAAGCTAGTTCCTGGAACCCTCGACTTCGTATATATTCATGATTTTCCTTAGAGTAGCTCCTATGGGCTGCCACGGCCCTTAAAAGCCTCTTATATCATCTAATTCATTTACGGATTGGATCCTAAACCCTCAATGGGCCTAAATCTGATACATGCAAGATTTTGGTCACAACACAGACAAATCACAAATGTAACTTGAGTTCACAAAGATGAAGAAATTTTTTATACCTTCCCAAGTTCGGTTTTGACTTGTTACCTCCGATGGTTCGCTAATGGGGGACTCCAAAGCTTTCTTTTCGTTGGCAGGAATCCCTTATCAATCAAGACTCAAATGTATATCAAGGTGAAATCAAATATTGATACTCAATAATAATTTAAGAGAAAAATGTCGCTAAGTACGTATTTTGCATTTAATTAGTTATTACTATTTTATTAGTTGAGTACTTTAATTATATCCTATATATAATTAGCGTAAGGGAGATCACGTGGTACGGTTTGGTCGTCGTGGCTTGATCTGTAATTTTAAAAATATTATATTTTATATTCTTAAATAAGATTAAATAAAAATTAAAAATATAATTTAATTGTACACCTTATTTCAAAAATTATGAATAGGATTTTTAGATATTAACTAATTGGTGCAAGGGAGTATGTGGTTAATATGACAGATATGTCATTTAAGAAGTAATAATAAAATTATATTTTTAAATAATATTAACTAGAATTTAAGAATATTGTTAAATTGAACACCTCATTTCAAAAATTATGAATAGAATTTATAGGTATTAATTTGAATTTTTTCTGAGAAAATTCAAAATTAATTATATAGAGTATAATAAATTTATTAAGTGAAAAAAGTATAACAATAGTAACATTTAATAATTTTTAAATTAGAAAAACACGAAATTTCAGGTAAAAAATACAATAATAATTAAAATAAAAAAATATTAATAAATAAGTATCATTAATTTAATGGAGATGATTTCACGATTCTTTCAAAATAAAATTTTAAAAATAAAAATTTTATATAAAAAATTTAAAAATCATATTTATAAAGCATTCCGTGCATCACGGGTATAAAGGTAGTTGTCATAATTGTAGTAAACAACAAGTTTAAATTTGTTGTAACCCCTTTGTATGAATTAGTAACAACCGCTTTTAATATGCTTTAATGCCGTTTAATGTGTATTTCTCTATTAATTGCCTAGCAAAAACGTGCATATATGATGCTGTATGTTTAAATAAAAATTGTATATATAGTTTTCTCCTTAATTGTATATGAAAAATGCTAGGTACCATAAAATTGGTATCCAAAAAATATTAACAAATAATGTGGCATATTACAATTGGTGATAATAAAATAGATCATATGCATTCACACCAACCTCCCCATTTCAATCTGCCACGTCAATTATGCCACATCATTTGATAATAATTTTGGGGTACCAATTTAAAGTACCTAGCATTACTCATTGTATATATAGATTGTCTTCAATTCTCTAGATCAGGTTCTTAACTTATGTTTTCATTAGTAGTATAGTTTTGTCATGAATGTTCTAGAATATGAATAGGTTATATAGCTTTAATATTGATTTAATTTCTGGAAGGATTATGATCTTTTAGATATAATTTAGATAAGTAATTTCATATTTAAAAATGCCTGGATTGTTATTGAAGTGTATCCTTTCTTATTAAAACATATTGATTATTGTATTAATTAGGATTTAAATATGCATTTTTTGTACATAGTGCAAACGCATTAATTATAATAAGACTAAATTGCACTGTAGTGACCAAAGTATTTTCAATTTTGCATTGAGATGACTATATTTTAATTCATGCCAGCGTAATGACTAAATTTTAATTTTTGACGTGAAAAAGGTGCTCCGCCTCTATTCCGTTAAATTGACATTGACGACGTTAATTAATATTGTGTATAATTGTAGAAATACGTACAATCGTGTATAATACTTGGTTCATATTTTTCCTGCTTTAATGTGTTAATTTGAAGCAAAAAGCCCCTCCCCTGTTTTTGTTTTCTTCGACCCATAAACAAACCCTGCTTGTTTTCTGTTTTCTTCTACTCAATCTCTTCTTCTTCTTCACTTTAAACACCCATAAATCCCCTCTTTAGCTCGATTCAAACCCAGCTGAACAAACCCATTTCTTTCTCCCCCCTTCCCTTGTTTTAGTTGAACCCAAAAACACATCGAGTTTCGCTTTCTTTTTGTCCTGAGTTCCGTTAATTTTCTGTTTGTTTTGTTGTGTTTAGAGAAATAGATTTGGCTCTCTTTCCTTAAGTCAACAATCTTATGGATGATTTCTTTCCGACCTTATGTCGATTGAGTAATTATATATTTGTTATATAAGTTCATGCCTCTAGACTTCCAACACTATTATCATCCACTATCTCAAGCACACAATCTACCTGTAATTACGACAACCTCCTTGCAGGAGCTTTTATCGAAAAGGTTCTCCTATAAGAGGCCGTGGAAAGCTTTTAGTCCAATTCATTAGGAGGTGAGCATATAGCCTATTTTGTTATCCTCATTTTCTTCTTGTTTCATCTCTTGGCTTAATGATTGTATAAATGAGTCCACTTATTTGGAAAAAGAAGTTCTTCTAGAGCGCTAATTCCACAATCCTTTGTGGTCTAACCCATTGTTAGAAGGCAAGATTATTTGTAATCTACACACTGTTAGCATTTCTGACTCAAAATTAAGAGTTCTATCAAAAGTGTCAAGTAAGATTTTCAATTGTAATAGACAACTACCTCTGTCAAACCACCATGGACAGAGGAAAAGGTCCTTTAGAAACGGCCTCAAATTTTCACTTCCTACTGCGCCTACTTTTGGGTGTTCAGAATGTTGGGATCAGTGGCTCTTGACAAATTGATAATGGGATGATTAAGGAACTCATATGATACAGAATGTAGAGTCTGCTAATGTTCTAAAGTTTGCTTTTGTTCAGTGGTTGTATTAAATATGTTCCATAAATACTAAAGCAGCATGGGTTGTAAAGCAGCATGGTCTAGCACTCTGTCCTATGCAGTATGGGTCTAGCAATCTGTTCTATGCAGTATGGGTTACCTAATATATAGTTTAGATTATAGATGTTACCATCTTCATATGTTGGTACGTGTAGTAGTAGTTCTTTATATATTCATGTACTTTCATTTTGTATAATAACCATAAGTGTACTCCTTTTTCATTAGCTTAATACAAAACCAAGCTCTGCACTTTCATATGGTATCAGAGCATAATCATTCTTGAGACCTAAAACCAAATCAAACATCACGTCTTCACTCCATGAACGAGAAAGACACTACAAAGTTGGATACCAACGAAATGCCTGAAACCTCACATACCCCAGAACCATGGGAGAAACAAAGCCATCCTTTATACTTACACTATACAGATCAAGCCGGAGCTGTTCTTGTTCCGCAACCACTGATGGAAGACAACTACAGCGATTGGGCACAGTCAATGACTATGGCACTCGCAATCAAAAACAAGAAAGGTCTCATCGACGGAACAATCATGAGACCCACCAACAACGAGACACATCAACAACAATGGGATAGAGTGGATATGCTTGTCAAAGCATGGCTGCTTACAAACATGACAAAGGAAATGTCAAAAAGCTTCAGACATTGCAACACAACAAGAATTATGTGGCTGGAATTAAAAGAGAGATTCTCTCATACCAACACAGTCCAGCTATTCCAAATCGAAAAGGCCATTCATGACTGTGAGCAAGACACAACCTCTGTCACAACATTCTTCACAAAGCTAAAGACGTTATGGGATGAAAAAGATTCTGTTTGCGCATTTCCTGCTTGCACATGTAAGGCAGCAGCAGAGATAAAGAAGTATATGGAGACGCAAAGGACTATGCAGTTTTTAATGGGGCTGAATGATCACTTTGCTTCTATTCGAAGCAATCTTATCGGTTTTGACCCCTTACCTGACCTCAACAAAGCATATTCTACAGCTTTGCGTCATGAAAAACAAGCTGAGATATCAAGCACCAAGACAACACAGTCGGTTGAGGCTACTGCATTTGCCACCAGAAAATTCAATAAAGGTGGCACAAAGTATGGAGGAGAATCAAGATGTGAGATTTGTAATTACACAAATCATAGCACCAAGAACTGTCGTGCGCATCTAAAATGCACCACATGTAATGGACAAGGCCACACCCAAGAGCACTGTCGTGCTCATCTGAAATGCACTTACTGCAATATTAAGGGTCATACACAAGAAGATTGTCGAAAAATGAAGTATGCCAAAGCCAACCAGACAAGTCTTTCAAGCAACAATGAAAGCTTTCCTTTTTCGAAAACCGAGTATCAACAAATGCCGGGAATCTTGAACAAAATGAAGAATGAAGCAGGCACCTCAAAGGGAGACTAGTTACTGGAGCAGCTAGGAGCAGGCAAGGAATCTACAGTCAACGTGGTTGGTAATATTCCTAACTATGAAGAATTCTCAGGTAAAATAAAACAAATTCATCAAGATAAAGGAACAACAATATGGATACTTGATAGCGGTGCCAGTGACCATATAGTTTTTGATTTTTCATTGCTCACCACAGCTAAACCCACACACAGTAATTTTGTTAAATTACCAAATGGAAACAAACTCAAAGTTTCTCATGTTGGAACTGTCACATTCAATTCTGATTTCACCCTTCACAATGTGCTGTGTGTTCCTAACTTTTATCTCAATCTCATCTCAATAAGTAAGCTTGCATTTGACTCATCTTATACAACCATTTTTCTGAGACAAAATTGTTTCATTCAGGACCTACAAAAGGGGAAGACGATTGGGACTGGAATTGAGGATGAAGGACTATACTACCTCAAATTTTCCAAGGAAGGAACATGCAATGTAGTAAACTCTCATTCACCTGATCTGTGGCACCAAAGGCTCGGGCATCCATCGAGCATTTATTTCCTTTTCCTGCAAAGAAATCTTGCAATGCAAGTACATGTTCAATATGTCCCCTTGCTAAGCTTACCAGAAAAAGTTTTTCATCAAGTAATACCTTTAGTCAATGCTGTTTTGAATTAATTCATGTCGACATATGGGGAGGGTATCATGTTCCTACATATTCTGGGGCAAAATTCTTCCTCACCATCGTAGATGATTATTCCCGAGCCACATGGGTTTACCTCATGAGACATAAATCTGAAGCAAGAAATTTTCTCATCCACTTCATCAACTTAACAGAAAATCAATTCAACAAAAGCGTCAAAATAGTTAGAAGCGATAATGGCCCAGAATTCAAATGTTCGGAATTCTATTCATCTAAGGGCATTGTCCACCAAACTAGCTGCATTAACACCCCACAACAAAATGGCGTTGCTGAGCGTAAACACAGACATTTGTTGAACGTTGCGCGAGCCCTCCTTTTTCAAGCACACTTACCTAAAGAGTTTTGGGGGGACGCTATCCTCACAGCATCATATCTCATTAATTACACCCCACTCCCATCCTCAAAGGTAAAACTCCATTTGAAAAACTGTTTGATAAAAATCCAGAATACTCTCATCTAAAAGTGTTTGGGTGCAAATGCTTCTCATCTACACATCCACTCAGACCCACAAAATTCGACCCACGAGCAAAGGAATGCATATTCCTTGGGTACCCATATGGAAAGAAAGGATACAAAGTCTTCAGTTTGCATGATCAAAAGATCCTAATCTCTAGAGATGTGATTTTCCATGAAAATGAATTTCCTTATAAAAATAATATCCATCAATCATTACCTTATCAACAACGTGATTCCATCTCTTCCTTTCCATTATTTCCTCCTCCAACTCAAACACCTTCCACGGATGATGTTGACCCTCCACCAAATTCTCCCATTATTTTAGACATCAATCATTCTAACATGACACCACCAATCCAACCAAATCCAAATTCATTTTCTTCCGCTGACTTTCAATCACCGTATCCCCTTGGTTATATTCATGAGAATACATCTCAAAATCTCTCACCTCAAATACAACCCCCACCACCTCGTAGGTCAACACGCCCAACGAGAACTTCAACTACATTGCAGGACTTCCACATTGAGGCAGTCCTTCCCTCACGACCTAGCCCATCGACTTCTTCGAATGAGGTTGAACATACAGGTACCACTATACACCCCATATCAAATGTTTTGTCTTATAATCATCAGTCTCCTAACCATAAAGCATTCACAGCAAAAATTTCCGTTGAGAAAGAACCCAAAAATTTTTCCCAGGCTACCTTGGATCCCAAGTGGAGAAAAGCAATGAATGACGAGCTGACAGCGTTACAAAATAATAATACGTGGAGTTTAGTACCTCTTCCCGCTCACAAGAAGCCCATCGGATGCAAATGGGTTTACAAGATCAAATACAACCAAGACGGTAGTGTTGAACGATATAAGGCTCGTTTGGTAGCAAAGGGATTTAATCAAGTCGAAGGCATTGATTACAACGAAACCTTTGCACCGGTAGCCAAGCTCACAACAATCCGAACGCTTCTTAGTCTTGCTTCGATACTGGGATGGCATCTCCATCAATTAGATGTCAATAACGCATTCTTAAATGGAGATCTATATGAAGACGTGTACATGAAACTACCACCAGGGTTTGGACGAAAGGGGGAGCATAGAGTTTGTAAGTTACTTAAATCTCTATACGGCCTCAAACAAGCTTCAAGGCAGTGGTTTTTGAAACTCACCAAAGCACTTCTGGGAGCTGGATTTCGGCAATCTTTGTCAACTATAGTCTCTTCACACGAGAATCAAATGGAAATTTTTTGGCTCTCTTGGTGTATGTTGACGATGTCATATTGGCAGGAAATAATATCAAAGATATTAAAGATGTAAAACAATTCATTGCCGAGCAGTTCAAACTAAAAGACCTGGGGAAGTTGAAATACTTTCTAGGGATCGAAGTTGCAAGGTCGAAAGCAGGCATATCATTGTGTCAAAGAAAATACGCCTTGGAAATATTAGAAGATGCAGGATTCCTTGGTTCAAAACCTTCCAAATGTCCAGTAGAACAGAACCTGTCATTAACCAGGGATGATGGCCAATTATTGCAGGATGCTTCACAATATAGGCGATTGGTTGGGAGGCTCATATACCTCACCGTCACACGACCTGACCTTGTTTATGCAGTGAACATTCTGAGTCAATACATGGACAAACCCCGTCAACCACATCTGGATGCAGCTTATAAAGTGCTGCGCTACATCAAATATTCACCAGGCCAAGGCATTTTTTTACCCGTTGGCGGTTCCTTACAACTTAAAGCCTACTGTGATGCTGATTGGGCACGGTGTAAAGATACAAGACGTTCAACAACAGGGTATTGTATCTTCCTAGGAAATTCACTAATATCTTGGAAAACCAAGAAACAAACCACCGTCTCTAGATCAAGTGCCGAGGCAGAATATCGATCAATGGCTACAACTTGTTGTGAAATCACGTGGCTACTTAATATTTTGAGCGATTTACATGTTGATCATAAGACTGCAGTCCCACTATTTTGTGATAATCAAGCTGCCATTCACATTGCATCCAATCCTGTTTTCCATGAAAGAACAAAACACATTGAACTTGATTGCCATGTTGTCCGGGAGAAGGTTCAAAGAGGCATTATCAAGACATTTCACATCCGAACACACGAACCTGCGGATCTGTTTACCAAGCCCTTGAGCACAAAGCAGTTCAATTTCTTCTTGAGCAAGTTGGGTTTAATCAATATACACACCAACTTGAGGGGGAGTATTAAATATGTTCCATAAATACTAAAGCAGCATGGGTTGTAAAGCAGCATGGTCTAGCACTCTGTCCTATGCAGTATGGGTCTAGCAATCTGTTCTATGCAGTATGGGTTACCTAATATATAGTTTAGATTATAGATGTTACCATCTTCATATGTTGGTACGTGTAGTAGTAGTTCTTTATATATTCATGTACTTTCATTTTGTATAATAACCATAAGTGTACTCCTTTTTCATTAGCTTAATACAAAACCAAGCTCTGCACTTTCATAGGTTGGCTTAGACTCTCTCACTTTTAGATACAGAATGTAGAGTTTGCTTTCGTTCTAAAGTTTGCTTCTAAAGTCTGCTAATACTGGAACTGGACGACAAGATGTGGATCACTCTTCTTTCTCTTGCTTTTAATCTGCTCCTGAGACCTCAGAGCACTACAGTTTGGAATCTCGACCACAATACCGGTACATGCCTCATGGATAAATTTACAGACTTTAGTATAATGGAGTTTTCCAGGTGAAAAAGAAGAGGGGTCGAGGTGCGAAGTGGGTGGAGTAATGGGCTGAGTGAAGAAAATGGAGAGTCGTGGTTGAAAGAGGGAATGAAGTGGTGGGTTGAAGGAGAATGGATGGGGAGAAGGGTAGTTGGGTTGTAAAATTACATCAATACCCTACGATAATACATCTATTGTACGTATTTCTATAATAATACACAATAATAATAACGTCGTCAATGTCGATTTAACGGAAGGGAGGCGGAGCACCTTTTTCGCGTTGAAAATTAAAATTTAGCCATTACATTGGCATGGATTAAAATTTAGCCATTTCGGTGTAAAATTAATAATATTTTGGTCACTATAGTGCAATTTAGTCTTATGATAATTTGTAAAACTTTTTTTTTTTTTTGCTAGGTTGGATAGCAAGCAGGATTTCTCCTTCTTTCAAAGGCCTTTGGCCCTCTAGAGACTAGACTCCAGGCTAGAATATTATTTATAACCCGCCTAGTTCTCTTTTGTACCTCTGATACGAAGTACCAAAGAAATCTCCTTCGGGGAGATCCCTAATAAGCCTTTTGCCGTCTTGCTCATGAACGAGAGCCCTTTGAGCCCCCGTCTGCTCATCGCACCACCACAAAGAAGCAGCCTTTCCCCATGTCATCATCGCAAGAGAACCTTAGCATAGACATAGTGAGGGTGATTTGATCTATTTTGGTAACCCAGAGAGACCCAAGAACTGGGTGTAAAACTTTATTGTTTTACTTACATGTATTCAAAATCCCATATATTGATAACTTTTACATATTTTTTTTTTAAAAAAAACATGTACAAATAGTGTCCCGTTTTAATGTGGATTTTAGTGTTCCATTTTATATGGATGTTCTGTGCATATTACGGTTTGCCATCTTTTTGGTTAGTTATCAGTCGTACATTTGACAAATAAATTTACAGGTAGTCTGTTTTGATGATTTTTATATTTTATATTTATTTAAATTTCTTTAATATACCGTAGTATTTTTAAAATTTTGAGTTTGATGTCTAACCAAAGGAATCCCTCAGGTTAGATTTTATTTTGTCATTTCCTTAGGTTATATTTACACATTAAATTATATATATTCAATTCCAATATTTATTTATATTAGTGTAAAATATTTTAGTAAAATTTTAGATTATTAATTTTAATTGCCATTTAGTATAAATATTTCTCTCTCCGAATTATTTGTCTAATTCGATTAAGTTAAAAAAAATTAAGGAATTTGGAAAATAATTAAATCCCGTGAAACGAATCTTAAAATGAAAATTGTGCACTTGCAATTTACTCATTTCTAGCACATCACTAAACACACCATCTTAATATTCTTCTAAACTTTATCTTTTAAGTAAAAATTTAAAAAATTAGAAAAAGATTTTTTAAGATGGCATAAAATCAATTGATCTTTAAAGTGTATAAATAAAATATATAATATATCAAATTAGATTAATAGACAAAAATAGCGTGTAAATAAAATTTTATAATATGTCAAAAAGATTAATAGACAAAAATGTTAGTTTAGTAATTTGTCAATGCAAGATCCATGTGAAATATGAGAAATAACGAGAAAGCTGCTCATTATCGAGAAATGTGTTTAACGAAATTAGGGAGGAAAGTGTTGATTATTAGAATTTAATATTGATGTTAATAATATAAAGTTATAAAAAATAATTTGACATTTAAATATGAGGAAAATAAATAATGGTGATAAATGTAATTATATTTAAGATAATATTAAAATAATGAAATTGTAAAACAATCACCATTTTATGTTTTTATTTAGAATTTAGGTGGACAAACAAGTCAAAGACGACAATAGAGAATATACGAGTAACTTTAAGTTAGTTAGGAAAAGATATTGGGATCGTTTTGCGTAACTTAAAAAAGTAACTTATGATTTTAAACTCATAAGAAGTAATAAGTAAATCAGAGCTTATAAGTGTTTGGTAAATCAGGACTTATAGAGTGTTTGGTAAATCAGAATGTATAAGTAACTTTTTTTATTATTTTCAAAATATTTGTTTTTTAATATATATAAGTGGATATTAATGGATAGATCTCGATGAGTAGAGAAATTTGATATATACATATCAATTTTCTAATGAATGGATCAAAATATATATGATTTTGAAGATTTAAAGGATATTATTGCGTGTATCGAGAAATAAGAATAAGGTGAAAGTTGAAAGTTAGGGTGCCTTTTGGGCAAACTTTTTTTTGATGACTTATTAACTTATTTTCGGGTAAAAATTTTATGTTTTGATAATTTTTTTTAATACAAGTATTTAATGTATGTTTGAAATTAAATAAGTTGGAAAAAAAGTTGGAAAGTTAGGATTCTTAACTTTCAACTTAAAATAAGTAACTTATTTTGAAAAATAAGTTGCCCAAACAGCTCCAGAATTTTCTAATTTCTAACTTATAACTTATAAGCCCTCTAACTTATTTACCCAAACACTTTTTCGAATAAGTACTTCTGGGCTTTTAAACTGTTTGCCAAACATGCATATTGTTTATTTTATTTAAAGTACTAATTATAGAATATTCGATTTTATGAGGGATTCGAATTGATTTTGATATTTTGTGCAGTCCCACACCAGCAAGAGTAAATAATATCTACTGTGAGTGCCTCATCTTCCGTGAAATGCCTTTAGTTTTCTTGCTTATACGCTCCATATGTTTGTCATATGAACAAGATTTTTGAAATCAAAAAAATTTCAAAACATATCTATTTATTTTCTTAAAAAGTTAATTTGGTAAAAATTGATATTTCATGTCCATGCTGAGCTGGAACATACTGTTATGTACTCCCTCCTACCCTCTCAATTCACATTAATAATGATTACGGAGACAAAGAAAAAATATAAAAAACGAGTAAAGTTAGATGAAAACGTATGAATATTTAATAAATGGAATGGCTAACATGTGCCATTGGGCACATGTTAAGAAGTATTTATTGCTTTGACTATTTACTTCATGCCTTGTTGGTGCCATGTTGTTGGTGCACTTTATTATTATATTACTTATTTACTAATCTTTCTACTTTCTTTCATTATTTATATCAGTCATAATAAATTTTACATGTATAAATTATTTTATATACAATGACCCCCTGCATTCACATCAATATCAATTGATAAAAAGATTTCTTTTTGTCACGTCATTTTGTAATTATTTTATAAAAGACATTAAAAATAAAATCTATTATGTTTGATAAAAATAGTTAAATAGATTTTTTTAAATACTTGCTTTTTTTATTTCAAAATAATATTTTTATTTTGTATGATATGTTTTTAAAAAAAATTTAAAGTATACTTAGTTGGGTGAAATAGACAAGAGTAAAAGAAATAAAAAAAAATAGTTGAAGGTGATGAAAAAAAGAAGAATAAATAACAAACTTGGTTAAATGTGAAAAAGTAATAAAGCTTCCACTTCCCAACAGATGTATACAACAAACGATGTGTAATAAATACACATTAACCTGTGCCTGGGGCGTGTAAGTAGTGAGTATAATAATCTTTTTTATTATTAAAATTTTATTTTTGAAAAGTTTTGGAATGTAAAGAATTGAGGGGACTTCCAAAATATGAAAGTGTAAAGAATACGCTGATAAGAGAAAACAACTCACATGAATAGATGATTCCTTGCCAAAATCCAAGGTTACTTCCACTTTTAAAAGCAGTCGGTTGTGCGGCTAGTGTTTCTAAGGCGCAACACCCTCCAGCTTTCTCCGTCACTAGGTGTGGGTAGTTTTTAACTAGATACAGAGCCACATCTGCCCATGAACCATCAGTAGTTTATATACAACCACAAAGTTAAAATATTACCTATATATGTTCAAACACATACTCCTTCTGTCCCGGCCAATAGTTAATATTGGGGGACGGGCGATCGGGCATTTTAAGGCTTTTATAAAGGATAGTTCCATAACTTTAAAAGTAAGTTATGGAACTATACTTTATAATATAAGAACCTTAAAATACGTGTTAGGTAAGTGAAAATTTTATGTTAAAAAATGGATGAAACGAAGCGAGTACCATAGAAACCGGTGATGATAGTAGCGCGTAGAAGGGCAGCGCCATATTCTCCCCGATAAGGACTGGTTCCTTTCTCTGGATCAACCACATCCTTTGTCACCTCCAGCAAATAACACAATGTCTCTTTCTGTTGGCCATAGGCTGCCACAGTCAAGGCGCTCTGTCCTTTATTATCAATTGTCTGGGCCATTTCCGGGTCTTTATGGATCAAAACTCTTGCATCTTTTGTATTCCCTGCCAGAGCGGCCCAGTGGAGCGCAGTACTTCCGTCCCTGTGGGAAGAACTATTCAGCATCTGCCGACCCCCTACACGCATAATCCAGTCCACAAGTTCTTCTACAAAGCGGTGAGAACTATTTGTTGCCACGGCTAGGTGTAGAGGGTAAAATGAGTAGCCTTCAATAAAATCAAAATCAGGAAAGTCGTAATACACATTTTTTTCTTCCCCAAAAACGGGCTTTGCAGATTCCCAGTCGTCTGCTATTGCGGCTTTATAGATTGTAGAAAAATCGATCAAGCCCAATTTATTTGCTGTTGATGAAGAGCTCATGCTTAAGGAGTGAATTATATGTGTATCCAAACTTGTGGAAATGTACATTTCTTGTAGTGCACATTTGGTTTTATATCATCGAACTTAATCCTTCTGTACTCTTTTTTTTTTTTTTTTATTATTATTATTAAAGAAATCCTTTTGCGTTTGAGTAGACTTTTAACTATAAATCCACATTTAATTAAAAAACTTCCAATAAATCAATATTTAAATGGTTATTTGTTACCATAATTTCGCTTATTTCTTATTTTAAATTAAATTAAGAGGATATCTCGATAAATATGAATTTAGTTAAGAGGTTAGGGAACCTGAGATATATCTAAGGTAAATTCATAATGTTTTAATTAGCCCAGCAAGCCCAGTAAAATTTAAAGAATATTTTGTATGTATCTCATGAAAAGGTCCCTGAGATCTATCTCAGGATTCTTTTTCTCTTTAATTAAACTAACATATTAAGAACCCTATTAAAGAAAAATGAACACAAAAATTTACATTTATAAACAAAAAAAATGACCGTTAATTTGTTACTAACTTTATTACTCTCTCCGTCCCAACAGGTTCTTTATAGTTACTCCTCTGTCTCATAAAATTTTTCTCACTTTCCTTATCAGGATATTCAAAATTCTCTTCCCCTTTCTATTTTAGGCCATAAAATAACTATATTCAATACCCACTACTAAACTCACTACTCCTTAAAATAATTTTAAATACCCACATTCTACACACTAACCATTAAAAACAATATTCAATACCCACTAATCTACTCACTACTCTTTAAAAACTTTTTTTCTTAAAACCCATTTTTTTTTTCCAAATGAGAAGAGTTTTTAGGCACGGAGGGAGTACTATTTTGACCCATTTCTTTATATTACCAAAAAATAGTAACTTTTAACAATAAAATATATTATTACATCCACTACTTCACTCCACTTTTTCAACACTTTACACTATTACACCCACTACTTTACTTATTTTAACAATAAAATCACTATTACACCCGCTACTTCATTTATTTTAACAGTATTACACCAATTATTATATGTTTGTCTTGTACTCCATGTCCTGCTGGGATGTAAAGATTCCACTAGAACGGAGGAAGTATAAAATAGAGTCATTGCACTTTTGTAGTTTCAAAAAAAAAAAAGATGGTATCTCGCAAGAAAAAAACTAAAAATAGGGGGGACCCACAAAATTGCTGCCGTTAATTAGTCCAGTAAATTTGAATGTCAAATTGATGGCTTCAATTTAGCACTGCTGCATAATTATTATTATTATTTTTTTTTTGAGAAGCTAGAGAATTTTTATATAAAAGGAATAAAGGATACAATCCCTACTACATCATCAACTATAGCTGGGGACGTAAGGACAATCTCGGAACATACTACTGAACCCAGCTGAAGCCAGACTATCTAACTTGGAAATAGACTACAGCTAAGAACAGAATACTAGCATCAACCTTTAACGTGCTATTCACATTTTTCAAGTCAACTAAATTCATACCAACTACTCGGTATTTTATTCAGTGATAATTACTTGTACCTAACTAAAATTTGTCCAACATAATAAATTTAAAAGCGGGGGACGGCTGAGTCATCATATAAACAATACATTAAAACCATTTTACAATGAGTATCTACTACTTGACAAATTTGTGGTAAGCGAATATCGTTAGAAATAAGCCTGAGCTATTCTTATTAATATTTTATTACTTATTAATATTATTAGGACTGTAAAACATAAACTTACCTCGGTTTAGGAGATATTCAAAGAAGTTAGTAAAGAAAGTTTTATTTTTGCAACTTGTCTCGATTTAGGAGATATTCCTATAATTTAGGAAGATTTTTGCAACTTGTTTTGTCCCAAAGATGTATACACATGTTGTAAAAAGCGGAAATTGTACTTAATCGGTAGAGGCATCGAACAACGATTAATCGGCGATTAATACCGATTAATCCCGATTCGGAGAGGCACTGAACAGCAATTGTAAGAACCCAAATTTTAGTACAATTAAATTTTTTTTTTGTACAGATGAAAGAATGAGCAGTGATTCCGACTACAAGATATTAACAGTTCTAAATGAATGAGTATTGAATGGATATAGATTCCAAGGTTTTTATGTCATGACGAATGCAATGGGTTGGCAATTTAGATTAGAATAATCTATCTTCTAGGGAGATAAGATATGGGAATTCCCAATAGAAGAAATATTCTCATGTCATCCAAATCGATATCTGTTATTAGTACAGTGGTTCCGTGAAAGGGTTAAGGAACGCCCGAATAAGAACAAGGACATTTTAATAAATGTAAGGAATAAAGATAGAATAAAGAATTAATAGTCTTTTTGATGGAAATGAGAATATTATTGGACGGCGCTATATAGAAGTATTCAGAACGGATTTCTGAGTTCGTATTCATGATCCAGGGGTGAGATAAGTGTATGTAAACGATATCGGATTCAGAAAAATATCACTTTTATTTTCTCCGAGATTTCCCTGGACATTGAAAAACTTAAGGATTTATTAATAGGATTTAAGGAATTTAAATTCAAGAATTATAAAGGAGGATTAGGAATGGTAGTATAAATATTAAGAAGGTTTCCGGTAAAACCCTAACTAGAAATCCTTGAGATATTCCTCCGAACGATCAATCAAATTGAGCAATAACCGGACAAAGGACAAGCAGGAAGACAAGATACATGCATGTGCTAGTGGATAAGAGCAAGTAACCAAGTTAGTTACAAGAGGAACTAGCAACATTAGAATCAAATTAGTACTTAGCTTCATCATATCATTCAAACCACATGAACACAACACTTGTCCACTTCAAATACACCATCCATGACATAGCACCTTTAATAAAGCTACTTTATGATAGATATTTTCATAATAATACATTTTAGATGAGAGCAAAGCAAGAGAAGCAAGCCAACACCCATTTCTTTCTTTCTCCCCAATTTCCATCAGTTTGGATTTTCCAGGATAAGGGGTTTTTGAGATTTTTTTTCACCCAGTTATACCCATCTAAAAATCATTAAAACAATCACGGAGCTTCTACACATCAAGATGAAGTTTTGGATTTAATTTCATAATTTTTGAAGATCGTTTGGATGGGTAAATAAATTCGAGAAGTCACTCTGTTTTTCCTCCTTGTAGAACACCCCTTCGAATTTTTGAGATTTTAAGATTTCAAAACCCAACTTTCACTCCTTGTTTGATCTCCAAATTTTTATGGTGAGTATTACATTTCATAAAAATGATATCCTAGAAATATTAGCTTCAAACTCCATTTTTTCCATTTTCAAATAAATCATTCAAGTGGAGGATGAATAGTAACCTTCATGAACTAATGTTATTTTCTTGATTTCTTTGGATGATTCAAGTTTTGTTAAGGCTATACAAGGAATAGATAAAGCTTAGTAAGGCTAGTACACTCTCCAAGGAAGGTATAATTCTTAAGAACCCTAGATTTTACTTTGAGATTATGCATGTTCTTGGTCGTTTTTAGCATAAGTTATGATGTTAGTGTTATTATAAGCATGCTATCATGATCTTGTAATTGATTTAGTAACATGATGATTATGATGAGGAAGTGATATGTTCTTGGACATTTTAAGATGAGAATCATGTGTATAAGATGTATGGTATGCCCGGTGTGGCTTGGTTGTGATGTAGCAATATTGGAAACGTTCGATTTATAGTCGTCGTAATGCTGAAATTTCATTAACCTTGAAATTCGTGCATAATTAGTAAGTATAATTGTCTAATATGGTCAAGTATATGACATACCCTTGTAGATCTCGAGTCATAGATCGTTTTGGCGGAAGAATCGAAACAAACGGACTTACGGTTTAAGAGTTATGGTCAAAATCGTAAAAGTGGTTCGAAACTTTAAAAGCAAGTTCGTAACCAAAATTGAACCTTCTTAAAATTAGTTATTCAGTGAAGAATCATTGTAATTAAATATTAGAGATAAAAAGGAAGTTGTGAGAGAAAACCACATGTCAAACGGATCATTTTCCGATTTTATAAAAATGTTCGAATTAAGGTTAACCGCGAACGAACCCCTTAAAAGTACACTTGGTTATGACTTTGGTAAATCACTTAGAAAACAGACGATAAATTTCGAGGTATAATCTTGGTTAGTAAACAACCGACACTAGGACTTATATGACTTAAGTGCCTACCATGAGCAAGTGTCGGATTATAACGGTGTTAATAAGTGTTATGTTAGGGGATGCCTAATGAGTTAATCTGAAAACGTGTTTTAGCATAAGTAAAGTGCATACTTAGCCTTTCGAAGTGTTAAGTGATTGATGTAAGAACCCCAAATTTTGGATATAATTAAAACTTTTTATTATGTACTGAGGTAATGGTGAATAGTGATTACGACTACGATGTAACGATTGAGATAATGAATGAAATGAATAGATTTGGATTCAAATGTTTTTATGTCTTGAAGAATACTATTGGTTGACACTTTAGATAAGAATTATCTATCTCCTAGGGAATTGAGATTTGATAATTCTAAAGGAGAAGATTATTCTTATGTCATCCAAATCGATATCTGTTATTGGTCCAGTGGGTCCGTAAAAAGGTTAAGGAACGATCGAAAAGAGATCAGGGACAATTGTACAACCCTAAGAGAATAAGTAAAGAAAAATGGATGAATAGTGATTTTGGTGGACATAGAAATATTATTAGACGAAGCGATATATAAGTATCCGGAACGAAATTCTGAGTTCGTATTAGTGATCCAGGGGGAAAAAGAGTGTATGTAAAAGCTGTCGGATTCTGAAAAATAGCACTTTTATTTTCTCCGAGAATTCCCTGGACACTGAAAGACTTAAAGAATTATTGAAGGGATTTAAGGAATATGGATTCGAGAATTATTATGAATGATGGAGAATATTATTATAAATGTTAAGACGGTTTCCGGTAAAACCCTAACTAAAAACGATTGAGATATTCGTTCGAACGATCAATGAATTGAGCAATAACTGGACAAAGAAACAAGCAGAGAGCCAAGAGACAAGCATGTTCAAGTGGATAGGATCAAGTAACTAAGTTGGTTACCAAAGCAACTTGGACAATTAGAAAGCAAACTAAGTACTTAGCTTAATCTTATCATCAAACCACAAAAACTTGACATTTGTCCACTTGAATTACATCATGCATGATCAAATCACTTTATTAAAGTAACTTTAGCTAGATATTATCCAAGACTACACAATAATGCAAGGATGAGATCAAAAGCAAGCCAAACAACTCCATTTCTCTCTTTTTCTCTAAACTGCCCAGCAGAAACAAAATCTAAATAAAAATTCATATCTCCCAATCTAGAGAGTCTAAAATCACCAAATTTTAACCAAAGCCTCTCCACTCCATGGGCAAGGTTTGTTCAAAATTTCATTGCAATCCAAGTAGTATAGCCTAGTCAAATCCATGCTCAAAGTTAGGAAACCAAATCTGACCAGTTTCTGTCCAGTAGGAAAAACGGGTTCAAAACCATAGCTTCCAAGCTTCAAATTTCATGATATATAGCTCAAAACAAAGCTTATGAAGAACTCAAGATGTGGTAAAAATTTGAGAGCTAAACTCTTGTTTTTCAATTTTTTATGATTTTTACAAGTTGAGTGATGAATAGTGTTCTTCAAGAACTAATCTTGTTTTCTTTGATTCCTATGGTTGATTTATCTAGCTTAAGGCCACTCAAGGATCATACAAAGCTTAGTGAGGCTAGAACATACTCCAAGGAAGGTAGACCTCTTGAAACCCTAGCATTTGATTTGAGATTTATATATGTTTTTTATGGTTTTAGCTTTGTATGATTATAGTGGTGATTATAAGCATGATTATGTAGTTAGTTATGTGATTTAAGAAGCATGATAAATTTGAGGTTAAGATCAGTGGTTCTAGGGTTTGTTGAGATGAGAATCATGTTTATGAATTGTGTTGATGCCCGGTGTGGCTTGGTTGTGTTGTTACGATTTTTAGAACGTCCGATTTATAGCCGTCGTAATGCCGAATTTTTGTTAACACTTAAAAACCAAGCATGGCAGTTAATATAATTCCCTGACCTTTGTAATATTGTGACTGGTCCTTGTAGATCTCGAGTCATAGATCGTTTTGGCGTGAGAATCGAAACATTCCGACTTACGGTTTAGGAGTTATGGTCAAATTACTAAAATTGGTTCGGAACCGTAAGTAAAAGTTCGTAACTTCAATTGAACCCTCGTAAAGCATGTTACTCAGTGGCGAATCTTGGTAAATAAATACTAGAGGTCATAAGGAAGGTATGAAATAAAACCACATGTCAAACAGATCGTTTTCCGATTTTATAAAAATGTTGGAATCGAAGTTAAACGCGAACGAACCCCTAAAAACCTGCTTGATTATGACTTCGGTAAAACACTTAGAAAACGGGCGATAAAACTCGGAGTATAATATTGATTCATAACGATCGACTTTAGAACTTGTATGACTTAAGTATGTCCCAAGTGTAAGTACAGTGACATGTCGTATTAACGAACGAATGTCGGGTCGGATCGATGATAAAAGGAATCCACTAAAAGGGGTATAACGAGATAACTCGAGAACGTGTTTCGATTTAAGTATAAATTAACTTTTGAGATGTTAAGTGATTAATCCCGAATGCCTTGGCTATTTATAGATCACCAAGCTGACCCGGGACCCGCTACCACTACCCCTTACCGTACTCGACTACCAGGCAAGTTTCAATTCCCTTCTTTTAGGCTGTTGTTGTGATTGAATATATATATATATATATATATATATATATATATATATATATATATATATATATATATATATATATATATATATATATATATATATGTTTTCTGTTATACATATGTCATAGCATGCATGCCCACTTTCCAGTCATATCGTTATGCTTGTTCCCTGATTGTTTATTGGCTTATAAATTAGATAGCTAACGTATCAATTATAAGCCGGTTATTGTAAGACCCTCATAGAAGGGCGTATACATCTTATTCATCAAATATAGACCGGGAGTCAATATTTCTTGATATATCGAGATTACCTCGGAGGAAAATATTTAAGTAAATATTTTCCATTATTTGGGCGACGAATATTATTTGAATATTCGTTCGAGATTATTTATTTAACGATCCTTACTTCAAATAATTATTTGAACGTAACCATTCGACGAATAATATTTTTTCAATATTCATTCAGAGTTGAATAGATTAGCAATTATTATTCCGAATATTCTTCTAAAGATTTGACTACTAAATGAATATTATTTGAATATCCATTTAGAATATTATTTTATTAAATGAATATTACTTTTGAATAATCATTTAAGATATTAATTACTTGATGAATATTATTCTAATATTCATCTGAAGCTTGATTTATTTATCGAATATTATCTCGAATATTCCTTTAAAGCTTGGATTACTAAATGAATATTACTTGATATTCATTTAGAATATTATTCATTAAATGAATATTACTTTTTGAATATTCATTTAAATTCATAATTAATTATGAATATTATATTAAATATTCCTTTCAGGTCTTATTAATTAATGAATATTATTTTGAATATTCATTTAAATATTTATTTATTCAATAAATATTCTCCTGATATTTCTTCAAGGATTATTTTGAGAAATACTCTGATTAAAGATATTCTTTCATATTCCTAAATATTCTTTAAATATTTTTAATTCTGTAAATATTCTCTGAATATTTATTCCCTACTTAGAATAAGCTCAATAAGGTTTATCTTCTTCGATTATTGCGGAAAATATTTCGGAGTCATATTATTATTAATCTTATATCAAAAAAGGTTCTCAGACATCATTCTTCTTTGAGTCTATCTCCCTAATAATAAGGGAACCTTACTTGGAAAATGATATTTATCTTGTCGACTTCCTGGTCATAAAGTATTCTCTTCACTCGCAACTCGGGTGCTATTGACTTATTAAGTCGTTGTTTACCTTCTCATCTTTCGAGGGGTAAGATGGTTGGAACAAGTTGATATTCGTTACCAAGCAATAGCTTGGAAGTTATTGGTGCATTTTCCTTTCCAACTAGATACGACTACTTTGTGGAGTCTTATCAACAAGTATTATACTTGGGGAAAGGGGGACGAACGTTACATTCAGAATCATGAATTATATTTGAACTAGGAGTCGTGTAAGAGGCCGAGTAGCGCCGGTCCATCCCCTTTGGCCCAACCGTTGGCCGGGGAGAGCTAGTAAGGCGGTAGACAAGTAAAGCCGTCAGTTCTTCCTTCTACCGGTAGTAAATCTAATTTGAGCTTTACGATCTCGACTGATCATCAAGATTGGGACAGCGGGCGCGGTGAATACTCCATCATTGGTTCATCATCCAAACTTATTTATTTCCTGCAACATGATTGCTGTTGGCAGAGCTGGAAAAGTGTTCATAACTGGAATTGCAATCTTTTCATGCAAGTTCCTCTTTTAATGGCAATGAGAATATCTCGCTTACTTTTGATGTAGCAGATATTTCTACAAACAAATACTTTGAGTTTCCTGGTAACTTCATCCTTTATATTATACTGGCAATAACTTCATTAAGGCATGGCATATGATTTCAAAGGATATTTTGAACTACTGTATATATGTATCCCTGTTCAGTTATATTATTGTTGGTGGGCTTTCGCTCACCCTTGCTTTGTTCATATTATGTCACAACAACAGCTAGGGCAGATGGCTCGCGTCAGGCGCACTCGGCGCAAGCGGGTTACCCGACCCACCGGACTCCCCGCTGAGATGCTAGTCGCCATTGATGAGGTAGCATAGTTAGAAAGCTTTTGTTTCCTGTTTAACTATATGTATAATTAATGTAATCAACGGCAAAACTTTTAAACTTATGATGTTATCCTTTTGGGATTGTAATAACTTTCATTCGTAAACCCCTTTTATGTAAGACTTATTTCAATTTCATCTCTGGGACTATAACTGTGTGTGTGAGCGGATATTCTTGTGGGGTCATAGCATGCTACTTATTGATTTTGGACTCAAGTCAAGTATTGTGTATAAGTTATGAGACAGTAACGACCCGATCCCGGACCCCGGATCTGGGGGTGTTACAGAAGTGGTATCAGAGCGTACGTTATAAACCCCAGAGATGAGGCGACGTTAAAACAATAAGTTCACTAAGATAATAAGAACTCTTGCCAAGTTCATAGTCGGACTACTTAATGTAGTAATGACCTATAAAACCCTTATGGGAACTCTTAACTATCATGATAATAACTTAGCTCGATATTGTATCGACGAGTAAGGCGTCAGACCTTGAGGCATACGAGCAGCAGCGCGATAATGCTTTATATGTTGAAGATCAGCGGGTAAATTCAATAGAGTACCCTACTGAAGACCCGGAAGAGGTTCCAGCAGATAAGGAAAATCCTGTTAGGATAAGGAGCTTACCCTTGAGGAATGAGGGCCGCAGCCAGAAAGATTGTGATGATTAAAGTATAGTGCTCAGAAAAGGGAGCATAAAGAACTGAGTTATTAGCAAGAGAACTGAAGATTCATGTTGGATTCGTAGCCGGACTACTGGAGGTAGTACCAGCAAGTAAGACGGATTGAAAGGATCACTTGAGATCTTATACGGGAATAGACGAAAATCCCTAGAGACTTCCATATTAACGAAGAAAGAGCTAGAGGGATGTATGATTATCAAAGACATCGATTTAGGGCGAGGAGCAGAGTCCCTATGAATAGTTGAGAAGGAGGCAGTAAGTGCCATATCATTTGATAAATGAATTAGTATGAATATGGTCAGTAATAATTCGCCATGAGAAGTCAGGTGTCATAGGTTGTAAATTATGGAACAAAATTGAGGTTAATGAGGTGGTTTTATTAAGGGAAATGTTCATTTTATGAATGAATCAGTTGAAAGTAAAGACATTGGGGAGTGACAGCATGATTGGATAAAGTTATATAAGGAAGTAGCAGGCAAGGCAATGATCTCAGAACCTACCGGAAGATAAGACCAGTGAGTCAAGATGAACTCGTAATGAGACTACTATCAGAGACTGATTATAGAGTTAATTTAACTCAGTGAAATGATGAACCAAAAACGTTAGATGCATGTGATTCAGAAGAATATTAAATTCTTTCTTTTCTTTGAATGGATTATTGTAGTTACCTTAAGTTTACTCTGATGCAGAATTATAATGGATCAAGTAATACAATCACCAGTTGAAGAGAGAAAAAAAAAATGTGAGAAAATCTTCCTGGAGCTAAAAGATGAAATTGGTAATGACCAAGAGTTGGCATTGTTTAATGGAAAAAGGGAGACTTTGTGCTTCCAACGACGCTTCGAATAAAAGATTAGGATGTGTGCTTGCGCAGCACGACAAAGTACTTGCGGATGCATTCGGACAGCACGGTTCACCAGGTTCAGATGGCCTTAGTAGTGCCAATTTTTGTGGAACAACCAACTCCGACGGTAATGTTCCTTCTGAGACTAGTGGTTAAGTACACTAACATTTGGTAATATTGAATGTCAGGACGTATAGGTATCAGGATATTGTGTCAGGTTTCAGTTTGAAACTGTTGATTCCCTTCTAAGGGATGTATATAATTGGTTCCTCTCCAGTGGTTAAACTTCCAATCTAATGACGATTATTTCGTAAATTATGACTGCTTATGGTTCTACCTGCTTGGAGGTTCATAGAACCATTCTTCAGGTTTCGAAACTGGTCTACTTAATGTTACCAGTAGGTGGATAGATTGACCAAAATTTCCCTGATTCTGGAAAGAAATTCGGAGAATTTTGGCAAACCTTGTCTTTCTGATTATCAAAGAACGTCATGGAAGAAAGTAGAAACTGGGGCGAACCCCGTGAATTGGGTAAAGTAACCGCTATATGGGTTGGTGGACAGACCCTGGTTATCACGATTGATTGTAGGAATACAATGATGAAGTGAGATTGGACGAAAACAGGAAATGTAAGTAAGAAACCAGCCGGACTGAGAAACTCCGGGATTGACTTAAGTGAAAAGGCTGTTATGCCAGGAATGGTAAGCCTGCGTGGCACGTGGGAGTGATAAGAATAGTTGAAAAGATAAGAATAGAGGAAAGGTGACCGGAGACGGCGCTGAGTAGCCGATTAAGACTTATATGAAGTAAAGTTTTGGAAAGGTAGAAAGGTATCAAAGAAGAAGGCACTATGCCAGCAATTGCTAGAAAAGTAATGCTATTAGCCAACCCCTAAAATCATATATTTTTATTTTAGTGTGGCCAGTTGAGGCCAAGTCACAAAGGACTATCAAGTGACTAGACCAGCAATGAAAGGGCAAAGCAGGGTTGCCTCTAAGTAAGCACCGACTGCAAGGGCTTCTGATATGACGGAAATATTAATGAGATTGTAGGAATCTTCGAACCCTTTGCAACCCATGTTTGGATTGGGAATTTACTAGACTTTTGGAATGGGGTCACCCGTACTAAAGTGATTCATGTGTATATGATCGTCCAAGATTACGAAAAAAAAAATCGAAGTACAATGACTTGAGATGTATGATGTTAGGGTATCATGAATACCATGAATATATTATGACTAAGGAAAGTAAACAACGAAGGTTTATGAAGAGAGTATAGAAATGGTCAGAGATGGATCAGTATGCTGTAGAAATTTCGTCTAAGGCAATTACCTTTGAGAAGAACGATAAGTACTAAGAGATTCACGTTGAACTCGACTCGACCAATATCTTCCAGAACATCCTTGCTACCAGTACCAAGTTCTGTAAGAGAGCAGATAGACATACGTTGTCTTTTGGAAGGTCAAATAGGCTGACAACTATCTGAAAGAAGAGGTTAGCATTAAGCCACCGATCGATTATCAAATGAGAATGATTGAGAAAAAACCCTTATTAAGGATACATGATTTGATTGCCAAGTACAGGACGCAAGAATTCCTTGGTAGTTGAATTAAGGATAGAATATCCATAAATTAAGACAAACCCTGGGGAATGCACAAGGGATGGCATTAACCCTAATAACGACATTATGAATTCAGATGATATGAGTTGGACTTGCTAAGGCAACAATGACATGTAAGGATTATTAAAAAGAGTCCTGGAAAGAACATAGATAGAATTATTAGAGTATTGATCAATGACGTTTTGATATACCCTGTACCCAGAAAATACAGGGGGAATGATGATGATGACCTAAGAAACCTTACAAGGAAAAAGGTAATATTCCGAACTTCAAAATGGAAGTTTGGTAAGGAATGTATGACATAGTAACAATAATGCCAGATGAGGCATGTATGAAACCCTGAGGAAGTATGGATTGAACATATAAAGGTTGAGATTATCCTAATATAAGGAAAGAACTAAGAAAAGAAGTATCCTAAGTAGGATTGGGAATAAACGTGATAAAGTTCCCACGGGAAGGTGGAAGCAATGACTTATGGAAAAAGACTGATAGATATGTTTTTCTCCTTCAGCAGAGCTTAAGAAAGGATGCTTTCACCCAACAGTGATGGGAGTGAGGTAGAAAGATTTGAGTTGGAATGTATCCAGATAACATGGATTACAAGAAATCATTATTATTAGGAAAGGCCAATGAGGCGGCCGACAGTCTAAGTATAGAGGAATAATTACAAATGTTCATACCGAAGAAACAGAATGATAGTTGGAAGGACCTTGAAGGTCATATCGGAGTGGAGGAATTTACATTCCTTCTGATGACTGTGCAAGAATTGACGGTAATAATAGTTTAAGTAAAGATTCGATTCCCGATATTGTCTTAAGCAAACTACACACCTTAGAAGGTCCCGTTTTGAGGAAAACCAGGACCATGATACAAAATTGACGAAGTAAACCGTTAAGTTTCCAATCTTTTATGGAAGCTGCATGAGTGATAGTTTCATCAACCTGACATAGTTGCGATGCTTGAAACTCTTCTGCAATTTTATCTACTTCATGTAATATCTACATCAAGTTCAGGAAGTGTTCCTTATGGATAAGGAATAGTGATTACTTTGTCTCCCTAAAAGATTAAAACCCGTATGGTTAGCTATTAATGCACTACGTAAACAACAAGCGATGGCGATTCTTCTAAGAAAGTAAATGATAACGTAAAGATAAAAAAAGTGATGCTATTGATAAGCTAAATGGCATGTTGATGAATGACAAGTTGTGTTAGTGTACTTCTGCGTAAACGGGATAGAGAATATGATGTTGATGATTCATGATGCTAAAGGTATTCCCGTGGAAAGAATTAATGAGACTTGGAGGGAAGGGCAGTTGAGCCCGAGACTTATTAGGCCACCTGAGAGTTTAAAAGTGTTCGGAAGGTGGTATTCGAGCCAGCTCTACCCTCAAAACTTATAGCATGATCGTAACGTGTTTCATGTGGCAAGGCTACGCCAGTAAAATGCAGATGCTCGATAGATGATAAGAGTACGAGCAGGTAGATATACGACCTGGTCTGACTTTTGAAGAACAACCTGTGGAAAATCACGGATAGAAAATAGCAAGTGATGAGAAACAAGGTTGGCAGAAGTAGGTTATATTGAATCTAAGTAAAAGGGATCGGCCAGATTCATTTCGGAGAATTTAAATTGGAATAATGTGATGATCATAGAGTAAATGTAACGGGATACCAATAAGGAGGTACCAAGTGCAAAAGATATCTCAATAAAGAGATGAAGGTGAAAGTAAATAATAGGAGTAAATAAGAATCAGATAATATGAAGGATGTGATTGATAAAGAAAAGACTTGGAAAACAACTATGGAATATGAAGCAAGGAATGTTATGAATGGATTAATAAAAGGGTTTTTTGATGAATTCTCGGGATGACAACCTGATAGTGTTAATATTATAGATATGAAAAAGCTAGTAGCGTGACATGGAATGTCAGTAACAATGGTGTCAAGCGAGAAACCTAAGATTTAACCTAAAAGGTTGAAGGAATTTTCTGGAGTGAGCGTTGCTAAAGTTGAACCAGAGTATAGGTCCATAGAATGGTGGACAAAGTAGCAAGATATGTTGACACATGAGATTGCGATCAAATGGTATTGGATATAATTATGATTAATTTCTTCCTTGATGAACCTCTATAGTTCAGAGGTAAATTCTGAGTATGATATTTTACAATCATGAAAACCTTATATAATCCTTTAGAACTCTTTTCTTTTCTTCTCTCTTATTCATCTTCTTTATGAATTGAGAAGAACAACCCTTTAAGGAGGGGAGGTACTACTACGTGACTATCTGTCTATGTGATAGAAGTCTAAGTGGAATACCATAACTTGTTTAATTGCTTGTCAAGTACTAAAGGCTGGCCCCCTTCTGTACTAACTATGCAATATAACAAATGTTTAATTGATCATAGTGATATCTCAATAAATCCTTCCACTTCTCTATATTGATCGAGTTTGCGTAGATTAAAGCGATCGAGAAATGCACAGTGCGAGCGAGGTTATCTCCGAATTCGCTGCACGATAGTAATACCAAAGCCACTGCGGATATCAATAAGGATAAGACTGAGTAAGAGTATAACCCGGATAGTGTGTTGTACGAAAAGTAGCAACGTTGATGGAAAAAGGATAAAGTATGGATTGTAGCACTAGAAGATGTGTTGAGAAAGGGTAGAATGACTAAGAATTGACCGGGAAGCTAAAAAGTGAACGACAGGCAAACGACTCTTTGCTTCCTACCTGATTCCGGGACGGAATCCTTTTAAGGAGGGGAGACTGTAAGAACCCCAAATTTTGGATATAATTAAAACTTTTTATTATGTACTGAGGTAATGGTGAATAGTGATTACGACTACGATGTAACGATTGAGATAATGAATGAAATGAATAGATTTGGATTCAAATGTTTTTATGTCTTGAAGAATACTATTGGTTGACACTTTAGATAAGAATTATCTATCTCCTAGGGAATTGAGATTTGATAATTCTAAAGGAGAAGATTATTCTTATGTCATCCAAATCGATATCTGTTATTGGTCCAGTGGGTCCGTAAAAAGGTTAAGGAACGATCGAACAGAGATCAGGGACAATTGTACAACCCTAAGAGAATAAGTAAAGAAAATGGATGAATAGTGATTTTGGTGGACATAGGAATATTATTAGACGAAGCGATATATAAGTATCCGGAACGAAATTCTGAATTCGTATTAGTGATCCAGGGGGAAAAAGAGTGTATGTAAAAGCTGTCGGATTCTGAAAAATAGCACTTTTATTTTCTCCGAGAATTCCCTGGACACTGAAAGACTTAAAGAATTATTGAAGGGATTTAAGGAATATGGATTCGAGAATTATTATGAATGATGGAGAATATTATTATAAATGTTAAGACGGTTTCCGGTAAAACCCTAACTAAAAACGATTGAGATATTCGTTCGAACGATCAATGAATTGAGCAATAACTGGACAAAGAAACAAGCAGAGAGCCAAGAGACAAGCATGTGCAAGTGGATAGGATCAAGTAACTAAGTTGGTTACCAAAGCAACTTGGACAATTAGAAAGCAAACTAAGTACTTAGCTTAATCTTATCATCAAACCACAAAAACTTGACATTTGTCCACTTGAATTACATCATGCATGATCAAATCACTTTATTAAAGTAACTTTAGCTAGATATTATCCAAGACTACACAATAATGCAAGGATGAGATCAAAAGCAAGCCAAACAACTCCATTTCTCTCTTTTTCTCTAAACTACCCAGCAGAAACAAAATCTAAATAAAAATTCATATCTCCCAATCTAGAGAGTCTAAAATCACCAAATTTTAACCAAAGCCTCTCCACTCCATGGGCAAGGTTTGTTCAAATTTCATTGCAATCCAAGTAGTATAGCCTAGTCAAATCCATGCTCAAAGTTAGGAAACCAAATCTGACCAGTTTCTGTCCAGTAGGAAAAACGGGTTCAAAACCATAGCTTCCAAGCTTCAAATTTCATGATATATAGCTCAAAACAAAGCTTATGAAGAACCCAAGATGTGGTAAAAATTTGAGAGCTAAACTCTTGTTTTTCGATTTTTTTATGATTTTTACAAGTTGAGTGATGAATAGTGTTCTTCAAGAACTAATCTTGTTTTCTTTGATTCCTATGGTTGATTTAGCTAGCTTAAGGCCACTCAAGGATCATACAAAGCTTAGTGAGGCTAGAACATACTCCAAGGAAGGTAGACCTCTTGAAACCCTAGCATTTAATTTGAGATTTATATATGTTTTTGATGGTTTTAGCTTTGTATGATTATAGTGGTGATTATAAGCATGATTATGTAGTTAGTTATGTGATTTAAGAAGCATGATAAATTTGAGGTTAAGATCAGTGGTTCTAGGGTTTGTTGAGATGAGAATCATGTTTATGAATTGTGTTGATGCCCGGTGTGGCTTGGTTGTGTTGTTACGATTTTTAGAACGTCCGATTTATAGTCGTCGTAATGCCGAATTTTTGTTAACACTTAAAAACCAAGCATGGCAGTTAATATAATTTCCTGACCTTTGTAATATTGTTACTGGTCCTTGTAGATCTCGAGTCATAGATCGTTTTGGCGTGAGAATCGAAACATTCCGACTTACGGTTTAGGAGTTATGGTCAAATTACTAAAATTGGTTCGGAACCGTAAGTAAAAGTTCGTAACTTCAATTGAACCCTCGTAAAGCATGTTACTCAGTGGCGAATCTTGGTAAATAAATACTAGAGGTCATAAGGAAGGTATGAAATAAAACCACATGTCAAACAGATCGTTTTCCGATTTTATAAAAATGTTGGAATCGAAGTTAAACGCGAACGAACCCCTAAAAACCTGCTTGATTATGACTTCAGTAAAACACTTAGAAAACGTGCGATAAAACTCGGAGTATAATATTGATTCATAACGATCGACTTTAGAACTTGTATGACTTAAGTATGTCCCAAGTGTAAGTACAGTGACATGTCGTATTAACGAACGAATGTCGGGTCGGATCGATGATAAAAGGAATCCACTAAAAGGGGTATAACGAGATAACTCGAGAACGTATTTCGATTTAAGTATAACTTAACTTTTGAGATGTTAAGTGATTAATCCCGAATGCCTTGGCTATTTATAGATCACCAAGCTGACCCGGGACCCGCTACCACTACCCCTTACCGTACTCGAATACCAGGCAAGTTTCAATTCCCTTCTTTTAGGCTGTTGTTGTGATTGAATATATATATATATATATATATATATATATATATATATATATATATATATATATATATATATATATATATATATATATATATGTTTTCTGTTATACATATGCCATAGCATGCATGCCTACTTTCCAGTCATATCGTTATGCTTGTTCCCTGATTGTTTATTGGCTTATAAATTAGATAGCTAACGTATCAATTATAAGCCGGTTATTGTAAGACCCTCATAGAAGGGCGTATACATCTTATTCATCAAATATAGACCGGGAGTCAATATTTCTTGATATATCGAGATTACCTCGGAGGAAAATATTTAAGTAAATATTTTCCATTATTTGGGCGACGAATATTATTTGAATATTCGTTCGAGATTATTTATTTAACGATCCTTACTTCAAATAATTATTTGAACGTAACCATTCGACGAATAATATTTTTTCAATATTCATTCAGAGTTGAATAGATTAGCAATTATTATTCCGAATATTCTTCTAAAGATTTGACTACTAAATGAATATTATTTGAATATCCATTTAGAATATTATTTTATTAAATGAATATTACTTTTGAATAATCATTTAAGATATGAATTACTTGATGAATATTATTCTAATATTCATCTGAAGCTTGATTTATTTATCGAATATTATCTCGAATATTCCTTTAAAGCTTGGATTACTAAATGAATATTACTTGATATTCATTTAGAATATTATTCATTAAATGAATATTACTTTTTGAATATTCATTTAAATTCCTAATTAATTATGAATATTATATTAAATATTCCTTTCAGGTCTTATTAATTAATGAATATTATTTTGAATATTCATTTAAATATTTATTTATTCAATAAATATTCTCCTGATATTTCTTCAAGGATTATTTTGAGAAATACTCTGATTAAAGATATTCTTTCATATTCCTAAATATTCTTTAAATATTTTTAATTCTGTAAATATTCTCTGAATATTTATTCCCTACTTAGAATAAGCTCAATAAGGTTTATCTTCTTCGATTATTGCGGAAAATATTTCGGAGTCATATTATTATTAATTTTATATCAAAAAAGGTTCTCAGACATCATTCTTCTTTGAGTCTATCTCCCTAATAATAAGGGAACCTTACTTGGAAAATGATATTTATCTTGTCGACTTCCCGGTCATAAAGTATTCTCTTCACTCGCAACTCGGGTGCTATGGACTTATTAAGTCGTTGTTTACCTTCTCAACTTTCGAGGGGTAAGATGGTTGGAACAAGTTGATATTCGTTACCAAGCAATAGCTTGGAAGTTATTGGTGCATTTTCCTTTCCAACTAGATACGACTACTTTGTGGAGTCTTATCAACAAGTATTATACTTGGGGAAAGGGGGACGAACGTTACATTCAGAATCATGAATTCTATTTGAACTAGGAGTCGTGTAAGAGGCCGAGTAGCGCCGGTCCATCCCCTTTGGCCCAACCGTTGGCCGGGGAGAGCTAGTAAGGCGGTAGACATGTAAAGCCCTCAGTTCTCCCTTCTACCGGTAGTAAATCTAATTTGAACTGTACGATCTCGACTGATCATCAAGATTGGAACAGCGGGCGCGGTGAATACTCCATCATTGGTTCATCATCCAAACTTATTTATTTCCTGCAACATGATTGCTGTTGGCAGAGCTGGAAAAGTGTTCATAACTGGAATTGCAATCTTTTCATGCAAGTTCCTCTTTTAATGGCAATGAGAATATCTCGCTTACTTTTGATGTAGCAGATATTTCTACAAACAAATACTTTGAGTTTCCTGGTAACTTCATCCTTTATATTATACTGGCAATAACTTCATTAAGGCATGACATATGATTTCAAAGGATATTTTGAACTACTGTATATATGTATCACTGTTCAGTTATATTATTGTTGGTGGGCTTTCGCTCACCCTTGCTTTGTTCATATTATGTCACAACAACAGCTAGGGCAGATGGCTCGCGTCAGGCGCACTCGGCGCAAGCTGGTTACCCGACCCACCGGACTCCCCGCTGAGATGCTAGTCTCCATTGCTGAGGTAGCATAGTTAAACAGCTTTTGTTTCCTGTTTAACTATATGTATAATTAATGTAATCAACGGCAAAACTTTTAAACTTATGATGTTATCCTTTTGGGATTGTAATAACTTTCATTCGTAAACCCCTTTTATGTAAGACTTATTTCAATTTCATCTCTGGGACTATAACTGTGTGTGTGTGAGTGGATATTCTTGTGGGGTCATAGCATGCTACTTATTGATTTTGGACTCAAGTCAAGTATTGTGTATAAGTTATGAGACAGTAACGACCCGATCCCGGACCCCGGATCTGGGGGTGTTACAATTGACCTCGGTTATTGTGACTTTTTATAGATCACCGGATTGACCCGATGCGCACTACTCCTACAGGATCACCAGGCAAGTTTCCAATACTTTGGAACTGATGTTGTGAATATATATATATATATATATATATATATATATATATATATATATATATATATATATATATATATATGAATTGATTCTGTTATACATATGCCATCGCATGCATGCCTACTTTCAAGATATATGTTAATACTTGTTCCTTGATTTATTGTTGGCTTATTAACTAGATAAATAACGTATCAGTTATAAGTCGGATATTTCTAAGACCCTTAGAGAAGGGCATATGAATCTCATTCTTCGAATATAGACCGGGTGTCAGTACTTCTTGATATATCGTGATTATTTTCGGGGAAAAATATTTAATTAAATATCTTTCCAATATTTATTTATTTCGAATATTCCTTTTGAATATTATTTTAATATTCATTTGAGCTTTATTTATTCAATGAATATTATTTTTCAATATTCATTTAAAAGTTGATTCATTTATCGAATATTATCTCGAATCTTCCTTTGGAATTTATTCATTATTTATTTATTGAATATCATTTCAAATATTCATTTGATCATTATCTAAGTATTGTTTCGAATATCCATTCGAGTTTTATTTATTCATTAAGCATTATTAAGTTAAATATTCATTAATTATTTAATGAATATTATTTATGAATATTTATTCGAGTATCATTCTGAGTAATATTTTATATTAATATTATTCCTTCAATATTTTTGACTTACTAAATATTCTTTGAATATTTATTTAATTCTTCTAACTCGTTTCAAAAACGATTCACTTCATTCCAATATTATCTTCGATCCTCGAGTATTATGTAAATCATTTCGGACTCCTATTATTAATATTGTAACAAGAAAGGTTCTCAAAATTTTATTCTTCATTCGAAACTATCTTCCTAATAATAAGGGAACCTTACTTGAGAATTGCTATTTATCTTATTCGACTTCCCGGTCATAAATCTTTCGAAAACTATTCTTTTCCCTCGCAACTTGGTTGCTATCTATTGAATCTCTGTGTTACCTTCTCACTATTCGAGGGGGTAAGATTATTGGAACAAGTTGATATTCGTTAACAAGCAATAGCTTGGAAGATATTTGGTGAATTTTCCTTTCCAACTAGATACGACTACTTTGTGGAGTCTTATCAACAAGTGTTATACTTGGGGAAAGGGGGAAGAACTTTACGTTCAGAGTCATAGATTCTATTTGAACTAGGAGTTGTGTAAGAGGCCGAGTCACGCCGGTCCATCCCATTGGCCCAACCGTTGGCCGGGGAGATCTAACAGGGCGGTAGACAAGTAAATCCGTCAGCTCTTCCTTCTACCGGTAGTAAATCTAATTTGAGCTGTACAATCTTCGACTGATCATCGTAAGGATTGGAACAGCGGGCGTGGTGAATACTCCAACATTAGTTCATCATTCAAATTTAATTATTTTCTGCAACACTATCTTTGTTGACAGGGTGAAAAAGTGTTTGAAACTGGAATTTCAATATTTTTCCTGCAAGTTCCTCTTTTATAATAAATGAGAATATCTTGCTTATCTTTGACATATATAGCAGATATTTACGCGGTATATATATTTTAAGTTACTCTATAACTTCATCTTTTACCTCATATTGGTACTATATTCGTTAAATGCATGGCATATGGTTTTCAAAGATATTTTGAACTGTTATATATATATATATATATATATATATATATATATATATATAATCACTGTTTAGTTATATTCTTTTGGTGGGCTATTTGCTCACCCTTACTTTATTTATTTATCTCACAACAACAGATAGATCAGTCACATTTCTCAACAATCCATAAGTACGGATGTCAAGATATATCTAATATATTGATATATCCAGATTATCAAAAAATAAAAAATTGATTTGGTTGGAGATCTTAGTAGATCACTAGTATATTGACTAGTACCCGTAACTAGTGTTTTGTCACAGATTGTTGTTTCTATTTTTCTAAAGATATTTCTCGACAATCCAACCTAAAGGATGTCAAGATATATATAATATAATGATATTCACAAATTTTCAAAAAATCAAAATTTAATTTGCTTTGTAAAATTTAAAATTTAGTAAATGAAGTGGTCTTGCTAAACGAAGTGGTTATTTGTCAAATATCGTTTTCTCGAGTGATACCAGACAACGGTATTTTAACAAATACAGTTGTAATGTGAAGCTTCAGACAATTATATGCTTAAAGATACCGTTGTTTGACACTAGTCATATTTTTTTGAACATAAATATAAATTAATAAAATAAATTGAAATTTTTTAATTATATATTCAGTCACATTTCTCGACAATCCAAACGTACGGATGTCAAGCTATATCTAATATATTGATATTTCCAAATTATCAAAAAATAAAAAAATGATTTGGTTGGAGGATCTTAGTAGATCACTAGAATATTGACTAGTACCCTTAACTAGTGCATTGTCACGGATTGTTGTTTCTATTTTTTTAAAAATATTTCTCGACAATCCAACCTTAAGGATGTCAAGATATATCTAATATAATGATATTCAGAAATTTTCAAAAAATAAAAATTTAATTTGGTTTGTAAAATTTAATATTTAATAACCGAAGTGGTCTTGCTAAACGAAATGGTTATTCTTCAAATACCGCTGTCTCGAGTGATACCAGACAACGATTTTGGACAAATAAACCGTTGTCTGATAACAGACAACGGTATTTTAAAAAATACAGTTGTAATGTGAAGCTTCAGACAACGATATGTTATAAAGATACCGTTGTCTGACACTAGTCATGTCTTTTTTAAACATAAATATAAATTAACATAATAAACCGTTGTCTGATAACAACTAATATTTTCTTAATCTAACGGCTAATATTTAATCTCATTTCAATCAAGGGCTCTTATTTCGCCACCTCAGCAATCCAGGTGAAAGATTTTCCACCAATCACGTGTTGTCACATCAGACAACGGTTTATTTGTAAAACACTTGTATAGATAGGTTTATGACAACAGTTTAAATTTGAAAAAGATTGTCTGAAAGTGTTGAAGACAACAGTGTTATATACAAACCCGTTGTGTGAACATATTGATATGGGCCAAAAATAAGCCCTAAAGACACATTTAATGTGGCATTAATTAGACCAAGAATGGTCCAAACGTGGGGCCCACCAGATGGACCCAAAACCCCAATTATAATATTAATTTCGTAATTAATATTGGGGGAAATAAACAGCTCAGCAATAAGAGTTGGATAAGGATATTATTTCCACCAAACTTAGCCACCAAGGCATCCAATTCAATATGGAAACTGATTCCTACAAGGAATAGATCTAGAACCTTCCTCAAAGACTTGTCTACCAAGTCTCTGACTCCTACCATAATTCTAAGGCTTCTACAGCCTATTTAAAGGGCCAGACCCCTAATCCTAGAACTACGTTTTTGGCTTGATCTTTGATATTCATCAAAGTACGTAGGCATCTTGTGAAGGCAGATTTAGCCACGAACACAAGAACAGCCATTAAAGCTCGAAGCTCAACCACCCTATCATTAATTACAAATCAAAACCTAGTTTTTATTCCACAACATTTGGCGCCGTCTGTGGGAAGAAAACATCAACCATGGTTCAAACACGAAGAACAGCATCGACTGAGGCCATACCCCTTAGCTCTGCTCCACCTGCCGTCTCTGATCCGCTCATCACCGCTGAAGAAGGACAATTACCCCCATCAACAGGGACGGTCATTCAACCTCTAATCTCTCAACCCTCAGGGACGATTCCCCATGTTGAGGGAACTTTATCTGTGACTATCCCTCAAAGCCAAGAAACTAACCCTCTGCAGATGGTGGTTTCTCCTCTTGATTACGCTGATCGTAAGCTACCTCCGGGGGTACAGATCCACATTACGGATCTCCCTTTGAATACCAACCCGATGTATGGACTGCCTAATTATCCCCCTCAACACAAGGAACCTGGACCGAGCGGTCATGCCTTACAGATCCGAGATCGAGAGTACGATGATTACTCTGGCCCCTATACTAATGATTCAATGTCTGAGGATGACGATGATGATCGTGATGAAGCCCCGCAGAGGCGACGTGCTAGTAGAGAACCTCGAAGGAGGTCCCAAAGAATCCATGATGGACCTCCACAAACGGCTGAGGAAAGGATTAAGGCTCATGAGGCTGAGATCCAAAGGTTGAAGGATGATATTGCTAGAGAGCAAGCAAGGCGAAGTCTGATTCGACCCCCTCCAGTTACAGGGAGGATTCCCATTATAAATCTGGAGAGCCCCTCAAGGAGACAGCGAAGGGCTGAAGCCCCAACTGAAAAATCAACAAGGGTGGAGACCCCCAAAAGTAACCCCCGGGATCTGATGCCACTTGGGGATCCTGATGATCCCACACCCCCATTCACTGAAGAGGTAATGAATGCTCGAATCTCGAGGAAGTTTAAGATGCCGACGATTAAGGCCTATGATGGGACGGGCGACCCCGCAAACCATGTTAGGACATTCTCAAATGCACTGCTGTTGTAGCCGGCGAGCGACGCCTTAAAGTGTAGGGCGTTCCCTCAAACCCTGTCTGGCATGGCTCAAAGGTGGTATAGCCGCTTACCTGCAAACTCAATTGGCTCATTCAAAGAGCTGAGTGCCGCCTTTGTCAGCCAGTTCATTAGTGGAAGAGTTCATGAAAAAAGTTCTGCATCCCTTATGTATGTGGTGCAGGGTAAGAACGAGAATCTGAGGGATTACCTCAAACGGTTCACCAAGGAGACGCTGAATATCACTGATCTGGAAAATAAGGTGACCATGGTAGCCCTGGAACACGGAACCACTGATCTCTTCTTTAAAAGGTCTTTGGCAAAACATCCTCCTGAAAATATGGCCGAGCTCCAACGAAGGGCCGACAAATATATCAAGGCTGAGGACAGCATGAAGAAGGAAACCACAGGAGGCAATGGCAAGGGTTCTAACGACTCGAAGAAACGAAAGCAAGAGCAAGAGTACATTCTTCTGGGTGGCATGATTCTGGTGGCCTCCGGCTCCATGGTGGCTACCCTGGCCCTCAGAACTGATCGGGTGAGCTCGAGTGTTCATTCTTCTGGGTGGCATGATTCTGATAATAAAATAAGAGAGGGGTTAGGGTTTTCCAATTACCTGACAGCGTTTGCACGGGTCAGGAGCGTATCGTTCCTCCTCGTAAGGGTGGAAGTGCAAAAGTTTTAATAATCCGATGTTGGAGATAAAATGTCAAACATTTTTGGGGGAAAAATCCCTTTGGAATGCGAAAACATTTACAAGAGTTTTCAAAATTTCGAAACCTCAAAAATATTTTTCAAAATTTCAAAACATCTTTTTTTTTTGAAAAATTTATTTTTAAAGATTGTAGGAACACTTTTGGAAATTGTAGAAAATAATTTGAAATCGCATATCGTAAATTTGAAACAGTATGGTTGTATTTGCGGCTTGTAGCAATTGTATAATCACAGTTGTATATCAAAACAGTAAAGCATGGCATCGGAAAGTAAAGCAGTTGAGGCAACATTAAAGAAACTGAAACTAAATAAGTACGGTACAAGGGTTATCACAAGTTTGGATGTTAGAGCCAAATACATAGTTCCGATGTCAAAGTCTAGCAAAAGTGGAACAACTACAAATACATCATCCGAATAGTCAGGCTACATCCATACATACTACCCGAAGTCACATCTACATATCTGTAGGTCAGTCTACTCATCCACTGGTAAGAAAGGATACCACTGCACAAGTCAACTATCCCGCAAAATCGACACACTAATGTCATCTGAATCTAGGGGATTGAGCTATAAGTAACACATCACGGGGCCGCGCCGCGACGGAGCAAGGTCCTCACTCGGGTGAATGCACGACGCACAACACGTCTAGCATCCCTAGCCTGGATCACTCCGCCTCCGCGGATCCCTAAACCAAGAATCCTATCGCGACTCCTCATCTCGATCCTGTGGAGTCGAGCCCTAGTCCTCCTAGCAACAGTGGTCCTCATCTCAGCCTGGATCCTCAAGCGCGCCTCGCGCTCCTCCACTAGTGCCCGCCTCGCCTCGTTAAGTCGGGCCTCTGCAGATAGTAAGTCTCGGGTCAAGAACTGTACCACGTAAGCATGCTCAGTGCCAGACACTGGGGGTAGGTCCGCCGGTGGAGGTGGTATGACCGGAACAGGAGTAGGTGCAGCAGCAGCAGCAGGAGCAGGAGCAGGGGTAGGGTCAAGCTCCTCCTCGCCAGAAGTGTCATCCTCAGAGTCACCGTCTGATGAAACAGGGCTAGATGTCTGTGGAGAAGGTGGGGGTGACACAACATGACCCTCGCCGGATCTCACACTCTCCTCATCAGTAGCTACAGGAGATGGGGTAACAGGCTCTGGCTCGGGCTCAAAGGGCTCCTCAACGGGATCCTCATCATCAGTACTATCTATCACTGTAATCCAGGGCCAAGCTCGGAGTCAGCACCCATATCCTCCTCAGGGTCCTCGGCCTCTCTCATCAGGGCCTCATCATGCTCCCTCTCGAAAGCCTCAGGGTCTGGTATCTCATCCATCTACACAAGGGAAATAAAGTGGGTCACTAACCATAAAAGAAGGGTTTAGGAGTAGTTCCCTCACGGGCCTTAAAGTCAGGGCTATATCCGATAACCCGACTACAAACTCGATGAGAGTTCTAAGTATTATTAAAGTTGTTATTAAGGTTATCGTTATTGTTATTATTATTAGGGTTGCTTTCCTAAATTACTACCGTTTTTGAGAACTGTAACCTCGCTCTGATACCATTTCTGTGACGCCCCCAGATCCGGGGTCGGAGATCTAGGCGCTCACGGTCCATTTTCCATTAATAACATACCTGTTCTTGCACACAATATATATAACACAGCCATCGACCCCCACAATAAACTCACACCACACTCACACACACAGGTTAGAGCCTCAGAAACGTCACACATTGATTAAACAGTAAATAAGTTATCAGAGTTATTACAGACCGAATTAAATAGTATTTATGCTACCAGCAACACTCCGATATGAAGCCAAGCTGGCGGCTTGAAAGTTTGTTACGATACACTGCCTTGCACAGGTCATGCTGATAAATAAAACGTACTAACAAAAGCTGTCAACCAATCCGGCTAATGGGGCCTACCGGTGGAATCTCAAGTGGAGGCTCGGGCCTAGTCACCTGCTTTCGAGCAGTCTGCCTGGGTCTTGCCATTTCGCTTAGCTGTTGTGTTTGTAAAGTTTGAAAACAAGCAAGGGTGAGCAACTATTGCTCAGCAAGAAATATGTATATAAGATAAGCAATATACATCTCATATGATTGGCAGTTGATATATTTGTTTGTATCAATCAGTTATAAAATCATTTGTCACAGTTGATAAATCTCGAAGGCGCAACAATATGTGCCCTTGTTTTCAAAATAAACTTGTAGTTCTAGATACTGCATTGAATCAACATCTTTCTCATCAAAATAGAACACTATCAGCAACTTGGCACAAAAGCCTAAGAAGCAGTGTCAAAGCATTTTTCCAAAATGGAGGAATGGGACTTAAAGAAAACATAAAAACCTGACAAGGATTGACGATGATCAGTCGCCACATCCAAGTCCAATAATCCGCGGGTCTTCTCTACCGGTAGAAGGATAGAAACTACATCCGTAACTATCCCTCGGGTGAAAACTACATCCGTAATCACCCTCGATGAAAACTACATCCGTAATCATCCTTCGGCAACACCTGGGCCGGAATAATAAGTGATGGACCGCCTGGCTCACGGCCGCTTACACATCCCGGGAATCGTTCGTCAACGGTTCCCACACCTGCCAGAGTCCCTTTTTCTTTTCTTTTAAAACTTGATTTTGATTGAAAGCAGAGTAGTTGGGGTCCGACGTCAGTCGACCGATGATTCTTGAAATTATACAAGAAGCAGAATCTGACCGGGGGTTTTCGAAAGTGTTTTGAGTTCAAATGAGTTCGAGTTTGAAGTTTTAAAAAGTATCTTGGATTAACTTGTCTTTAAATAATGAACATTAATTAATAAATAATATTTTAAGATTTAATATTAATAATTAATAAAATAATTATTCGATAAAATAAACTCTTAATCCAAGATAGGGTTTCGAGTATTTACGAAGATATAATAATAATTATTTGAATATACGATACCACCCGAATGACCCTTCGGGTTTTCGCAATATAGATACGATATAATAATATACCGCTCCCCGGTCAATAGTATATACGGACCGCCACGACCTCTATTGCTAGAGTCGTTGTCCGAAGAAAACATTTCAATCTAAGTTCAAGGGGTAAAAGCATACATGTACTTGTTCAATCTCAATTGCATCAATACTTCGATAAACATAGCATTTGATATCATTTGAAAACTACAAACACAACAGTAAAAGTCCTTGTATATGGATAAGTTTTGAAAAGTAAACTTGCCTTGGTTTGGTTGGGGTGGTCGAGCGTGCGTATTCGAACGATCTATACATAAACAATAATCGTTCGTTAGTACCTTAACAATTTCTCTCTAATTACGGGGTTTTAAGGGGGTACGAAATTAACTTAACGACTTCGTCTTATGACTCCCTAGCCCCACTATAGGTCCATGACATCACTCGTTTACGCTCGTCACTTACTCGACTTAATTTAGTTACCACGTTCGAACCATAACCACTAACCCTAGAATAATGTTCCACTAATCGACTTTTTTCCATTGCGCGAATTTTACTCTAGCATTTTTATAAAATCTAAAAATTCATATTTTAATCCAATTCCTTTTGGGTGGTCTTCACCACTGCATTACTTACATTCTCAAATTTTTCCATGATCCCAAACATATTTTAAGGTGTTTAAACAAGGTTCACAAGGGGGTCACTTAATGCAGTTCATAGTCCAGAAACAAAATTCACTTCTCCGGCCATAACTAAAAATCCACACATCACCTAGCTATGAATCTTACATATCCAGAAACTACATTCAATTATATTTCCAACAATATAAGGTAGGACATCAGGGGACATCATTTGGGTGTTCAAAATCGTGCTACAACACAGATCAAAGCTCCTGGATAAACTCAGCAAGCTCAATTCACTTAGATCAACCATTTTTCATGCTTCCATAACATAAACACCACTTAAAACACTTAGATCATGACTCATAACACTCATGGAGATATATATATTAACCATAGTCATAAAATTCACAATCTCAACATCAAACTCAAGATCCATGCTATCCATCACATATACATTCAAGATAAGCCCTAAAATACATGGATCTACTACCATATTATATGAACAACACTTATCCAAGGGTGGTTTGAGATTTCATACCTTCTTGAGCTCCTAGAGACCTGGTATAAACTTTACAAAACTTAGAAATACCTTAGATGGCCTCTTACAACACTCACAATGCAAGATCTAAAAAGATAATAAACTTATGTTAGTATTTCTCTAAACTTCCAACAACTATAACTCAAAAACCAATGGATAGAAGGCTTTGAAATTGATACCATACCTCTACTAAGATGCAAGGAAGCCTTAGGAATCTTGTTCAAGGTTGTGGATGAAGAAATGGTGGAGAGAAAACCTCTCCCTCTCTCCTAGAGCAGTTCGGCCGAGAGCTATGTTAAGGGGGGGGAGTGTTTTTCTTGTTTTTGTTTTGTTTGAAATGATAAAAAGAAGGCTAATATGACTTGTATTATTATGGGTGGTAGAAAGTAATCACATGTTTCCAAGCTAGCCTAGGATGCATCCATGCCCTAGTGTCCCCTAGTACATCATCCACCATGCTAGTCACTATTCATATTTGCTTTTATGTCTCCTAGTTCCTTTTTCTAACTATCTAGTTACATGGCACTTGCATGTAATTTCTTTCCTTGTAATATTATTATCCCACCAATGCTTGTTATTTAATCCTTACTTCGTATCGTAACTTAATTATTCTCTCGTAATAATATTTCGTCGCGTAGAGATTTCCCCTATAACTCCTTAAGTACTTATTGTGTAAATTCCTCGAATGTCCAAAATTCCTCGTCATAATTCTTAATAAATCCTTTAATATTCTAACCATTCTCAAATTCCAAGTTTTATAAATATTACTAACAACAGGACTCTTGCTTTCACAATCTCTCTGTATATCTTACATCATAAATGCAACAACGCAGTTTCTCAGACAATCAATTCTATAAATCAATAGGGATGACTAGAAAGGTTCCATAATAATAATGTCACAAGCTATTAAATAAAAGGAAATATTACCAAAAATTAGGGTTCTTACAGCCTCCCCTCCTTAAAAGGATTCCGTCCCGGAATCAGGTTGAAAACAGTTGGGGGTGCTTTTCACGCATTGCGCTCTCTAGTTCCCATGTTGATTCTTCGACATTCTGATTCCTCCACAAGACTCTCACTAGATTGAAAACCTTGTTCCTCAGCACCTGTTCTTTTCGATCCATGATTTCTACGGGTTGCTCCACATATGTCAAGTCTGGTTGCAGATCCACTTGATCATGTTCTATCACATGTCGGAAGTCGGTATGGTACGGTCGTAGCATGGACACATGGAACACGTTATGTACTTGCTGTAAGCTCGGGGGTAAAGCCAATTCATAGGCTAACTTCCCAACTCGTTTCAAGATCTCAAAAGGTCCAATAAATCTCGGGCTTAGTTTTCCCTTCTTACCAAATCTCATCAATCCCTTCCACGGCGATACCTTCAACATAACAAACTCTCCTACTTCATATTCTTTGTCCTTGCGAGTCTGGTCCGCATACTTTTTCTGTCTGTCTTGGGCTGCTACCAGCCGTCCTCTTATGAGCTCGATAGTTTCTCTCGTCTGTTGGACCAGTTCAGGCCCTAAAATCTTCCGCTCTCCAACTTCTTCCCAACACAAGGGAGACCGACATCTTCGTCCGTATAAAGCTTCATATGGGGGCATGCCTATACTCGCATGGTAACTGTTGTTGTAGGAAAATTCGATCAACGGCAAGTGGTCATCCCAACTTCCCTTAAAATCAATGGCACATACCCTCAACATGTCTTCGATGGTTTGGATGGTTCTCTCACTCTGTCCGTCTGTTTGGGGATGGTATGCAGTACTCATGTTTAACTTAGTCCCCACACAATCCTGAAAACTTTTCCAGAACCTGGAGTTGAATCTCGGGTCTCTATCTGATACAATGCTCACAGGAACCCCATGTCTAATCACAATCTCCTTTAAGTAAATATCTGCCAGCTTGTCGACAGTATATCTCTCGTTGATTGGAAGAAAATGTGCTGACTTGGTCAACCTATCGATAATTACCCAAATGGCATCATGATTCGTCTTGGTCCTTGGTAATCCGACCACAAAGTCCATTGCAATCTGCTCCCACTTCCACTCGGGTATCTCTAAGGGTTGCAACAATCCACTGGGCCTCTGGTGTTCGGCCTTTACTCTTTGACATGTCAAACACTTACTTACCCACTCTGCCACGTCCTTTTTCATATTAGGCCACCAATAGTATTCTCTCAGATCTCTATACATCTTAGTGCCTCCAGGGTGAATTGAGTACCTCGAACTATGAGCCTCTTGCAAAATCTCATCTTTTAACTCTTGAACGTTTGGAATCCATATCCTAGATGCGTACCTCATAATTCCATTCCCGTCCTTCTCACACTTAATTTCTTCGCCAGTCAAGATTTTCTCCATCGAATTCTTTTCTTCTTTCATCTTCTTTTCCTGGCACAACTTAATCTTTTCCAATAGCGGTGGTTGGACTTTTATTTCCATTAGACTCTCTTGTCCAATTCCTGGTAGCCTCACTTCAATCTCTAGTTTTTCAAGGTCCTTGATCAATTCGTCCACTGACGTTATCATCTTAAGCTTCTCCTTTCGGCTAAGTGCATCGGCCACCACGTTGGCCTTCCCTGGGTGATAATGAATCTCACAATCATAATCTTTAATTAGCTCTAACCATCTCCTCTGCCTCATGTTTAACTCTTTCTGAGTGAATATGTACTTTAAGCTCTTGTGATCCGTGTAGATTTCACACTTTTCTCCGTACAGATAATGTCTCCAGATCTTTAAATCAAAAACTATCGCTGCTAATTCCAAATCATGGGTGGGGTATCTTATCTCATACTCCTTGAGTTGTCTGGACGCATACGCAATCACCTTACCGTGCTGCATAAGCACACACCCTAAACCTTTATGGGATGCGTCGCTATAAATCACAAAATCTCCCTTATCATCAGGTAGGGCTAGTACTGGTGCTGTCACCAACCTCTTTTTCAACTCTTGAAAGCTCTCTTCGCATTTTTCAGTCCACACAAACTTCTCGGTCTTGCGAGTTAGTCGGGTCAAAGGGGCTGCTATCTTTGCAAAGTCTTGGACAAATCTCCTATAGTAGCCAGCCAGTCCTATGAAACTTCTCACCTCTGTCGGAGTGGTTGGTCTCTCCCAATTTGATACAGCCTCTATTTTGGCTGGGTCCACTAGAATACCTTGTTCGCTGATCACATGTCCTAAAAACTGAACTTCCTTCAACCAAAATTCGCACTTCGAGAACTTAGCGTACAGCTTTTCTTCTCTCAATGCTCCCAATACAATCCTCAAGTGCTCTGCATGTTCCTCCTTCGTCTTGGAATAAATTAAGATATCATCGATGAAGACTATAACACACTTGTCCAAGTATTTCTTGAAGACTCGATTCATTAAGTCCATGAAAGCTGCAGGGGCATTCGTTAACCCAAATGACATCACTAGGAACTCATAATGTCCATACCGGGTGCGAAAGGCCGTCTCTGGTATATCTTCTGGTTTAATCTTTAACTGGTGGTACCCGGTCCGCAAATCAATCTTGGAGAAATAAACTGCATCTTTCAATTGGTCAAACAGGTCATCTATCCTGGGCAAGGGATACTTATTCTTAATAGTCACCTTGTTCAACTCCCTGTAGTCTATACATAATCTCATGCTGCCGTCCTTCTTTTTCACGAATAACACCGGGGCTCCCCACGGTGACACACTAGGTCTTATCATCCCTTTATCCAATAACTCTTGTAACTGAGTGGCCAGCTCTTTCATCTCCACTGGGGCTAGCCGATATGGGGCTTTCGAAATTGGGGCCGTACCCGGAACTAAGTCTATAGCAAACTCGATGTCCCTATCGGGTGGTAGTCCGGGAAGATCGTCCGGGAATACGTCCGCGAACTCATTAACGACAGGGATTTCCTGCAGGTTTGGTGCCTCTCTCTTGGTATCCTTCACATATGCTAAATAGGCTTCGCATCCTTTACGTAACAGCTTCTTAGCTTGAATCATAGTCAGGAACTTTTGGCTTTGCCGTTTCCCACTAAATACTAATTCCTCGTCCCCTGGCAGTCTCAAACTTACTTTCTTCTTGACACAATCAATCTGGGCTCCATGGGTTGTTAACCAATCCATACCTACTATTACGTCAAACTCCCCTAGTTTAAAAGGTATTAAGTCTACCCGAAAGTGTCGCCCTCCTATTTCTAGGTCGCAACCTGGACATACTCGGCTAACGGGAATGATTTCATGATTAGCTATCTCTATTTGCAATCTGTCTTTCAATGGTTCAGTCTTAAGGCCTAACCGACATACAAAATCTAGAGATATGAAAGACTTGGTAGCTCCCGAATCAAATAAAACATTTGCTTTAACTGAGTTGAGTAGTAAGGTACCTGCAATCACATCCGTGTTCCTCACGGCATCCTGTACCGTCATGTTAAAAGTTCTTGCAGTAGGGGCCTTGTTAGAAGCAGTTCCACTCACTCTTGATGCAGCTGGCCCAGAGGACATACATTCCCTCATTCGGTGCCCTGGTTTCCCACACTTGAAGCAATTACCTCCGACACTCAGGTTGTTACTGGTTCCGCGACAGGCGTTAGCATAATGCCCAGTCAGCCCACACTTGAAGCATTTCACATCTTGCAGGTTGCACACACCCGCATGTTTCCTTCCACATTTGTTGCATTCTGGGGGTTGGGCTCGGGATGGGGTAGAGTAAGATGATCCCTGTGGTCGGCCGCTCTGGCCCACACTCCAACTTTCAGCTCTCTTGGTTCCAAAGTTCCCGCTTGGTTGGGACATTGTTCCTCGTTTAAATTTGCTCGGAAAGCTCCCACCAACAGAGTTTCCCTTTCGGCTATCCAACTTCCTCTTCTTCCCTTCCCTCTCCTTCTGCATCTGCTCACTTCCAGCTTCAATAATTGACGCTTTCTGTACCAGGGTGGCATAGTCTGTCAGCTCAAGAACCGCCACACGATTCTGAATCCATTGTTTTAGCCCTAATTGAAATCTTCGGGCCCTCTTTGCCTCAGAGTTCACATACTCCGGCACAAACCTTGACAACTCAGTAAATTTGGCCTCATACTCGGCCACTGTCATGTTTCCTTGTTTCAGCTCCAAAAACTTTAGCTCCATTTGCGTTTCCATGAACCTAGGAAAGTACTTCTCCAAAAACAGCTCGCTAAATCTCTCCCAGGTTACCACACCTCTTCCTTCCAAATTCTTCTTAGCTTCCCACCAATAGTTCGCCTCACCCTTCAGAAGGTAAGTGGCGAAAACAGTCTTCTGCTCTTCAGCGACACCTAGTATCTCGAAAGATTTTTCCATTTCCTTCAGCCAGGCCCTTGCCTCGACAGGGTCGGCAGTTCCTTTAAATTCTGGGGGTTTCAGGGATTTGAAGTTCCGGAAAGCATTAGCATTAGCATTCTGGGGTGGTTGCTGAACTGGGGGTCGGTCCAAGTTCTGCCTAAGTAACTCCATGAACTGTTCCATAGGGCCTCCCCTAGGATGTTCTACCTCTCGGGTATCATCACCAGCTTCTTCTTCTTCATACTCCGAGTCATCAAACAGGTTATAATCGTTGCCCTCATTATCACTCAGGTTGACATTCTCCCCTTCACGGTTCTGGTGGCCTCCGGCTCCATGGTGGCTACCCTGGCCCTCAGAACTGATCGGGTGACCTCGAGTGTTCATTCTTCTGGGTGGCATGATTCTGATAATATAACAAGAGAGGGGTTAGGGTTTTCCAATTACCTGACAGCGTTTGCACGGGTCAGGAGCGTATCGTTCCTCCTCGTAAGGGTGGAAGTGCAAAAGTTTTAATAATCCGATGTTGGAGATAAAATGTCAAACATTTTTGGGGGAAAAATCCCTTTGGAATGCGAAAACATTTACAAGAGTTTTCAAAATTTCGAAACCTCAAAAATATTTTTCAAAATTTCAAAACATCTTTTTTTTTTTTTTGAAAAATTTATTTTTAAAGATTGTAGGAACATTTTTGGAAATTGTAGAAAATAATTTGAAATCGCATATCGTAAATTTGAAATAGTATGGTTGTATTTGCGGCTTGTAGCAATTGTATAATCACAGTTGTATATCAAAACAGTAAAGCATGGCATCGGAAAGTAAAGCAGTTGAGGCAACATTAAAGAAACTGAAACTAAATAAGTACGGTACAAGGGTTATCACAAGTTTGGATGTTAGAGCCAAATACATAGTTCCGATGTCAAAGTCTAGCAAAAGTGGAACAACTACAAATACATCATCCGAATAGTCAGGCTACATCCATACATACTACCCGAAGTCACATCTACATATCTGTAGGTCAGTCTACTCATCCACTGGTCAGAAAGGATACCACTGCACAAGTCAACTATCCCGCAAAATCGACACACTAATGTCATCTGAACCTAGGGGACTGAGCTATAAGTAACACATCACGGGGCCGCGCCGCGACGGAGCAAGGTCCTCACTCGGGTGAATGCACGACGCACAACACGTCTAGCATCCCTAGCCTGGATCACTCCGCCTCCGCGGATCCCTAAACCAAGAATCCTATCGCGACTCCTCATCTCGATCCTGTGGAGTCGAGCCCTAGTCCTCCTAGCAACAGTGGTCCTCATCTCAGCCTGGATCCTCAAGCGCGCCTCGCGCTCCTCCACTAGTGCCCGCCTCGCCTCGTTAAGTCGGGCCTCTGCAGATAGTAAGTCTCGGGTCAAGAACTGTACCACGTAAGCATGCTCAGTGCCAGACACTGGGGGTAGGTCCGCCGGTGGAGGTGGTATGACCGGAACAGGAGTAGGTGCAGCAGCAGCAGCAGGAGCAGGAGCAGGGGTAGGGTCAAGCTCCTCCTCGCCAGAAGTGTCATCCTCAGAGTCACCGTCTGATGAAACAGGGCTAGATGTCTGTGGAGAAGGTGGGGGTGACACAACATGACCCTCGCCGGATCTCACACTCTCCTCATCAGTAGCTACAGGAGATGGGGTAACAGGCTCTGGCTCGGGCTCAAAGGGCTCCTCAACGGGATCCTCATCATCAGTACTATCTATCACTGTAATCCAGGGCCAAGCTCGGAGTCAGCACCCATATCCTCCTCAGGGTCCTCGGCCTCTCTCATCAGGGCCTCATCATGCTCCCTCTCGAAAGCCTCAGGGTCTGGTATCTCATCCATCTACACAAGGGAAATAAAGTGGGTCACTAACCATAAAAGAAGGGTTTAGGAGTAGTTCCCTCACGGGCCTTAAAGTCAGGGCTATATCCGATAACCCGACTACAAACTCGATGAGAGTTCTAAGTATTATTAAAGTTGTTATTAAGGTTATCGTTATTGTTATTATTATTAGGGTTGCTTTCCTAAATTACTACCGTTTCTGAGAACTGTAACCTCGCTCTGATACCATTCCTGTGACGCCCCCAGATCTGGGGTCGGAGATCTAGGCGCTCACGGTCCATTTTCCATTAATAACATACCTGTTCTTGCACACAATATATATAACACAGCCATCGACCCCACAATAAACTCACACCACACTCACACACACAGTTTAGAGCCTCAGAAACGTCACACATTGATTAAACAGTAAATAAGTTATCAGAGTTATTACAGACCGAATTAAATAGTATTTATGCTACCAGCAACACTTCGATATGAAGCGAAGCTGGCGGCTTGAAAGTTTGTTATGATACACTGCCTTGCACAGGTCATGCTGATAAATAAAACGTACTAACAAAAGCTGCCAACCAATCCGACTAATGGGGCCTACCGGTGGAATCTCAAGTGGAGGCTCGGGCCTAGTCACCTGCTTTCGAGCAGTCTGCCTGGGTCTTGCCATTTCGCTTAGCTGTTGTGTTTGTAAAGTTTGAAAACAAGCAAGGGTGAGCAACTATAGCTCAGCAAGAAATATGTATATAAGATAAGCAATATACATCTCATATGATTGGCAGTTGATATATTTGTTTGTATCAATCAGTTATAAAATCATTTGTCACAGTTGATAAATCTCGAAGGCGCAACAATATGTGCCCTTGTTTTCAAAATAAACTTGCAGTTCTAGATACTGCATTGAATCAACATCTTTCTCATCAAAATAGAACACTATCAGCAACTTGGCACAAAAGCCTAAGAAGCAGTGTCAAAGCATTTTTCCAAAATGGAGGAATGGGACTTAAAGAAAACATAAAAACCTGACAAGGATTGACGATGATCAGTCGCCACATCCAAGTCCAATAATCCGCGGGTCTTCTCTACCGGTAGAAGGATAGAAACTACATCCGTAACTATCCCTCGGGTGAAAACTACATCCGTAATCACCCTCGATGAAAACTACATCCGTAATCATCCTTCGGCAACACCTGGGCCGGAATAATAAGTGCTGGACCGCCTGGCTCACGGCCGCTTACACATCCCGGGAATCGTTCGTCAACGGTTCCCACACCTGCCAGAGTCCCTTTTTCTTTTCTTTTAAAACTTGATTTTGATTGAAAGCAGAGTAGTTGGGGTCCGACGTCAGTCGACCGATGATTCTTGAAATTATACAAGAAGCAGAATCTGACCGGGGGTTTTCGAAAGTGTTTTGAGTTCAAATGAGTTCGAGTTTGAAGTTTTAAAAAGTATCTTGGATTAACTTGTCTTTAAATAATGAACAGTAATTAATAAATAATATTTTAAGATTTAATATTAATAATTAATAAAATAATTATTCGATAAAATAAACTCTTAATCCAAGATAGGGTTTCGAGTATTTACGAAGATATAATAATAATTATTTGAATATACGATACCACCCGAATGACCCTTCGGGTTTTCGCAATATAGATACGATATAATAATATACCGCTCCCCGGTCAATAGTATATACGGACCGCCACGACCTCTATTGCTAGAGTCGTTGTCCGAAGAAAACATTTCAATCTAAGTTCAAGGGGTAAAAGCATACATGTACTTGTTCAATCTCAATTGCATCAATACTTCGATAAACATAGCATTTGATATCATTTGAAAACTACAAACACAACAGTAAAAGTCCTTGTATATGGATAAGTTTTGAAAAGTAAACTTGCCTTGGTTTGGTTGGGGTGGTCGAGCGTGCGTATTCGAACGATCTATACATAAACAATAATCGTTCGTTAGTACCTTAACAATTTCTCTCTAATTACGGGGTTTTAAGGGGGTACGAAATTAACTTAACGACTTCGTCTTATGACTCCCTAGCCCCACTATAGGTCCATGACATCACTCGTTTACGCTCGTCACTTACTCGACTTAATTTAGTTACCACGTTCGAACCATAACCACTAACCCTAGAATAATGTTCCACTATTCGACTTTTTTCCATTGCGCGAATTTTACTCTAGCATTTTTATAAAATCCAAAAATTCATATTTTAATCCAATTCCTTTTGGGTGGTCTTCACCACTGCATTACTTACATTCTCAAATTTTTCCATGATCCCAAACATATTTTAAGGTGTTTAAACAAGGTTCACAAGGGGGTCACTTAATGCAGTTCATAGTCCAGAAACAAAATTCACTTCTCCGGCCATAACTAAAAATCCACACATCACCTAGCTATGAATCTTACATATCCAGAAACTACATTCAATTATCTTTCCAACAATATAAGGTAGGACATCAGGGGACATCATTTGGGTGTTCAAAATTGTGCTACAACACAGATCAAAGCTCCTGGATAAACTCAGCAAGCTCAATTCACTTAGATCAACCATTTTTCATGCTTCCATAACATAAACACCACTTAAAACACTTAGATCATGACTCATAACACTCATGGAGATATATATATTAACCATAGTCATAAAATTCACAATCTCAACATCAAACTCAAGATCCATGCTATCCATCACATATACATTCAAGATAAGCCCTAAAATACATGGATCTACTACCATATTATATGAACAACACTTATCCAAGGGTGGTTTGAGATTTCATACCTTCTTGAGCTCCTAGAGACCTGGTATAAACTTTACAAAACTTAGAAACACCTTAGATGGCCTCTTACAACACTCACAATGCAAGATCTAAAAGATAATAAACTTATGTTAGTATTTCTCTAAACTTCCAACAACTATAACTCAAAAACCAATGGATAGAAGGCTTTGAAATTGATACCATACCTCTACTAAGATGCAAGGAAGCCTTAGGAATCTTGTTCAAGGTTGTGGATGAAGAAATGGTGGAGAGAAAACCTCTCCCTCTCTCCTAGAGCAGTTCGGCCGAGAGCTATGTTAAGGGGGGGAGTGTTTTTCTTGTTTTTGTTTTGTTTGAAATGATAAAAAGAAGGCTAATATGACTTGTATTATTATGGGTGGTAGAAAGTAATCACATGTTTCCAAGCTAGCCTAGGATGCATCCATGCCCTAGTGTCCCCTAGTACATCATCCACCATGCTAGTCACTATTCATATTTGCTTTTATGTCTCCTAGTTCCTTTTTCTAACTATCTAGTTACATGGCACTTGCATGTAATTTCTTTCCTTGTAATATTATTCTCCCACCAATGCTTGTTATTTAATCCTTACTTCGTATCGTAACTTAATTATTCTCTCGTAATAATATTTCGTCGCGTAGAGATTTCCCCTATAACTCCTTAAGTACTTATTGTGTAAATTCCTCGAATGTCCAAAATTCCTCGTCATAATTCTTAATAAATCCTTTAATATTCTAACCATTCTCAAATTCCAAGTTTTATAAATATTACTAACAACAGGACTCTTGCTTTCACAATCTCTCTGTATATCTTACATCATAAATGCAACAACGCAGTTTCTCAGACAATCAATTCTATAAATCAACAGGGATGACTAGAAAGGTTCCATAATAATAATGTCACAAGCTATTAAATAAAAGGAAATATTACCAAAAATTAGGATTCTTACACAATTAGGGGTGATCCCACGAAGAGAAACAAGGATCAATACTGTAGGTACCACCGTGATGTGGGTCATGATACAGATGATTGTAGACAGTTGAAAGACGAGATTGAGTTCTTGATCCGAAAAGGAAAGCTAAGCAGGTTCACAAAGAATGATGATCGTGGAACCCAAAGAAGGGACTATGATAGGAGAGACAATGACAGAAGAGATAACGATCGTGATCGTGATCGTAACCCACAGCCCCGAGGGCCAGTTGTTAATATGATTTGGGGAGGCCCGACAGCGGCCGGCGCGACTCGGAACTCTCGAAAAGCATATGCCAGAGAAGTAATGCACATCGTGGGAGAAGCCCCAAAACGTGCTAGGACTGAAATAGTTATTGGGTTTGATAATTCAGATCTCGAAGGGGTAAAGTTCCCTCATGACGACCCGTTGGTCATAACTCTTGTGATTGGAAACTCGGAAGTGAAACGAGTCTTGATAGACAATGGAGCTTCTGTTGATATCTTGTTTCACGATGCGTTTGTGAAAATGGGGTACACCGATTCTCAGTTGACCCCCACCAACATGCCGATCTACGGATTTAATGGAGTTGAGTCCAAGGTTGAAGGGACTATTCAGTTACCCATGACAATTGGACAGGAACCTAAAGAGGCTACTCAGATGCTGAATTTCCTTGTGATCAAGGCATCCTCGACTTATAACGCGATCCTAGGAAGGACTGGACTTCATGCATTCAAGGCTGTGGCCTCCACATATCACATGAAGATTAAGTTTCCAACCAGGAACGGCGTTGGAGAACAAAAGGGTGATCAGAAGATGGCAAGAAGTTGTTATGTATCCGCGTTAAGGGCTGATGGAATCGGGGGGCAAGTACTTCCGATCGAAGACATGGATGTCCGTGGTGATGATGAACACCGAGGAAAGCCAGCAGAGGACTTAATACCTATTCCTCTGGAGCTAGGCGACTCTGATAAGGTGACTTATATAGAAGCCTCTTTGAAGGAACCCCTGAAGGGCAAGTTGATAGCATTCTTGCAAGAAAATAGTGATGTGTTTGCTTGGACAACAGCTGATATGCCATGGATTGATCCCCAACTCATAACTCACAGATTGAATGTCGATCCTAATCGGAGGATAATACAGCAGAAGAAGAGGAACTTTGCACCTGAAAGGCAAGAGGCCATAAAGCAAGAAGTGGAAAAGCTCTTAGAAGCTGGGTTTATTGAGGAGATTCAGTTTCCAGAATGGTTGGCTAACCCTGTGATGGTCAAGAAAGCCAACGGTAAGTGGAGGATGTGTATAGACTTCACCGACTTAAATGACGCATGCCCTAAGGATTGCTTCCCTTTACCAAGGATAGACATGTTAATAGATGCCACAGTTGGACATGAGATGCTGAGCTTCATGGATGGGTTCAGCGGCTACAATCAGATTAAGATGCACAAGGATGACGTCCATAAGGTATCTTTCATAACTGACTTTGGTGTTTTCTGCTATCTTGTTATGGCTTTCGGTCTAAAAAATGCAGGAGCTACTTACCAACGATTGGTGAATAAGATATTCGCCCATCTGATTGGATAAACCATGGAGGTCTATGTTGATGACATGTTAGTCAAGAGCCTACTCAAGGCAGATCACATTAAGCACCTCAGAGAGGCATTCGAAGTGCTGAGGCACCACAAGATGATGTTGAATCCAGCCAAGTGTGCTTTTGGCGTTGGGTCTGGAAAGTTCTTGGGTTTGATGGTTTCGAAAAGAGGCATAGATGTCAATCCCGATAAAATCAAAGCAATCTTAGACATGGAACCACCCCGTTCTGTGAGGGACATACAGAAGTTAACCGGAAGAGTGGCCGCTCTAGGGAGATTCATCTCCAAGTCTGGTGACAAATGCTTGCCTTTCTTTCAAGCATTGAAGAAAGTGAAAAATTTTGAGTGGACCCCTGAGAGCCAAGAGGCCTTTGAACAATTAAATAAGTACATGGTTGAAGCCCCGTTGCTGGCCAAACCTAGTCTCGGGGAGACTCTTCATCTATACCTGGCGGTATCTGAGCAAGCGTTGAGCGCCGTTCTCATTCGAGAAGAGAAGAAGGTCTAGAAACCTATTTATTATGTGAGCAAGGTGTTGCATGGGGCTGAGTTGAATTACTCTCCCATTGAGAAGTTCGCCTTGGCTTTGATAACAGCCTCGAGGAAGTTACGCCTGTACTTCCAGGCACATAAGATTGAAGTCCTGACGGACCAACAGTTGAGAAACATATTGCATAGCCCGAAGGATAGTGGAAGGCTAATCAAGTGGGCGATTGAACTTGGAGAATTTGATATCACGTATAAGCCTCGAACAACCATTAAGGCTCAGGCATTGGCTGACTTCGTGGTTGAATGCACCATTAGCAACCAAGAAGTCGGGGGGGCAGGAGATAATAACAACCCCTGAGAAGCAAGATAAAGATGGGGAATTTGAACCTGACCAGAAGGAATATTGGGTGCTCTATTTTGATGGAGCATCAAAAACAAAATCTAGTGGCGCAGGCTTAGTATTGCAAAGCCCCGATGGGTTCATAGTTGAATATGCTTTGAAGTTGGATTTCCCGACAACCAACAATGAAGCTGAGTATGAGGCCTTGATAGCCGGCTTAGGCTTGGCCAGAATCATGAGAGTCAAAAATCTCAAAGTTTGTGGAGATTCAAGATTAGTAGTCTCTCAAGTAAATGGTGAATTTGAGGCCAAGGATGAAACTATGACAAAGTATCTGCGAGTTGTGGAAACTGTCATGACTCAGTTTGACGAGTGCTATGTAGAACACATTCCGAGAGAAGAGAACGTTAAGGTCGATGCCCTATCTAAGTTCGCTTCTTCCGAGATAGAAAACTATGCAGGGAGTGTTTACTTCCAGGTCTTGAAGGCCCCGACTATCGACTCGAAATTAGTGGCACCAATTGATGTGGGAAGCTATTGGATAGATCCTATCAAAGCTCACCTCGAAACCGGATGGCTCCCTGACAATGCCTTGGAGGCACGAAAGCTGTCCGTGAGAGCATTGAGATATGCCTTGATTGAGGGCGTCCTTTACAAAAGGTCTTTTGTTATCCCGTACTTGAAATGTTTGAGGCCCTAAGAGGCAAGGGAAGCTTTGGAAGAAGTTCATGAAGGTATTTGTGGGCAGCACTTGGGGGGCAGAGCCCTAGCTCACAAAATAACTCGTTTGGGATCCTACTGGCCAGAGATGTTGGCCGATGCCCAGAGCTATGTCAAGCGGTACGATCGATGCCAGAAGCACGCTCCGATAGTAAGGCAGCTGCCTGAGATGTTAACATCGGTTAGCTCCCCTATTCCATTCGCGATGTGGGGAATGGATATACTTGGTCCCTTCCCCGTAGCTTCAGCACAATGGAAGTTTCTGATAGTGGCCATTGATTACTTTACTAAGTGGATTGAGGCTAAACCTCTAGCCAAGATAACCACCAAACAAGTTGCCCAGTTCTTTTGGGAGAATATAATTTGCAGGTATGGAATCCCCCGAATTTTGGTGACAGACAATGGGACACAGGTCAATAATGAAGAGTTCAAGAAGTATTGTGAGGAGAATGCAATTGAGCTTCGTTTTACCTCAATGGCTCATCCACAAGCCAATGGGCAAGCGGAGGTAGCTAATCGAATTATCCTTGATGGACTGAAGAAGAGGGTCGAACGCTCTAGAAACACTTGGGTAGATGAGTTGCTGCCTATACTATGGGCATACCGTACCACTTGTAAAGTGACCACTGGAGCAACCCCGTTCCTGCTGGCTTACGGAGCTGAGGCAGTTGTGCCTTTTGGAATCATGCAAGCGTCACCTCGAGTTGAGGCCTTTGAACCAGAAGCTAACGAAGAGGGCATGAGACTCGCCCTGGACCTGATTGATGAAGTCAGGGATGAGGCAAACGCTAGAAATTTGGAGCATCAAAAGAAAGCATCCTTTTATTACAACCATAGGGTTAAGGAAAGGTTCTTTCGACAAGGCGACCTGGTTCTAAGGAAGATCGAGGCTTCTGGAGTTGGCCAAAAGGGAAATCTAGCCCCTAATTGGGAAGGGCCGTATCGAGTCAAGAAGACGTTGGGATGAGGATCATATAAGTTGGAGACCTTGGACGGGGTTGAGGTGCCCCGTACTTGGCATGCCTTGAACCTCAAAGTTTATTATGTATAAGCTATCCTTGCATGGATTCAGCTTTCTATCTATTTATTAGGAGAAGTAGAAATAAGGTTCGATGAAACCATTCCAGGGCTTAACGCCCCGAGTAGGACAATAATAAGTTATGTAAGGGTTGAACCCATTTCAAATTATTAATGCAAAGTTTGTTTCCCTTCAATGATTCTGTGATTTTGTTTATGTACCAAGCACCTGTTGAGTGTGAGTCTAGAAAGGCCAAGTACCGAAAACAAGTAAACAAACAAATGAGGAAACAAATGCATAAATAAAGACCCCGAAAGGGCCAACAGTTAGGTTATATCAACAAGACAGATAAAAGTTTGGTCCCCAAGGACCTTGAATGAAATCTAGACAGATAAAGCCACATACTGCTAACAAGGCCATGCAAGGCCACGAACTAACTCCAGCTACTCCTCCCCAGAATCCTCTTCGCCAGACTCCTCTCCGCCGCTCTCCTCTTCCTCACTCTCCTCCTCTGAGTCTTCACCGGAGTCATCTCCGGGCTCGGCAATCACCATTGGCTGAACTCTAGCGACTTCGGCTCCTTTTTCCTCGGAAGATGAATCAGAAGTAGAACTGCCCTCGTTCCGGATTAGTCTCTTCCCAGGGATGGGTTGGCGAACTGCTCCAACTTTCTTTACAGGCGGGAGTTTCTTCCCACGGGAGCTAGAAGAAGATGAGTCTTGGCTAGCAGCTTGAACAGCCCCCTTTGAGTTGGATCCAGAGCATCGATGACTGCCTTTAGAGCCGGACCCTGATGCCTGAGGAACAACTTTAGTTCCCGAACCAGAAGCTAGGTTAGCCGGGATGGCACCCCAATTTGGGCAAGGAAAATCAGCCGGGTTGACAACAGATGGATGCCTATGACTCACAGCGTTAATGGCCTTATCCCAACCAACAGACATGTTGAAGGGACGCACCTCATCATCATGATCATCAATGAGCTTAAGAAAATCTTCAGACCTATGGTAGGCCTGGATCACCTTGTCGGCATCAGAGACCTTCTTTTTGGCTAGAGAAGCAAGTTGTTTACGGGTAGATGCAGCATTAGCTTCAGCACGAACAACTTGGGAGTGCAGATCGTCAATTTCTTCCCTGAACCTTGCTGAGTCATTTCTCAAGCTAACAAGGAAATGAATGAGCCACGAGGAATATGCAAATTTGAAATCAATAACAATATCAAACTTAACAGAGGGAATTTTATACCTGATACAAGGCCTGGGCGCCCATGAGCTGAGACTCATCCATTTTGTTGCCTGCATACATTGTCGCTTGGTCAGGAGGAGTGATTGAAAGCTTGGACCAGTCTAGGGCCAAATGAGGACTCCCAAAGACCGAGTCTTGTTCACATATGCCCCAAGGAGGTATGAAAGGAGTCCTGACATCCCCGTCAGCGTTTCGAGATCATTTACCACCTTGAGAACAACGCTCCAAGAAGTTAGGGATGTGAGACTTAGTTGGATTCAGCTTCTCCTCAGCCCTCTTCTTCATCCTCTTGGTAACAGTTGGCCGGTTCTCGGGACGATTATCAATCTCCTCAGCAGCTGAAATACAAAGAGAAAAATATCGGGATAAGAACAAACAGAGTTCATAATAAGCTCAAGTAAGAAAGTTACCCTCAATGGAAAGAAAGCTAAGGCCAGCCCCAATAAGATTCTTTTCATTTAGAAAAGTTTTATAGTGTGTGCGGCCGTCATCAGCAAGAAGCCTATCTCGATCCAACAATTCTGAATCAGTAAGGTCACACACGAAATGTGAACTGTCCTCCACGGACCAAAATCTCTTCACAAAGAAGTTGCCCCAGTCACCACCTTTCCACTCAAGAACTACAAACTCCCTTTCCCAGAAATGATGTGAATCTGGAAAGGAGAAGGGATTCACCATGTGTGGAAGTTTGGCTCGGTGCTTGAGGCTAACCCATCCTTTCTTGGAGTCAGAAGAATTGCTGGCCCCGAAGATACTTCGAAACATTGTGGTTGTCGGATGAATCCCCAGTTCCCGACACCTTATCAAGAAAATAGAAATGTACCTCCAAGCATTGGGATACAACTGATAGGGGTGGATCTGATACTCCGCCAGCAATCTAATGATAAAATTGTCAACCGGGAATCTGAACCCAGCATCTAAGGCACCCCAGTAAACACAGATCCTCTCAGGATGCCAGTTGCATGTTCTATCTGATGGATTTGGGAGACGAACCTTGATGGCACTAGGAAAGTGATAGGACTCCTTTATCATTTGGACATCTCGTTCCGACAACTTACTAGGACTGTTAAAAGAATCTAGGCTGGAACAGTTGGGAAATACTTCCCTCATAATGTTTAGAAGTTCTAACAAGGATTCAAATCTATGTTCAACATATGAAGGAGGTTTGATTCTTTCTTTACCTTTGGCGGTCCTCATCTTACTCCTCTTCGACATAGCTTCCATCATGGAGACAGGGGGAGCCGTTGGTTGATCACCTTCCGACATCTTGATACTGAAGCTGAAACTTGATCTTGGATCTGAAACCTGATCTTGAAACTCGAACTTGATCTTGCAACTTGAACCTAGAGAACTTATGAATTTGAGAGCTCAGAAATGAAGAAGTGAATTGAAATGAAGGCTACTTCTCCTCTTTTATAGAAAATACATGACCTGGTACATCAGGTTGAATCTCAGCTTGGTTCGTGTTTACAGGTCATCTTTCGTTTATAGTCGAAAAAAGGACAGAAATTATCCGCGTTATACAGAAAGAATCGTTATAATCCATATCTGTCGGAAAAGAAATAGCTGGAATATTTGCTGCATGGATGTTTGCACTTAAGAAGATAAGCAACGAGTTTAGTCTTAAACACAAGGTTAGTAGTGCTAATCCTGAATTAAGGTGTAATACCGATAGAAGTCACGAATGACAAAACTGAAGACCTAAGATCAAGATCGAGGTTCTGGATCCCTAGGATCGAGATCGAGGTTCTGGATCCTTAAAAGTCACGGGTGACCAAGATACTAAATTGGAGGTCAAGATCGAGGTTCTTGATCCTCAAGTTCCATGAATAGGTTTTCAGGTCCGGGTTTCTTCGCCAACCACGAAGTGGCCGACCACGAAACTCCAAGGAGCCGTAGCCGACCACGAAGCAGCCGACCATGACACCCGAAGGAGCCACGGCCGACCACCTCGCAGCCGACCACGGCGTTTTGGGAAGCCTCGGCCGACCACGAGCTAGACAACCACGAACCGACCGACCAAGGCGCGCCAAGGAGCCACGACCGACCAGCCCGCAGCCGACCAGGTGCCAGCCGACCACCTGGGATCAAGGCCTCTCGGCCGACCAGGTGCCAGCCGACCACCTTGGCTCGAGGCCCCTCGGCCGACCAGGTGCTAGCCGACCACGAGCTAGCCCTCGATCCGGTCGATCGCGGGTTAGTTCGTGGTCCTGAATCTCGATTTTTCAACGGATTTCGGGTAATTTCTGGACCTAAATCTCGATTTTTTCGGATGGTTTTCAGTGCACCGTTTAGCACCGTTTAGTGTCGTTTAGTGCCGTTTAGCGCCGTTTATCGCCGTTTAGCGTCGTTTAACATCGTTTAAACGTCGTTTAAGGCTGTTTAGCACCGTTTAGTGCCGTTTAGTGCCGTTTAGCATTGTTTATCGCCGTTTAGCGTCGTTTAACATCGTTTAAACATCATTTAAGGCTGTTTAGCACTGTTTAGTGCCGTTTAAGTGCCGTTTAGCATTGTTTATCGCCGTTTAGCATCGTTTAACATCGTTTAAACGTCGTTTAAGGCTGTTTAGCACCGTTTAGTGTCGTTTAATGCCGTTTAGTGCCGTTCAGCACCGTTTATCGCCGTTTAGTGCCGTTTAGTGCTGTTTAGCGCTGTTTAGCACCGTTTAGTGCCGTTTAGTGCCGTTCAGCACCGTTTATCGCCGTTTAGTGCCGCCTAGCACCGTTCAATGTTGTTGGCATAATTTAATGTTGTTGTAAACGCGTCGGTCGCTCCACGCTTTACGTCCAAACGATACCAAAGGTAAACCATGACCCAAGTCTCGAAATAGACAAGTAAAACTTCAAGGAAATCCTGATCAGTTTTCCTAGAAGTTGGGGGGCAAATGATATGGGCCGAAAATAAGCCCTAAAGACACATTTAATGTGGCATTAATTAGACCAAGAATGGTCCAAACGTGGGGCCCACCAGATGGACCCAAAACCCCAATTATAATATTAATTTCGTAACTAATATTGGGGGAAATAAACAGCTCAGCAATAAGAGTTGGATAAGGATATTATTTCCACCAAACTTAGCCACCAAGGCATCCAATTCAATATGGAAACTGATTCCTACAAGGAATAGATCTAGAACCTTCCTCAAAGACTTGTCTACCAAGTCTCTTACTCCTACCATAATTCTAATGCTCCTGTAGCCTATTTAAAGGGCCAGACCCCTCATCCTAGAACTACGTTTTTGGCTTGATCTTTGATATTCATCAAAGTACGTAGGCATCTTGTGAAGGCAGATTTAGCCACGAACACAAGAACAGCCATTAAAGCTCGAAGCTCAACCACCCTAGCATTAATTACAAATCATAATCTAGTTTTTATTCCACAACACACATATATATATATATATATATATATATTTTCTTAATCTAACGGCTAATATCTAATTTAATTTCAATGAAGGGCTCTTATTTCGCCACCTCAGCAATCCTGGTGAAAGATTTTCCACCAATCAAGTGTTGTCACATGAGACAACGGTTTATTTATAAAATGCTTGTATAAATAAGTTTATGGCAACAGTTTAAATTTTTAAATGATTGTCTGAAAATGTTGAAAACAACGATTTAATGTACAAAACCATTGTGTGTTGCATGCAATTCAGACAACAGTATTCACAAACCATTATCTGATTACATTTTATGCAACGTCTTATCAAAACACTTGTCTGATTTTAACAACGTTTTTGGAAAGCATTGTCTGAAGTTTCTTCACACAATGCTTTTCAAAAACGTTGTTAAAATGAGACAATAGTATTTAGTCACCGTTGTGTGACTACTTTTAGTTCCCCCTTAATATATTTTCCCCTCCCTCTTCTAACGCCCCTCTAACCCTCTCTCCCAATTAAAACATAAAAATATATAACATAAAAACATAAAACCTAAAATATCTCTGCTCTTACTCTATCCCGTTTTCTTCTTACGAACCCTAACCCACCAAAAGCAACAATTCACTCTTGATTAGCTTCAAATAAATACTCGAAATTGGTCGGTTGTTTCAATATGTTCAATCTTAGAGCTCAATTTGTTAGAATAACTTCATTTTGGTTTGTTCAAGTGGGTCAACTAATAGCTCAATCGGTTCGATTCAGGTCTTAGCTTCGGAGACTTGGCTTGGAGATGGGAGTTTGGTATCGATTCTTGGAGGTTTTGACTGGAGCTTGGAGATTTGTTCGATTCTTACTTAGATTAGAGATTGGAGTTTGTTTTCGAGGTATTTGCTCTTTGCTGTTTGTTTTCAAGGTATTTGTTCCATGCTGGAGTTTGATTTTAGAGATTGGATTATTTTTTTTGCTTTTAGATACCGTATGATCAGTATTATATATTTCTTTATACCTTTACAGGACCTTAAACGCAGAGAAGATGTTGTTGCTAGTGGTAAGCTACAATTTGATCATTAATTTTTTTGAGGAGACTGTTAAGTTTGTTATTGGATTTTTTTTAAAAATGCTTGTTATTGAATATTTTACATTTTTATTTAATTTTTGTTGTTGTTGTATAAAGTATAATGGATCTTTGGAATTCGATGTGTTTGTGATTTTTGTTTTTATTGACATTTTGCTGACTGTTTGAGTGCCTAGCTGGAGTTGTGTATGTATTTGTTGTTGTTTAGATTTTAGAATCTTGGTAATTGAATATTCTTGAGCTTCATTTTTATGTTTCGTAAACTATTGGTCATACTGTAGTACGGTGGGCAATAGTTTATTTTGTTGGGTTATTAATTTCTTGTATTATAAAAGATGTCATCTTTAGCAAACTAAAAACTTTTGAAGTTATATGATGTCCTTGATGTGCTTCTGACACATAGGTCAGTTGTGTCTTCTGTGAATCTTTGCTATGGAACAACCATCGTGTTCTTCTATAGTTTCGGAAGATTTACCTAATGCAAATCTAAAGTCTGAAAGTGCAGGGAAAGTGTTGGATGTGGTACCAATGGAACAGGAATTTGGTATGCCTCGTGGTAGCTGTTTATAAGAAATTGTATGATTCAGCTGGTAAGCATAGTAAGAAGCTGCACTTTTTTAAATTTCAGATCGAACTAAATAGAAAATCCTTGTCTATAATTCAGCTGCAACATACTTTTTGAAATTGTTTATTGAATTTTCCATATATATTACATCGACTTAATAATGGAATTTTCATCTCAGGTAAACCCACATACTCACCAAGTAAAATTATGCGACTTTGGAAGTGCAAAAGTTCTGGTACGTATCGATACGTACCGAGCCCCGGAACTTATATTTTGGGTAACAGAGTACACTATAGACATCTCATTTCCTCATCCTAAGTAACTATGAACATTGAGTCAAATTGTGCAGGTAAAAGGAGAGCCCAATATTTCTTACATCTGTTCTAGATACTACCGAGCCCCAGAACTTATATTTGGGGCAACAGAGTACACTACAGCCATAAACATCTGGTCTGCTGGGTGTGTCTTGGCAGAATTGCTGGTTGGTTCATACAGAAACAACAAGGCATCCCCTTCTGGAAAAAAGAAGAAGTTCCAAGCTACATCCAAAGCTAAAAAAGAGCTACGAGTGCTAGACTTATGTTTATGATACTAGCTAGTTATTTTGTATTAGTATTAGTACTTTCGTTATGTCTTTTGGTATTAGAATGTAGTAGAGATGAATTCGATAATGTAGTATTGGTTTCGCCATTTTGTACTTGATTGGTTTGGTAATATAATTGAGTGTTGGTTATTTATATTCGATTGTCTTGGTTTGTTTTTTGTGTATATAGAACATGTAAATGTGTAGACATCAGTATATATAAAACAAATATAGAAAACTGATGTCCAACATAGACATCAGTTCACCATTTGCCTTTCACATCGGTTATACACTGATGTCTATGTTGGATTTTAACATCAGTGTGCTTCTGTGATCGATGTTAAAGTTCACAATAGACATCGGCTAAAAAGCGATGTCTAAGGCCCGTACTTTTTACATCGCATGCGAATACATCGCTTGGATTTTTAAAAGACATCGGTTAATAAGCGATGTCTAAGGCAGTTTTTCTAGTAGTGATATCAGATTCAGAATCATTATCTTCAGAGTCTATATCAGTAGTCTCTGAATCAGGATCATATTTGCTTTTCTTCTTCCTTGCAATCTTCACAGTTGGCTCTTCTAACTATTTTTCTGGAAGTTTTTCTTGTTTAGCCTGAGCAGTAAGTGCAATGGATTTCATCTTGCCTTCACTTTTGCTTTTCTTCATTTGACGATTAGGTTCATAAGTCCTCAATTTTCCATATACTGCCTCTAATGATATCACATTCAAATCATTAGCTTCCTCTATAGCAGATATCTTCTCATTATTGAAATCAGGCAGAGCTTTCATGAACTTTGCATTCATATCTTCCAAGTCATAAAGTTTGTCGTGCATGGCCATCTCATTGATGAGCTTGGTAAACCTATCAAAGGTATCTGTAAGCGACTCACCAGAATTGGCTTCGAAGTACTCGTATTGCTAAATAAGAAGTGACCTCATATTCTTCCTGATAGGTTTTTTTCCTTCACAGTATTGTCCCATATCTCCTTAGCAGTCTTACAAGAGAGAACATAGTTTGTGAGAACAGAATCAAGACTGTTGAACAAAATGTTCCTCACTTTAGCATCTTTAAGAACGTTCTCCTTGTCTTTATTAGACCACTCTGATTTAGGCTTCTCTCTTGTAAACTCTCCAGTGACTTTTCCATCTTCGGATGTCTGAGGATGCAGCTTCATTGGAACAAACGGTCCATCTCTTATTCTATCAAGATAATCAGGGTCAGTTGCCTCCAGGTGATGTAGCATCTTGACTTCCCAGTGCACATACTCGTTTCTCTTGAGCATAAGGATCTTTGTATTGCCATCTTTGTAACCAGACATGATTGTAGATCTTTCGATTAACCTTTTAATCAAATCAGGCTCTGATACCAATTATTATTCCCGGATATACCTGTAGAAGGGGGGTTGAATACAAGTATAGACAATCTTATCTGATTTTCGAATATGCAAGTAAAACAAAGATATACAAATAACTCAAACTCTGTTTGTATTAATGAGATCTAATACAAACTCTACCAATGGTGTACAATACCAATGGCAGCTGCTTACAATATAAATCTCTCTCTCTCTCTGCTCTACGAACTTTTACACACTTGAAATCGTATCGTACTTCGCACATATTACAATGACATTGAGAGGGTATCAACTAATAACAGAAAGAAATAATCTATTATAATTATCAACCAATTACCAAAATATTTACCATCCCGTAGAAAAGTTCAAAACCCCTATTTACTATTTTTTCTCTTTTTATTGAGAATATTTCTATCAAATTAATAAACTTTTTACCCATCTTTTGGATTTTGTTATTTTGGGAATTCAGTATATTTAAATATTCAGTATTGTGGATCCCTAGAATATTTATTATATTAGTTCATTAAAAATATTTGTATGGATATTAAAAATTCATATAGACTTATTTCTCACGATCGCAATTAATTATTAGATTGTCTCCAAAAAAAAGTTTACATATTTTAGCGATATGATAAATGATATCTACTATGTACGATCCACAAAACGAATGTACTTATGACAAAGGAAACTCTCAACTAATCTAATTTGCTATGTGTTCGTTTAATATTATTTTTACAAATTATATGTCCTTTTATTAGTGAATTGATATACTATAGAAAAATAAATATTGTGAACCAATAATCAAACAAATCCAACATGTCATGTTGTTAAAGTAAGGTATGACTGTTTGAGTTTATAATGAGTATCACATATTTTATAAAAAATAAATTATGATGAAAATGATTTTGATTATTTTATATATTATAAAAAATATATTAGGATGATCCTAATTTATTATAAAAAATAAATTAGGATGAAAATGATTTTTTATAATATATATTAAAAATTCATATAGACTTATTAGGCTGAAAATGATTTTGATTATTTTATATATTATAAAAAATATATTAGGATGATCCTAATTTATAATAAATTAGGATGAAAATGATTTTTTATAATATATATTAAAAATTCATATAGACTTATTAGGATGAAAATGATTTGATTATTTTATATATTATAAAAAATATATTAGGATGATCCTAATTTATTATAAAAAATAAATTAGGATGAAAATGATTTTTTATAATATATATTAAAAATTCATATAGACTTATTAAAAATATATTAGGATGATCCTAATATATATTATAAAAAATAAATTAGGATGAAAATGATTTTTTATAATATATATTAAAAATTCATATAGACTTATTTTTCACGATCACAATTAATTATTAGATTGTCTCCAAAAAAAAAAAAGTTTACATATTTCAGCGATATGATAAATGTTATCTACTGTGTACGATCCACAAAACGAATGTAGTAATGACAAAGGAAACTCTCAACTAATCTAATCTGCTATGTGTTCGTTTAATATTATTTTTACAAATTATATGTCCTTTTATTACTGAATTGATATACTATAGAAAAATAAATATTGTCAACCAATAATCAAACAAATCCAACATGTCACGTTGTCAGAGTAAGGTATGACTGTTAGAGTTTATAATGAGTATCACCTATTTTATAAAAAATAAATTAGGATGAAAATGATTTTGATTATTTTATATATTATATATAATATATTAGATACAAATCTTAAATAAAACATGAGCAATAGGGGAAACAGTAGACATAGTATGAGGGGCATACACAAGTAATCCAGGGATCTCTCGAAGTATCCTTAATTGGTCCAATTCAGTAAAACCTTCTAACTCAGTAGGATCCTTTTTTGTAACAATAGACACATTAGAGGGTTGATCAATGTTAAGAATTGAGCTAAGCACAGGAACATTCAACGAAATCTTTTGACCACGAACATAAGACACAAAGAGACCAGGTTGAACAATAGCCAAATTCGTATAAAATTCATAAACACAAGAGGGATAGCATTCTTTGGGTAAATCCTTGATAAATGACTCAAACCCTAGTTTAGCAAAATAACCGAGAGCACCACATTTGACATAAGATTTACCTGCCATTGGACGACCAAATACAATTTACCGATTGCCCAAGTTGAGTTGTTTTAAACGAGTTTCCAGATCCTCAGTAGTGAACACCATCCCATACTTGCTTCGTTTCAAAGACACACCATCACGATTCCCTGACCTTTGAACCTCATACATCTCATCGCCACTTTCCACTTGTACCGGAGAGAGATTGATATCATCGTCTTCATCAATCAGCCTCTTATTCTTTTCTTTCTGAGATTTAGAAGGCGCAATTGGAGTCTTCTTTGATGAGCGAGTTTTCCCCATGATTCAATAATACACGAGAGAAAAACATAGAGAGGATGTGTATCGATTAAGAAACGGCGAGAAACCCTAATTGAATATGAGACCACGCCTTAAGAAAACTAAAGAGTCAGATGTAGTCTTTATAATCTCTTTTATGAATAAGGGGAAAAATGTTTTTAGGATAAAAAAACTAATTATACCCATCCCCGAATAAAATGACTCATGATAAATATAATCATAAAATCACCATACATATATTGTCATGGTTTTATAAAATATTAGTGAACATTGATTTAGAAATCAAATTAATTGAACCACCTAGAAACGAGAAGCATTTAGCACATAAATCAAGTAAGTGGACTAAATTTTACACAATAATAAAATATATATCAAATGCAAAGAAAATAATATCACAGAATAATGTACCAAGCATCCATGACAGCTAGCTGGCTAGACATTGCACACGCCTAATTCGCGACGAAGAATAGTAAAACGCTCCTCAGCTAGTGGCTTTGTAAAGATGTCAGCTAGCCGGTACTCTGTACTTACAAAGATCAGCTCAATTTTTCCCTTTGCTACATTGTCTCTCAAGAAATGATGTCGAACGTCGATATGCTTTGTTCTTGAGTGATTCACTGGATTCTTTGATATGTTGATAGTGCTTGTATTGTCACAATAAATAGGGACTTTGCCACATTTAATTCCAAAGTCTCGAAGTGTTTGTCTCATCCATAGTATTTGAGAGCAATAGCTTCCAGCTGCTAATTATTCCCCCTCAGCTGTGAATAAGCAACAGAAGTTTGTTTCTTGTTTTGCCAAGATACTAAACTATGTCCTAAAAATGCACAAACACCACTTGTACTCTTTCGATTAGTTTGACAACCTGCATAATCTGCATCACTATACCCAACAAGATCAAATGCATTTGTGATGGGATAAAATAATCCAAGAGTAGTAGTTCCACTTAAATATTTAAAAATTCTTTTAATAGCATTCAAGTGAGACTCTTTAGGTTGAGCTTGAAACCTAGCACAAACACATACACTATACATAATGTCTGGTCTAGAGGCTATAAGATATAATAAACTACCAATCATACCTCTATACTTTCGAACATCTACATCTTTACCACGTTCATCTGCAGTCAGCTTGCTGGCAGGACTCATAGGTGTAGATTTGACTTGATATTCTCATAACCAAACTTCTTGAGCAAGTTCTTGATGTACTTGGACTGATGCACATATATTCCATCTTGAGTTTGCTTGATTTGGAGCCCCAAGAAGTAATTGAGCTCACCCATCATACTCATGTCAAACTCACTATGCATAACTTAGAGAACCATTTGCACATATTATCATTAGTTGATCCAAAGATAATATCATCCACATATATTTGCATAACTAGAATATCACTACCAATAAGCTTAGTAAATAATGTAGGATCGATTTTACCTCGAATGAAGCCATTCTTTATCAAAAACTAACTTAGCATTTCATACCAAGATCTAGGAGCTTGCCGTAATCCATATAATGCCTTCTTCACCTTGAAAACATAATTAGGAAACTGAACACTCTCAAATCCAGGAGGTTGCTTGACATATACTTCTTCTTTCAAGTAGCCATTAAGAAATGCACTTTTCACGTCCATTTGATGTAGCTTGAACTTCTTGAAGCATGCAAATGATAGTAGCATCCTTATTGATTCTAGCCTTGCAACCGGGGCATAAGTTTCATCAAAATTGATTCCTTCTTGTTGATTATATCCTTGTGCAACAAGTCTTGCTTTGTTTCTAGTAACCGTACCTACTTCATCAACTTTGTTATTGAAAACCCATTTAGTTCCAATGATTGAAGAATCTTTAGGTGGCTCTACAAGTTCCCAAACATCACATCTTTCAAATTGATTAAGTTCCTCTTGCATTGCCATGATCCAATTCTCATCTTTTAGTGCTTCATTGACATTCTTTGGTTCCTCTTGAGCTAGGAATGCGGCAAATGCATAAAAGTTAGCTTGACTTCTCCTTGTCTTGATGCCTTCTGATTTATCACCAATAATCAACTCTGGAGGATGGTTCTTTACTGTCCTTGTGGACTTTGGAAAATTGTGATGAGCTATGACTTCTTCATTGACTCTAATTCTCTTAAATGGTGGGGAGGCTTCATCTCCATTATAGATTGGCATCTTTTCTTGTGACCTCTGACCTCTAGAATCTTCCAAGGTGAGCTTTGACATCTTATCACATGTTTCATCTACTGGAGGAGAGATTTCATCTTGTTTATCATTAGCTAAATTTGATTCAGGTTCTTCTGCAGCTGGCTGAGTTTCTGTATTCTCTAAACCTGCTTCTTTGGCATCTTGCTGAGTTGCTGTATTTGACTTTAGCAGCTCGCTGTCATTCTCTGAACCTACAATTTCTTTCTCATCTCTTGATAAATCAACATTAGCTTCTTGAAATGAAACATCAATTGACTTTTCAACACTACGCTTAGAGATATTATAAACTCTATATGCACGACTTGTTAAAGAATAACCCAAAAATATTGCTTCATAAGATTTAGCATCAAATTTACCATCTCTATCAATAGATTTGAGTACAAAATACCTGGATCCAAAGACCTTGAAGTAGCCTATGTTTGGCTTCTTGTTCTTCAGCAATTCATATGGAGTCTTGTTGGGAATAGGCCTGATCAGTACTCTGTTAAGAACATAGCTAGCTGTGTTGACTGTTTCTTCCCAGAGACTTCTTGGCAGCTTGCTCTCTTGCAACAAAGTCCTAGTTGTTTCCTGTAAAAACCTGTTCTTTCTTTCCATAACTCCATTTTGCTGTGGAGTTCTTGGAGCAGAGAATTCATGTGAAATGCCTCTATCTTCACAATATGAAATAAAGTCCTTTTGAAATTCACCACCTCGATCACTCCTTATACTTACAAGTCTTATCTTAAACTTGTTCTCAAGCAACTTAATTAGCTTCTCAAATTCAATGAAAACACAATCTTTAGTATGAAGAAACAATAATAATCATCTATAACAAATGCATATTGTTTTCCTCCAATGCTTTTATATGCTTCCGGACCAAATAAATCTAAATGAAGAAGCTCTAAAGGTTTAGAAGTTGATACCACATTCTTTGACTTATGTGGAGTCCTAATTTGTTTGCCTAATTGACAAGACGAACAGGTTTCCTTCTTGACATACTTCAATTTGGGCAATCCTCTAACTAGCTCATTTGCAGACAGCTTGCTGAGTAAGTCCATATGAGCATGTCCAAGCCTTCTATGCCAAATTTCTGGATTTGTATCAACTGCAGCTAAACAACAAGATGATTCATGCATCTCAAAATCCAATATATATATATATATATATATATATATATATATATATCCTTCCCTTCTAGCAACTAGAGGGACTTTGTTAGTGCTAACATTAATAGTACACTTCTCTTTATCAAAATGAACAGTATGACCATCATCATATAACTAACTTACACTAAGCAAATTATACTTAAGACCCTGAACATATTGTACTTTATCAATAGAGATGACACTATTACCAATTTTTCCTTTGCCAAGAATTTGGAGTGTTTTGCTATCACCAATGGTGACACTTCCACCCTTTTTCTTATTGAGAGTAAGGAACTGTGATTTATCACCACTCATATGTCTTGTGCATCCACTATCCAAAATCCATTATTTTGATTTTACCTTGACAACAAGACATACCTAAAAAAAACAAATAAAGAAACAACTCAACGATATGGTACCCATATTTGTTTGGGTCTAGTATGGTTAGTTGATAGAACATATAGAACATTCAAATCAGATTTCTTAATCCACATTTGGACCACTTTAGAAGCTTGATTTCTGGTTCCAGCTGTTCTATCAGCTAGCTGCCTCTGGGTTGTCTTCCTTTTCCAGCTTGCTGGCTTAGCATTCACCATAGGATAGTTGTTTGCCAAATGACCTTTAGTTCCACATTTGTCTCAAATCCTCCATGGCATAGCATAGTCATAAGGATACCATGTTTTCCATCATACTTTAGACATGATGTTGAAGCCATTCCAACTCATTCTCTTTCGATTGGAACCTTTGCAAACCTCATCATTGTTTTGAGTGAATATTCTCCTTGAACGAACTTTCCCATTCGGAGATTTTTTATTTCAGTTTCCAATTCTTTGATCCTTTCTGCTTGCTGAGATAATTATGTTGAGCATGATTCTTTTGGACTAAAGGCTTCTAAACAAGCATTTTGCGCATCTATCTCAGCTCTCAGCTCGCTGAGTTCCTTCATGAGAACATCATTTCTTTTGATAATCACTTTGTTGATCTCTTCAAGCTGGGATATATTAGCCTTCAGATCAACAAGAATTTGAGCATGTTTACTGGAAGGAGTCTTCTCATCCATTGATTCAGATATGAACTTTCTTAGTTTAGCATTCTTCTTCTTTAGTTCATTATTCTCATTCTTTAATTCCATGAACTCCATAATGGATATATTACTATGATCCTGCATGGTTAGTTCATCTAATATGGAAGCATGAGAGGGTACATAAGAACTGAAAGAGTTTACCTCACTATTATTGTCATCCGAATCCGAGACATCGCTATCTACAAGGTCATCTTGAAAGATTCCTTGAGCATCATTCTCTTCATCAAGACCAACAAGATCTAGATTCACCATATCTTCACTTGAATCAGAATCTGAATCTTCATCATCACTCCATGTCAAAAGTGCCTTAGATTTCTTTTTGTCCTTTGAGGTAGATAGCTGCTTCTGCTTGTTCTTCAGCTTGTAGCAATCCCTTTTGAAATGTCCTTTCTTGCCACATTAAAAACATGCTTCCTCTTTGACATCTTTCTTTGTTCCAGAAGTTCTACCTTTATCCTTCTTTAACTTGTTTCTCATGTCCAGCATCTTCTTGATTTTTCTGGATAAGAGAGCCAATTCTTCATCAGAATCGGATTCTGACTCTGACACGAGGATTTACATTATCGTTACAAATCTTAAATAAAACATGAGCAATGGGGGAAACATTAGATGTAGTAGGAGGGGCATACACAAGTAATCCAGGGATCTCTCGAAGTATCTTTAATTGGTCCAATTCAGTAAAATCTTCTACCTCAGTAGGACCCTTTTTCGTAACAATAGACACATTAGAGGGTTGATCAATGTTAAGAATTGAGCTAAGCACAGGAACATTCAACGAAATCTTTTGACCACGAACATAAGACACAAAGAGACCAGGTTGAATAATAGCCAAATTCGCATAAAATTCATAAACACAAGAGGGATAGCATTCTTTGGGTAAATCCTTGATAAATGACTCAAACCCTAGTTTAGCAAAATAACCGAGAGCACCACATTTGACAAAAGATTTACCTGCCATTGGACGACCAAATACAATTTACCGATTGCCCAAGTTGAGTTGTTTGAAACGAGTTTCCAGATCCTCAGTAGTGAACACAATCCCATACTTGCTTCGTTTCAAAGACACACCATCACGATTCCCTGACCTTTGAACCTCAGACATCTCATCGCCACTTTCCACTTGTACCGGAGGGAGATTGATATCATCGTCTTCATCAATTAGCCTCTTATTCTTTCCTTTTTGAGATTTAGAAGGCGCAATTGGAGTCTTCTTTGATGAGCGAGTTTTCCCCATGATTCGATAATACGCGAGAGAAAAACAGAGAGAGGATGTGTATCGATTGAGAAATGGTGAGAAACCCTAATTGAATATGAGACTGCGCCTTAAGAAAACAAAAGAGTCAGATGTAGTCTTTATAATCTCTTTTATGAATAAGGGGTAAAATGTTTTTAGGATAAAAAATTAATAATACCCATCCCCGAATAAAATGACTCATGATAAATATAATCATAAAATCACCATACATATATTGTCATGGTTTTATAAAATATTAGTGAACATAGATTTAGAAATCAAATTAATTGAACCACCTAGAAACGAGAAGCATTTAGCACATAAATCAAGTAAGTGGACTAAATTTTACACAGTAATCAAATATATATCAAATGCAAAGAAAATAATACCACATAAAAATGTACCAAGCATCCATGGCAACTAGCTGGCTAGACATTGCACATGCCTAATTCGCGACGAAGAACAGTAAAACGCTCCTCAACTAGTGGCTTTGTAAAGATGTCAGCTTGCTGGTACTTTGTACTTACAAAGATCAGCTCAATTTTTCCATTTGTTACATTGTCTCTCAAGAAATGACGTCAAACGTCGATATGCTTTGTTCTTGAGTGATTCACTGGATTCTTTGATATGTTGATAGTGCTTGTATCGTCACAATAAATGGGGACTTTGCCACATTTAATTCTAAAGTCTTGAAGTGTTTGTCTCATCCATAGTATTTGAGAGCAACAGCTTCCAGCTGCTAAATATTCCCCCTCAGCTGTGAATAAAGCAACAGAAGTTTGTTTCTTGCTTTGCTAAGATACTAAACTATGTCCTAAAAATGCACAAACACCACTTGTACTCTTTCGATTAGTTTGACAACCTGCATAATCTGCATCACTATACCCAACAAGATCAAATGCATTTGTGATGGGATAAAATAATCCAAGAGTAGTAGTTCCACTTAAATATTTAAAAATTCTTTTAATAGCATTCAAGTGAGACTCTTTAGGTTGAGCTTAAAACCTAGCACAAACACATACACTATACATAATGTCCGGTCTAGAGGCTGTAAAATATAATAAACTACCAATCATACCTCTATACTTTTGAACATCTAAATCTTTACCACGTTCATCTGTAGTCAGCTTGCTGGCAGAACTCATAGGTGTAGATTTGGACTTGATATTCTCATAACTAAACTTCTTGAGCAAGTTCTTGATTTAATACATATGAAAAGCTAGGTAGTGGTTTTTTATGTTAGTTCGGAAATTAATGTAATCCAAGTTACATCCAGTTTTCACCTGAAGTTCTTTCTTAAGCTTTGGGCTCTTTTCTCTTGCCCTCTATACATCGGTCCCCGTCAGAAATACTAGAATATACGCTACCTGGTTATTGATATTAGAATGTACAACATGGATGTGAACAGTTGTTAGAATATAACATAAGATTTTGGTAAGTCCTCCTTACACCTTGGCATTTTAGGAGAAACGTTAACATATAACATAATATTTGAACTTAAGTTGGCAGAGCAGAGGTCCCAACTCTGATTGCCTGCTACTCTTCGAATCCATAATATAGTCTGTTAAAGTGTGATATTATAAAATGCCAATCCTTTCACAAGTTGGAGCTACAAGATTATATATAGAGCTATCTAAGTGGGCTTTATGGGCCTTATTGTCTAAGTGGGTTGTCGGCCCAACATTCAGTCCCCCCTAAGTACAAAAAGATCTTTTAGATCTTTTAATCACCTATTTTACAAAGTCCAAACCAAATATTTAAAAATTTACACTACAAAATAGACGGGGAACCGAAAAATAAAAGAAAAAATCCTCATTTTTTTTGAAATTTGCAATGACACGCGGTTGTGGATTTAGTGGTCAGTTGAATTATCCTTCCACTTTCCCATGAGTTAGGGGCTATTGGATCGTGGCAGATTCTTTCCCCGGATCGCGTGAAGTTGGTGAACCGTTTAGGCTCTAGGACCTCAGCGGAGTTGCAAGTTTTCCTTGATGAAAATACACACCTAGAGGGGGGTGAATAGGTGTTATGACTAACAATGATCAAATAAAAAATCTGCCTGAAAAATTAGTCTAGCAGCTAGCTGGATGCAACAGATTAACAAATAAGCAGCTAGCTGAGTAATGTAGTGCAGTAAGATAAATTGCTGAAAGTAAAGAACACCACGAATTTTAGCTAGGTTCGACCCCTAATTCTCTATGGTCTACGTCTTAGTCTCTTACCAACTTGGTAATAGAATATATTATTAATCACAATGAATTCCAATTACACGATACAATAATATATCTCCCTTATTGTCCCAGTTACTGATTGCAGCTAGCTGAAACTCCTTGTTCCCTGAACACAGCTCTCTAAGTTCTGTACTAAACCAAGTATAAACTTCTCTAGCCTAATGCTCCTTGAACCATTTTTCCACAAGCTTGACAATCCAGCAACTACCAACTTTACAAGTTGAACAATACAATGGATGAAAAGAATTACAACTAAAAACTATGAACTCTCTAATATATTGATATAGTATATAATACTAGAGCTCGTTTGTTGAATCTAAAAGAGGGTGTAGAGTGGTTTCTTGTATGTTCTTGAATTTTGCTTGAAGGTTCTTGAATGTCTGCAAGAGAAGAACAACCACACACATATATATAGTGAATCAAAAGAACTTGAATTAATGAACAATCTTGCAACGGTCTAGAAAAACACTTCTCACGTTCAATTTTGTTACAATAATAAAACTTCTAACGTTCACATAGCAGCTTTGAGATATAATGTTAGGTCCACTATGATTGTAGAAGGGGGGGTTGAATACAATCAATATCAATTTCTCAAAATTTATTCGTTAAATAATTTTCACTTAAACGAATATTTTGTGCGGAATAAATTGACTCGGATTTCAAGTTGAATATAACTGTATATTAACTTGATGTGGTGCAAAATCAATCCAAACTATTATCAAGTGTTTAATAACTAATTAGAAAATTCGACATGAACTTTTCTAATTTAGTTAATAAATCTCAAGATAAGTACTAGGAAACTTAATTCGCTAGTAATACAAGAATCACAAGTAGACAAGTTCTATCGGACAGAATATTACAAAGATGATGAACTTGAATTTATGTGAATTAAATTGTTCTTGGTGTTCTTGATATTTGAGAGAGAAAACTACTGTGTTTTTCCAGGATTTTGTTGTGTTCTGGTCTGTCTTCCATTCTGCTGCTTCTGCTGTGTTATATAGGTCTGTACTCATTAGATATGACTTAAACTGCTTCAAGACCTATTAAATCAGCTGTCAGCATGACTTAATCTTGCTCCAAGACATAATTTTCTGTAAGTATGACTTAGAAAATGTGTCGGTATGACTTAATCTTCAACAGTGTGGTCGGTATGACCTAAACACTTTTGTCGGTATGACCTAACACCTTTCCAGAAATATCTTGCTTCGGTATGACTTAATTCCATCGGTATGACCTAGCAGATTTGAGGTCGGTAAGACATAATCCATTCAGCAGCTCGGTATGACCTAATTCTTATGCTAAGTATGACTTAGATTTAAGTCATGTCGATATGACCTAATTTAAGTCATACCGAACTAAACTTAGTCAAGACATAATCCATTCAGCATTTAATTAAGTCATATTGATCCTTTTAATTAATTAATGATTAACTAATTCATGATTAATTGATACAATAATTAACTTAATAAATAAATTAATTCTATTAGAATTAATTCATTAATTAAATCAATTAAATGATTTATATTAATTAAAAACAAATTAAATTAAATCAATAACTAATTAATTTAATTCTTCCAAACCACGGAAAATAATAAAGAATTATCACTGACTTATGTTGACGTTCGATGTACTGTCTGGTTCATGAACGACTAACTTCAATGATGCTTCTTCACTTCTGACTTTAAGCTGTGGTTTATTTCTTCTCTCAATTTTCTTGTACTTTGATTGATTTTCAATCTATCACTCGAAAAATCTCTGTCACTGTAAATGAATCCATTCACTTCAATGTTATACTGAGGCTTGATCAGATACCTGATACGTCTTCCAGTGTGAAACATCAAAACTATAGATTGACTTCCTTCTTTCTTCTGACAGATATTGCTTCCTGAGATTCCTGTGACAGATCATACGGATATTTACTTATTACAATTTGGTTTAAGTTGATTAGGATCCTCGAACTACAAATAGGCTAATTCATGTGCCTTTCAATCTCCCCCTATTTGTTTGTTAGACAATAACAAGCAAATACCTAGAGGATACCTCTACTAATTCAACTTAACCAGATGAAAGATAAAATATTAAACGTAAAGCAAATATCAAATAGTTCTGGTTTATATTAAACATTTCCAGATTCAAACAAAATGATAAATACAAGATAGATGATCCTTTAGCCTGATCATATTTAACATATTCTTATCTTGACCTATCTAGCTCTAAAGATAATACACGTAGAGCTGTTCTTCAATTACTGTCTTCTCGTCTAAATTCTCCTTCTTCTGGCTCATCTGTGACTTGAAGATTCATGTGTAAATCATAATCAACAAGACGCTCTCTTCTTGATGACAATCCTTGAGGTAAGATTAAAGGAATTCCAAGCTTCTTTCTCAATTCACCTTGAAATTTCTTGTAATCTTTTATATTCGTTTGTGCATAGGATCGAATGTGATCTGCAGCTATTACCTTTTCTTCAGTCAAGAATCCATGATTTCTGAGAGCATATTCAGCATATACCAAGTGTTTTGCATGATGTTCATATAACTCATTTATCTGAAGATTGATTGAATGAAGTACCTCTCCCTTAAGAAATTTTACTTGTGGAGGATCCTTAATCACTTCTGGTCAAGCTCTTTCAGCAAATTCTTTGAACTTCTCATGTAACAAAACACCTAGCTCAGACGATGTTCTCACCTTAGGCCTCAGTACCCAAATCTCTGTCAGCGATCTGTCATAAAAGAACTGAATAGATACTCTGAAAGTTCCAACACTATGACAATCCACAAATATTACCAGCTCATCAGATTTGGGTTCAAATGCAGTAGTTATCCTGATGACTTCTACCTTTAAGGCCCTTATATACATATCATGAATTGGATTTGCCAGTTTGAATTCCTCGAGAATTTCTCCAAGACGACGATCCTCATAATCAGAACTCTGAGATTAATCAATTGCTTTTTGAGCACGTTCCCATTTGTCACCGCTCTTGAGTCTGATATATGTCTTTCTCTTCTCAACAGTTATAGCATGTAATCGTTGTAGTGCTTGCTGTTCAGCTTTCTGAAGTTCTTCATTTCTTGCAATTTGCTCTAATGACTTTTGAAGCTTTTCTTCTCTCATCAGCAAATTAGCTTCCTTTTGAGCAAATAACTCTTCAGATTCTTTCTCTGCTTGTTAAGCTTCATATTCAGATGTCGATGTCACTGGTTCTTCTCCTTCCCAGTGACTTAAATCTGGTTCAGGTAATTTCTCACCTTCATCAGAAAAATCAAAGTCATCAAAAACATCAAGATTATCCGGTTCACCCGTGTAGAAATATTCTGTGTCTTTGACTTGATCATCTGCAACAACTTTCTTCTTCCCCTTATTCCTCCTGTCTTCACTGTCTGTATCAGATTTATCTCCTTTCTCCCCTTGTGATTTCTGTGCCTGTTGTGATTTCTCCCCCTTAGTTGAGGAATCCTCTACAGATTTACCAGTTGCACCAGCTCCAGGATCTCGCTCATCATCATCACCACCTGTTCTTGCAAAGAATTCTCTTTCTTCAGTTGTTGGTGTGCGATTTTGACTTATCAGATTAAATAAATGCCTTAATCCTTTAGCTTGATGTGCATTTTGCTTCTCAATTTGATCTAGTCGAAAATCAGTAGAACGCTGATTTTCATGTACTTCTTCCTGTAGATTATCAACCTTGTTGGAGATTTCAGCAATAATTTTATCTTGTGCCACAGTGACCTCACCAGAATCATCAAGAGCTTTTTCATAAGAAAGTTCGAGAGTGTTGATTTTATTAGTGAAGAATGTCTTCAAGTTGTTGATGTCACCCTTTATCGAAGTAAGCTGATTATCAACAGAGGTGGATGGAGAAGACTGTTTATCCACTTGTGCTCGAAGTAGTCTAGCTTCAGCTTTACTTGCTTCCAGTTCCCTTTCCAGATTTTGTATCTTTTGTAACAATGAGAGAGTGTATGTGTCTGTGTGTGCACTCACCTGAGTTTCACTCTGAATTTCACTCACCTGATGTGCATGTGTATCACTCAATTTTGTGGTGATCCTCACATCACTCCTCTCAATTTCCTTAGCTTTTCCAGAAGCGGTACCTGCAGTTAAAATCACCATAGCCTCCTCTGGGAAGGTCAGTGGTGGTGCAATGGGAGTTCGCAAATCCCTGTCCTCAATCAATTCTACTTGTACATTTGGATTTGTAATCTGAATTGCTTCAGTAGTAGATTGATCAAGTTGCCTTCCACTTTCTTCAGTCGAAACTGCGAGTGGAAACTCCCTTGAGGGATCTAGGAATGTTTCTCCTAGGAGGGGAGATGATGGTTCCATTAAAGTTGGCAAGGAACCAAGATTTCCCTCAGAAGTCTGTGAAGACTCTTCTACCGTAACTATGGTAGGCACTGTTTCAGACTCAATGTGCTCTCCGGTCAATGTGTCCATATTTTCATCATAATCTATATGTTCTCCCATTGTTAGTAATAACAAAGGGGTTGTGCTTGACACATTACAGGATGCCATGGCCCTATGGCGAATTTCAATAGTATCATCCTGTTGAGAGGATGATCCTAGTAACTGTTTCATGGCCATATCAATGTCCATATCTTGTTGGGAAGATACGGATGGGCTTACAGTTGCCTCTGAATCAGTTCTACTTTTCTTTTGTAGAGGCAGAGCTGTGGGTTCACTCATTATATTACTTCTCTTCTTTGCTCTTTGAAAGGGAATTTTCTTTCTAGAATGGAAAGTTTTAAGTGATGTAGATTGAGTGTGTGGCTCTATGACCGGGGTTCGAGATTGTGGTCTTCCAATCCCTTGGTCAGCCCTATCAACCACTTGGGTTCCAGAAGTAGACTGTTCAGCAATAGAGAGATTAGAAGTCAATACCTGGTCAGCAGGTGCCGAAGAGATTGCAGCTTGAGTAGTTTGAACCAGTTGTTCTTGAACAGGTTCAATTTGTTGAATAGGTACCTCTTGTTCAGCTTCAGGTTCCACTATTGGTTCTGCTTGCTCAGGTAGCGGTTCATTTTCCTCGGGTAAAGGTACAGGTGCAATGATGGGTAGTTGTATAAAGTTTGACATGTATTGAGTGACAACTACTGGCACATTTGACAATTTAGGTTTGACACCGTAATCAGTGAATAATCTTGTCGAAGGTTTACCCGACACCATTGCTTCACTATTCAGAAATGGAGCATGATATTGTAGTTCTACCAAATGATTAAAAATCAAAGAAAGAAATCTTGGGTAAAAGCATTGAACTTTATCGCCCCTGTCAAAATTTCTTTTAGCATTGATTACTCTTCTAACCATAGGTCCACACAGAAGGCTGCCAATGTTGATTCTTCGATTATAAGCAATTGCAAATCCAATATGCTGCATAAAGGAAGGTAAAATTCCGAAGTTGCTTTTTGTTGAATTGGCAAACACCTTGGCTAGTGTGTCGAACACATAATCCCATTCCTGAATTAGAAACTTTTTATTCAAGACAGGAAGATCTGCTCTGTCTTGATAATGAATACCAGCAAAGAAATTAGTTAATTCCTCATCTGACGGATAATCCTCAAAATTGTCATTTGGAAAGTTTAAGACCGTATTAATGACAGATTCATCCACTGTGTACTGATTGTCTCCAAGAGTGAAAACAAACGATCTGTTATCGCTAGAAACGACAGCAGTAGTACACATAATTCGCAGGGGTTCAATTTTTAAAGGAGTATCTAAACTCAAAGCAGTGCGAACTAGTGAATGATCATTCAAAAAACGAATCCACGGTCAAAAACGTTCGAGTGAACATTTTTCGGGATCAAAATATCCGATCAAATTATGTTTAACTATTTCAAATCGAACATTGTTATTACCAGCCATTTTTATCAAATTTTAACACTTTGAAAATTTCAGATTTTACAAATTAATTAATTAAATTGATTTATTTCGAATTAATAATTAATTAAAAATTCGAAAATAATCAAAGATGTTCAAAAATTCTGAAAAATTCACACAATGATCTTGATACACACACAAACACACCAGTATTTTTAGATTTTAAAAAATCAAAGCCAGTCGTTCGGAATTTCAGATCGAAAAATCAATTTTCGGAAATGAAAATCTTGAATATTCGACCAAAAACGTCGATTGAACAGTCGAATTGAAGAGAAGAACACAAGGAATCGTTTAAACATTTTTAAAGCTCGATTACCGTGTGATTTGAGTAAAAAAAATGGGCAGCAATTCGTTATATGCGTGTGTGTATATGTGTATGTATTTGTTCTCTGTGACTTAACACGAGAGATGAAGAGAATGACTTAAACAATGAAAAAGACTAAACTTATTATGACTTAACACAACTGATATATACATACTAAACTACGAATATGACTTAAAATATATACAACCATGATTATGACTTAAAGCTATAAACAAAATAAACGAATATGACTTAACTCGTTATGACTTAATTAAATATGACTTAACTCGTTATGACTTAATTAAATATGACCGAATATGACTTAATCTAAATAAGACTAAATCTGTTTACTATGCTAAATAAGTCATACCGACCATTAAAAAATTAACAACAGGTCATAACGCAGTTTTAAACTAATTATAAGTCATATCTACCTAAAATTAATTAAAAAAATGCAAATAACTTAATTAACACACAATTATTTACAACTACTAATACAGAAAAATATATTAAGAATAATATTATAAATTAAACAATTAATAAAAATAAAATAACTAATATAGATTAATTTATCAACGGAAATAAAACAATATTAACAGGACAAACAATACAAAACATTAAATAAAATATTCTAAACAAATAAATACATATAATTATTTTAAAATTATAGAAATATGGAATAACAACTATTTAATTAAACAAAGTGATAAATACAATAACCAACAAGAAAAACAAGTTGATAAAATAATTAAACAAGTGATTTATTTATTTATTTATTTATTTATTTTTTAAATATTCACAAACTAATCACTTGTTAATTATTAAAGATCAAACCTCAGATATTAACTAGATTAATTACTAGGACTGTTCAACATACCCAATTCACCAACAATTTCGGTGAATGTGGATTCGTCGAGCGACTTAGTAAAAATATCTGTTGTTTGTTCTTCAGTGGGTACAAACAGTAATTCCACTGTACCATTCATGACATGCTCTCTAATAAAATGATACCTTATATCTATATGCTTTGTCCTTGAATGCTGCACAGGATTGTTGGAGATTGCTATGGCACTTGTATTATCACACAAAATAGGAATATTTTGTAATACAAAGCCATAGTCCATCAGTTGATTCCTAATCCACAAGATTTGAGCACAACAGCTTCCAGCAGCTATATATTCAGCTTCGGCTGTAGAGTTGGAAACTGTTTGTTGTTTCTTGCTGTACCATGAAACCAATCTACCACCTAGGAATTGACAACTCCCAGAGGTGCTTTTTCTATCTACAACACTTCCTGCATAATCAGAATCTGTATATCCAACAAGATTAAAACCAGAATCTTTAGGGTACCAGATACCTAAATTAGGCGTACCCTTAAGATATCTCAGAATTCGTTTAACAGCAATGAGATGAACATCTCTAGGATCCGATTGGAACCTTGCACACAAGCACGTAGCATGCATAATATCAGGTCTACTTGTAGTAAGATAAAGCAATGAGCCTATCATACCTCTGTAGCTTGTAATATCTACCTTAGCAGAACTTTCACATGCTCCAAATTTGACAGCTGTGGATGATGGTGTCTTTGCTGAGGAAGAGTCCTCCATTTGATATTTCTTGAGAAGCTCTTTGATGTACTTGGATTGACAAATAAATATACCATCTTGCCTTTGATTTATTTGTAACCCAAGAAAGAACTTCAGCTTACCCATCATGCTCATTTCGAATTTACCTTGCATTAACTTTGAAAATTTCTTGCAAAGAAGATCATTAGTAGACCCGAATATTATATCGTCCACATAAACTTAAACTAATATTGTATCATTCTTATGTTTCTTTATGAAGAGAGTTTTGTCTATGACACCTCTAGTAAATTCATTTTCAAGTAAAAATTCAGAGAGAGTGTCATACCATTTTCTTGGTACTTGATTAAGACCATAAATGGCTTTGAAGAGAAAGTAAACATAACCCAATAGATCTGGATCTTCAAAACCAGGTGGCTGTTCTACATATACCTCTTCATCCAGCTTTCCATTCAGAAAGGCACTCTTGACATCCATTTGATAAACATTAAAGTTAGAAAATGCTGCAAATGCCAAGAATATCCTAATGGCCTCAAGTCTAGCCACTGGAGCATAGGTCTCATCATAGTCAATGCCTTCAGATTGTGAGTAACCTTTTGCTACCAGTCTTGCTTTATTTCTTGTTATTGTACCATCTTCATCAAGTTTGTTTCTAAATACCCACCTAGTACCAACCACTGTTCTATCTGTAGGTCTGGGTACCAGCTTCCATACTTCTTGTTGTTTAAATTAATTGAGTTCATCTTGCATAGCAATCACCCAATCAGGATCTGACAGAGCTTCTTCAATTTTCTTAGGTTCCATTTCAGATAGAAACCCTGAATAATTACATTGATTTTGAAAAGCTCTTCTAGTCTTTACACCAACATCTGGATCACCAACTATTAGCTCAAAAGGATGAGCTCTATTCCAAACAGTCTGTCTGGGAAGATTTAGTCTTGATGATTCACCTTGTTCTTCATTATGATGTTGAGTATGACTAGTAGATCCTTCATTAGCTCCCCCTGAGTTGTTGCCAGGATGATTAGATGAGTGTTCAGAAGTATGAGTGGTGTTTTCAATATTATCATTATTTTCACCACTATTATTCTGATTAGACTCATCATTGTCATTGTTGTCATTTGCATCAGCAAAAACATCAGGTGGACTATCATCATCTGAATCTAGATCTATCATATCTTCAAAAGATAGCTTTTCAGATGAATCTTCAGTTTGGATACTAGGGAGTTTAGTGTCATCAAATGTAACATTGACACTTTCCATCATCTTCTGATGTTCAATCAAATACACCTTATAAGCTCTTCTTTCATAACCAACAAAAATTGCTTCATGTGCTTTGGCTTCAAATTTCCCACCTTGATCATCTCCTTCTTTAAGTACAAAGCATTTTGCTCCAAATACGTGAAAGTATTTGAGTGTTGGTTTCTTTTCATTCATAGCTTCATAAGGTGTTTTCATCAAGTCTTTGTTGATAAGAGTTCGATTCTGAGTATAGCAAGCAGTGTTGACAGCTTCAGCCCAAAAATACAATGGAAGCCTTGATTCACTTAACATAGTACGTGCAGCTTCAATCAAGGTTCTATTCTTTCTTTCAACTACCCCATTTTGCTGAGGAGTTCTTGGAGCTGAGTATTGTCTGGTTATACCTTTTTCAGTACAAAAGTCATTCAGAACTGCATTCTTGAATTCAGTTCCATTGTCTAACCTTATAGCCCTCACTGGATACTTGGAATCCAACTCAATTAACTTGATGTGATCAATCACCAGTTGTGGAGTCTCATCTTTAGAATTCAGGAACAAGACCCATGTGAACTTTGAAAAATCATCAACAATCACAAGAGCATATCTTTTCTTTGACATAGACATCACATTCACTGGACCAAATAGATCTATGTGAAGTAACTGTAAAGGTTCAGTTATTGAAGACATATCAGTGCTTCTGTGAGTTGCCCTTTTTAGTTTGCCTTTTTGACAGGCATCACATAGTCCTTCCTGTGTAAATTCCATAGAAGGTAAACCTCTCACCAATTCTCTCTTGACCAGAGAGTTCATGGTCTTGAAATTTAGGTGAGAAAGTTTCTTGTGCCATAGCCAACTTTCATTTGTGGATGCTTTAGAATAGAAGCAATTGATTTCTTTAGTGCTTCTAGTGTTCATGTTGGCTACATACAAGTTTCCTTTTCTGACTCCCGTTAGAGATGGTTGTTCACTTCTTTTGTGTGTAATCAGACAATTCTTTTTATTAAAGTAGACTTCAAATCCCTTGTCACAGAATTGACTGATACTGAGCAAATTATGCTCAAGTCCTTTTACAAAGGACACTTCTTCAATGATAACGTTTCCAGCTTCAAGTCTGCCATATCCATCAGTTCTACCTTTGCTGTTATCTCCAAAGGTAACTAACTGGCCTTCTCCACCATATTTGTCAGCAGGGTTCTGTCTCCAGTCATATGCCTTGAACATCCACTGTCCAAGATCCAGGTTACTCGTTCAACCTGTTCAATACCCTGCAATGACAAATGGATTAAACCTTCTTCGGGACCCAAATTTGATTGGGTCCTGCGGATTTAAAGTATTGACCTTTATCAGGCAAAACAACATCTTTAATTTTAACATCTTTAGTCAATAAACATTTAACCTTATAAACAGATTTGAAAATCCTTTGTTTTATCTTGGGTATCCATGTTTCTCTAGCAGCAATAACACTTGTGTCATTGACTGGACATTTGACCTGGTAAACATTCTTGGTAACCTTTTGTTTAGGCTTAGGTACAAATGTCTCTCTCCTAACTTGAGGAGGAAAAGCAGTCTTTGATCGAACACCATTGTTCCTGTTCACGTGCTGTCGAGGAGCATTCTGTTTAACACATGCATAACTACCATTAAAATAAGCACGCATACTGTTAAAAGCACAAGACATACAATTGATAACACCACATGCTTTATGATTAGAATCAATGATAGGCATGGTATTTTTCTATTTCAACTTATTACCACCTAATCCAGTTTTAGAAGAACTAGCTGATTCAACAACTTTGACTGGCACTTTAGGTACATCCTTTTTGGATGAAACATTCGTTGTATTAGTGTCCTCAACTGATTTAGCCTTAACAAAGACTGTGACATCTTTCTTGGATGAAACATTCTTTGGATTAGCGTTCTTAACAGATTTCTCCTTAACACGTTTATCTTTAACAAAGACTGTGCCATTTGCACTATCCTCATTTCTCATTTCTTCTTGGATAACCATAGAAAGAATATCTGGTGGTCCAGCATCAGATTTTTTAAATAGAGGTTCTTTAACATTTTTGAGAACATGTGGTATTCCCCTTTCTTTAGCACTAACAGGGTTAGGGGAATTTATGCCCAACAATCCAACAGCTTCATTGTAACCATACCCTATACCTGTTGTTCGTTCTACAACTTGATTGTTAAAGAATTCTTTGGAAACTTTAACCGAATTATAACAAGCCCTGACCTGTGTTTCAAGTTCAGTAATTCTAGCCATTTGTTTGCCTACAACTTCTAGAATAGCTTTCTCTTTTTTATAAAGCATTGTTATTTCATCTCTTTGTTGATCTTGATTAATATGCACCTTTTTCAATTCTGACACTTCATTGCCAAGATTAGTGCTTAACAGATCTAGTCTTCTATAATCAGTTTTTGCATTATCTAAGGAATTATAAAGACTACGAATCAACTCAGGATCAGTAACAAGTACCTGTTTGTTATGATGATCAGATGCTTCATCATTTGCCACCAGCGCAAAATTTCCATATTCTTCATCTTCGTTGTCCGTGTCATCCCAACTCTTACCAGCCGCAACATAGGCTTTTCCAGGTTTCTTCTTCTCAGCAGCAAAATCTCTTCTTTGAGTTTGCTTCGGTTTCTGACATTCAGTGGCAAAGTGCCCTAATTCATTATAGTTGAAGCAACGAATCTTGCTTCTGTCAACAGATCCAGTTTTGTATCCTCCCCTGTTACTAGAGGAAGAAGAGCCTCCTCTTTGGAATCTGTTATTTGACTTAAACCTGTACTTTGGATTTCTTCTGAATCTGAAGTTGCCAAATTGTCTTACCATCAATGCCAGGGATTCATCTTCTAGTTGATCTAACTCTTCCAATGAATAGAAGTTTCCACCATCCTGAGTAGGTGGTGTTTGACCAAGTTCTACTTCATTCTTTCCTTGTCTGAGCTGTAAGGTAGAACAACCTTAGCTTCCACTTCCTTAGGTGCCTCAACTACAAGAGCTGTAGATGAACTTGGCACTCTTCCTTTACCAGAGACCTCCCTCTGCTGTACTTGTTCCAGTTCATAGGTTTTCAGAACACCAAACAATCTTTCAAGAGCAATCTTATTCAAATCTCTTGATTCTCTGATGGCTGTTATCCTATGTTCAAGATGAGTGGGCATTGTCAACAAAAACTTCATATTAATCTCCTTCTGTGTATATTGCTTGCCATTGACTTGCAAGTTGTTGATAATTTTGTTATACCTTTCAAACACTTCCTGAATGCCTTCATTAGGGCCAGCTCTAAAGTGTTCATACTCAGAGGTTAAAATCTGAAGTCTGTTTTCCCTGACTTCATCAGTTCCTTCATTGATAGTCTCAATAGTTTCCCACATGTGTTTTGTAGTTTTACAATTTATCACATGACTGTACATCATAGGATCCAGGGAATCTATTAAAATAAGTCTCAAATTCTTATCTAGTCCTGCGTCCTCTTTTTCAGCAGGAGTAAAAGAATCAGCATGCTTTGGAACAGATGTTGCAGGTGATACTACAATTCCTCCAACAATAGATTCAGATATATGTTCTTTTGGAATTATAGGTCCATTCTGTAGAACACCCAAATATTTAGAATTTGCGACATCAAGAAACAACTCCATTTTATTTTTCCACATTGTATAATTGTCCTAGTTAAACATGGGAATTTTAACAATGCTTTTTGACGACATGATGAATTTTTAAGTGAGTTAAAAATTAGAGATAGATTTTTGGCGGAATAAAATTAGGATCTTGATTTGTATATCAATCAATAGGCTCTGATACCAATTGTTAGGTCCACTATGATTGTAGAAGGGGGGTTGAATACAATCAATATCAATTTCTCAAAATTTATTCGTTAAATAATTTTCACTTAAACGAATATTTTGTGCGGAATAAATTGACTCGGATTTCAAGTTGAATATAACTGTATATTAACTTGATGTGGTGTTACAAAATCAATCCAAACTATTATCAAGTGTTTAATAACTAATTAGAAAATTCGACATGAACTTTTCTAATTTAGTTAATAAATCTCAAGATAAGTACTAGGAAACTTAATTCGCTAGTAATACAAGAATCACAAGTAGACAAGTTCTATCAGACAGAATATTACAAAGATGATGAACTTGAATTTATGTGAATTAATTTGTTCTTGGTGTTCTTGATATTTGAGAGAGAAAACTGCTGTGTTTTTCCATGATTTTGTTGTGTTCTGGTCTGTCTTCCATTCTGCTGCTTCTGCTGTGTTATATAGGTCTGTACTCATTAGATATGAGTTAAACTGCTTCAAGACCTATTAAATCAGCTGTCAGCATGACTTAATCTTGCTCCAAGACATAATTTTCTGTAGGTATGACTTAGAAAATGTGTCGGTATGACTTAATCTTCAACAGTGTGGTCGGTATGACCTAAACACTTTTGTCGGTATGACCTAACACCTTTCCAGAAATATCTTGCTTCGGTATGACTTAATTCCATCGGTATGACCTAGCAGATTTGAGGTCGGTAAGACATAATCCATTCAGCAGCTCGGTATGACCTAATTCTTATGCTTAATATGACTTAGATTTAAGTCATGTCGGTATGACCTAATTTAAGTCATACCGAACTAAACTTAGTCAAGACATAATCCATTCAGCATTTAATTAAGTCATATTGATCCTTTTAATTAATTAATGATTAACTAATTCATGATTAATTGATACAATAATTAACTTAATAAATAAATTAATTCTATTAGAATTAATTCATTAATTAAATCAATTAAATGATTTATATCAATTAAAAACAAATTAAATTAAATCAATAACTAATTAATTTAATTCTTCCAAACCACGAAAAATAATAAAGAATTATCACTGACTTATGTTGACGTTCGATGTACTGTCTGGTTCATGAACGACTAACTTCAATGATGCTTCTTCACTTCTGACTTTAAGCTGTGGTTTATTTCTTCTCTCAATTTTCTTGTACTTTGATTGATTTTCAATCTATCACTCGAAAAATCTCTGTCACTGTAAATGAATCCATTCACTTCAATGTTATACTGAGGCTTGATCAAATACCTGATACGTCTTCCAGTGTGAAACATCAAAACTATAGATTGACTTCCTTCTTTCTTCTGACAGATATTGCTTCCTGAGATTCCTGTGACAGATCATACGGATATTTACTTATTACAATTTGGTTTAAGTTGATTAGGATCCTCGAACTACAAATAGGCTGATTCATATGCCTTTCATATAATAACTGGAAGAATAATGAATCTCAATAGCATGCTTTAAAAGTAAGTACATGGGATGTTTTTAGTGGAGCATTAAAGAATTAAAAGGCTCCTTTAATGAGTGGAAGTTTGCTACCAAGATTCTTGTAAAAGAGTAGTGCTCTAATATATATAATATCATATTTAAATATATTTAAACCACTCTTACTACTGATTTCCAAAACATTCTTTATGAACGAACTTTCCTTTTATAAACTGGATAGTCTGCCAGCTTGCTGTGTTGTACTGTCAGCTAGCTGAGATACCCTGTTTTGCTATGAAATTATATAGGTAGTAAGCCAGCAAAACAATATTAGTACAATGCATACATCAAGCTTGCTTACTATGTATGATCATCAAAATCATAGAGTTTCAGGCCCATTGTTAGATACCATCTTGAGGACTTCATAGATATCAAATTTTTGAATGAACATTGTTGTAAGCTACAAAATGTTTTATTTTTGGGTACTTTCCTCTCTTTTTTGTGTACTTGTCTACTCTTCTTTCTACCTTGGAGTTCTGAGTAGTTGGTCCAGAGCTGCTTGAACTGGTAAAGTTGTTTGCAAATATGTCGACTGATGAATTTTTATCCCGTCTTGTTAAGAGTAAAGTTGTAGGGGCTTCGATTGTGATGCCTAGCATTGAAGTAGAAAGTGGACCCGAGTTTGCCTCCAAGAGCCTTGTGCCTCATTCTGGTGTGTTTGGTATTGGTGCCTCTGAAACCAATGTTTTGAAAGATCGACAGAAGAAAAGACATCATGATGGACATTTCTCTAAAGGTCATCATTCTAAAAAGTTGAAGGAGCCGGTGAGCTGTCCGAGCTCTAGTGGGGTGGGTTCGCTTTCTGGAAATGACATGGGATCTTTTCCTCAAATGAGAGCTTAATGTAGAAGTCTCTGGAGTGGCTGTTGGGAACAGTCTCCGTGTTTGTAAGAGTTTCATTGATAAGGTGCTTTATCTTTATTTGTTTTACTTCATTTTTTTTGTTCTGGATATGATGTGTTTGCCCTCATTCACTTCCTGTTTGTTCTAATTTGTGGAGTTGGAGAGGTTGTTGAAGCTTGAGGACATCGTAGACATCTTTGAGGTGAAGAGGCTCCGTGAGGAAGTGAGGGATTTGAAGAAGCTCAATGAAGGGTTGTGGGAGACATATAAGAACTTATCCAATGACAATAATATTGTTGCCGACAAACTTTTTGCTGCCTTGAATGAAAAATCTAAGTTGATTACCAAGTGTGATACCTTTAGCGGGCAAATGAAGGATTTACGGATAGAAGTCCATAGCTTGAAAGAATCTGCGAAAGTCTCATAGGGTAACCTTGCTAAGAAGGAAGGGCTTTGGCAGCTGAGAGAACTAAACTGATTGAGAAGCTGGATAGTTCGAATGCTCAACTAGTCAAATGTCAAGCTGAATATCTGTCTTCGTTTGAGGAAGTCTATGGAGAGAGTGTAGCCCGCTTTGCCCGATTCGGGATTGATGTGAAGGAGCATAGCTTTGATTGCTATCTTGCTGATGTGGCAAAGAAGAATGAAGTTGGGAAGACTGACTCCTCTGAAGCTGTTCGAGAAGCTTGAAGGCTCTCCTATTGGCCTGGGGTATGCCCCTTAAGGCATTATGTAATTTTAATTTCCCGTATTCATGTTTTCAAACTCTATTGGTATGTTGAAACTCTATTGGTTCGTGATACTTGGTGTAGTTGGTTTTTTGGCTTGGCGCCTTCTTTAATGTTACTCCTTGCTTAGTTTGATTTGCATTTCTTTGCCTTGTAGCTAGTGTAAGTATATTTCTGCACTTGATGTTTCCAAGAGGTAGTGACAATACCTTTTCCTTTTGGTCTTGGCAAAATTGGAGATTTTCAAGGGGACTTTAAGCTTTTCGAGCTGTTTGAGGTGATCGAAACGTTGTCCTTTGGTGTAGTTTTTATTACCCCCTCTTTTGGTTTACTGCTTCGTGGTGTAACCAGAGCCTGGTTTTGACATACTTTACTTTTACCATTGGAGTGAAATTTTGGCACTCTTTACCTTTTCATCATCATCATCATCATCATTCATTTTTTTTTTTGCAGTTGGAGATGTCAACGAAGCTCTTGGGCTTCATGGAGTTCTTTGACGATATTTTGTTTGTATTTTGGCGCAAACTTTACCTTTTCACCATTTTGAAGTTGGAGATGTCGAGGAAGCTCCTGAGCTTCATGGATTTTTTTTGGCGTTATTTTGTTTCTATTTTGGGACGCACTTTACTTTTTCACCATTTTGGAGTTGGAGATGTCGACGAAGCTCTTGAGCTTCCTGGAGTTATTTTAGTGTTATTTTGTTTGTATTTTGGCGCAGACTTTACCTTTTTACTATTTTGAAGGTGGAGATGTCGACGAAGCTCTTGAGCTTCTTGGCGTTGTTTGACGTTATTTTGTTTTTATTTTGGCGTGAACTTTACCTTTTCACCATTTTGAAGTTGGAGATGTCGACGAAGCTCTTGAGCTTCATGGTGTTGTTTGGCATTATTTTTACCTTTCTTCTTGGCAATTTGGCGAATTGATACTTAGCGAAGTGTTTGAGCTCTTTTGGGCTCCTTGGTGTAGATGTCGTTACTTCATTTATATTTTGGCGCAAACTTTACCTTTTCACCATTTTGAAATTGGAGATGTCGAAGAAGCTCTTGAGCTTCATGGCATTGTTTGGCGTTATTTTTACCTTTCTTTTTGGCGATTTGTGTAACGCCCCCAAATCCGGGGTCAGGGATATGGGTCGCTACTGCGGAAAACCTTAATAATCAAACAATCACCTGCTAATATTTAATCTAAAACATGACATCCGACCCCCAACCTAACAAGATCTTTTCAGGTTATAGACTTGGAAACAAGAAATCCAAAAACACTTATAATAATAACTTCTTTTATTACAACTCAAATCTCTAAACACAACAATCTCTTATACAATCTTATGCTGTTTGTATCACCTTGATAAAAGGTATACAACGGCCACAATAATCTAATACAACAAATAATACAATACAAGAATATGAATACCATACCAGTCTAACTAAACATCTAGTAGAATAACTCAAAAGACAGAATTGCTTTGAGCCAAACATCAACTCAATCCAAGATTTGCCCTGCTTCGAGCTAAACTAAGTCAACCGCATCAACTATCTATCTCTGAAAAACAAGATTTAAAACAAAAGCAAGAATGAGCGAAAGAAATGCTCAGCAAGTATATAATAGAATATACTAAAATACTTTTCAACATAAGTTAAAAAGGGAATTTTCAAATCCGATAGCGAATTGATATCTTTCAAAACTTTTGTGAAAGAAATAGAAGTAAATAAGAAAACATTTCTTTGTATAACACAAGAGTATATTTGAAAACAAGCAACAGTTCAATGAAGTATCTCTTTTGAAAAAGAACTGATACAATTTATAGAACCAGGGTCGAAATTTTGTAACACGAGTAAAGATTGTATGAAAGGAAATTTCAAACAGACTACAGTTTAATAAAAGTATCTTTTATCTAACAACATTATTTCCAGTCAAATATGGATTTTTTTTCCCTTAAGTGATATGTGGAATATCAACAGTTGCAAGAGTTAAGCTGATGATCAGTCCCGCTTAACCCAAAAACCATGCACACATGATGTACAGGCTATAAAAATATGGATCCTGATGGCACTTATTGCTATTGGCCTAAAGAAGACCGTCACTAGTCTCTTTTAAAGCTGGACCTGCAACCGGCCTCTTACGCTAAACATATTCACATATCAAAACAAAACATTTTTGTCTAGAGATCAAGGGATAAGCATCTCTAAAGTTTTATTCCTAACTTATATTGTAGGAATAACATTTTAAAACAATTGGGCAGTAAAACTACCAAATCAGTGAAATTCTTAAATAACAGTTTCTCACTGAATATTTATATAACAGAGTTAAATTTGAAGATGTAAAGATCTTTTATTAAAAACAATCATAAACTTTTAAAACATGATACACACATGCTCGATCATAAGTTGGAAGTGATAAGAACTGATTTGATTAATTTAAACGGGTTCTCGATAATCACGAGTTTTTAAATAAAACATTCGGCATAAAATTTAAGGAAAATTAAACATACTCTGAATAAAAGAGTACGGTTAGGTAACTTGCCTTATTCGGAGCTTAAACTCTGCTAGAAGCTGACTAATATTCTTACTGCTAGCTGCCCCACACTTTATGTCTATTTGATCCTTAGTCGCTAGCTATGACGTAGATCCGAAATAACACAACAATCTTCTTCCCGATCGATATTATTTGCTCCTACGACTGCCACGAGTCCGAACTACCTCGATCGAGCCCGTACGTCAATTCTACAATTAAATACAAGACGACACTTCAGTCTTCAGAATAAATCTATGGTCTACCAACGTTTGTACGCATACTCTAATCATGTTTAAATTAAATCACATAACACATACGGTTAATCACATAAGCATACTCGATTAAATACGTAGTCACGATGACATGTAACATATAAGAAACATTTAATCGACACACGTAACTTAATCACGTAACTGACATGTAAAATGTAATAATATTTAATAAACGACTCAATTAAATCAAATTATAACATATAAACATTTATCAAATACAACGGTCAAACTCGATTATTAATACTTGACTCGACTCGTAAAATAATAATCAGCTCGACGTTTCGTAAAACATCTCAAATTAAACAAAATATATTTTGACATCTTTATAATACGTCTCGAGTCATTAAGATGACTCGTGAAAATTAAATCTAATTTAATTGGATTTAATCGAACTCGTTACGCTAGTTAATCGTACAATTAAGACTCACACAATCATTTAAAAAAGATTAACTATCTCTTACAATTAAAAGGAAGTCCAAAATAATTTTTGGAATTAATTAGAAATTTTTAAATGATTAAAATATATTTTTAGGAATATTTTCCTATTTTTAAATCATTTTTAAATCATTTTCCAAAATTAAATTAATTTTTGGAAAATAATAGATAATTAAGATTTCCGAAATAAATCTGTAAAATAAATTACAGAATATTAAATAAATATTTCAGAATTTAAAAATAATTTTTCTGAAATTAAATCCTATTTTTAAATTAATTTTAAAGTAAAAATCAATATTTAAAAATCAATTTTCGAAATTAAATTATTATTTTTTCGAATTAAATAAATAATAAATATTAATTATTTAAATATTTAAATAACTCAAATAATAATTAAATAATTATATAAAATAATTTTTCTGATTTTTAGAAATTTAAAATAAAAAAATAAAATTTTTATTCAAAAACACTATTCATCTTCTTCCCCACCTGGGAAAGAAGATCAAACGCTACTATTCATCATCTCCCTCACGAAGAACACGATGAATGCTTCATGACAGCTTCAATGAAGGTTTGCCGGTATCCGAAAAGTTTTCGGTAATCTCCAAAAGTTCCGGCGACCATAACTTTCACATAACTAAACCAAATCAAGCGTATAATGTGTGGATCTTGACTAAAATTTCACGACAAACTCAACCGTGCCAACGAAAACAACAAAAACGCGGCCGAAATCTGGCGGGCTTGAACCCAAATTCGGCCGGAATCGTTCTCCCTCGTTTCTACACCAAATCGTGCGTTTAACATCACAAATCAAAGCCCATAACTTGTACAATCTAACCCCTAACACCTTACATACAAACAATCAACACAAGCTTTGAAAGAATGATTTGAAATTTCAAGAAAACTAAATAGTTCGACCCATACAATTTCGAACACCAACATTCAGTTTAAACACGTGAATTAACTCCAAATCATCATACAAAGCTATAGGAATCATCAAAACAAGCAAACAATTCACCAATTAAAAAGCCCTAATTTGCTCAAGAACCCTAATTTCGAATTTGAAAATCGGGCATTATAATGATGAAATTGATCACATAATTAGACTCATAGCATCCAAATAAAGCTATAATCATCATCAGTTTCACTGGAAAAGCTCATAAAATAAAAACCCCAAAATCTAAGATGAACCCTAATTTTCCAGATTCAAAAGAAAATTAATATAAAATCAGAAATTTACCCAACATGAAAACTGATTGTAGATTATGAAACTAGATGTCAAGAGCTTCGATTTGAGTGGTTGCACGCCAAAATCCGAGATCGGCATCACCTCCAAATTGAGTTTGATCTTGAAGAACAAGAGAGAGAAAATCTACTTTACTATTTAACTTTTGTAAAAATCTGATTTTTATGATTTTTGTAAATAAATAAAAATAATTTTAGGCTATTTATATTTAACGAATATTAGTACATCGAAAACTACTTTTGGTTCGATAATGAATCGATGAATCGTTAAAATCGAAAAAAAACTAATCGTTTAAAAAGATAAATATCAAAGATATACGGATAATTACAATAATTATACTCTGGACTGATAAACAATAAATACGAATCAAAAATGTATTTATCTCGCATTTTAAAGATATTTTTGGCTCAACGGATAAAACATTGGTACGAACGATGTACCAATACATACGAATAATTAAGAAATAGACGAACCAAAACAGATGTTTATCCAAAAAAAAGATATCAACAATGAAACGGACACGAAAAAAAAACGAGAAAATAATTATAAGAACATAGAGTACTAGTAAAAGAACCAAGTCTTTTAAGTAAAGCCCCTATAAATAGCAATTACGGGGTACGGAGTAAAAGATATTTTAATTGATTCGTTTTACGAGAAAAACCCCGAACATTAGCAATTAACATGGAACACATAATATACACACCGATACATTTCTAATACCCGTAATTTCTATTTTTGTTTCGTAAAATTTATTTAAACGATAAAAATATATCCGTAACGTAACTTTCGTGTCGTTTAAAATAATTTCAAAATGCGATACTTTAAAATCCAAAAATTTTAATAAATGAATAAAATACACATACACGTATCGTTTATTTAATTAAAATTTGAACTAAAATAATTACTGAATCGAATATTTTGAAAAACCGTATCTACAACAATTAATAGAACGTACAGATAAACATTTAAACACGTAACATTTAATCACATAATTGTATCACATACGAATAAATATTATAACTAATATTTAAATATTATATTCTCGTCAAATCTATCGGTCAATGCAAAATAATAAATTTATTTTGAAAATTCGGGTTGTTATAATATTCCCCCCTTAACAGGATTCCGTCCTCGGAATCAACAGAAGAAAGAACGAGGTTCTAGGACGCACCGCTTCCCTCTAACTAAAGTTCCAACGATCTACGGTAATCACTGCAACTTCGCGACTAAAACAATTTGTACACCAATCTTAAGTCACAAAAGAATGTTGAAAAATAACTGAAATGATGGAACCCTTGAATAGAAGAAATTCCTTAACAATTTGAATGTCACATAATGTGATCGAAAAATTTTAAGAATTTTACGTAACCATTGAAGATTACAAAGGAATAACTGAGAGATCAATATGATCTAGGAAACTCAACGTTGCGTGTCTTAGTTAAGACATTACTAAAGGTAATTACCCTTCTTGTATTACACAACACACAAGTGATGGCGTCCCATCCACCTTCTATCACACAGACAGATAGTTCTTGTGTCCCCTATATAATAGGGTTGTTTGTCTCAGTTAGAGTAAGGAGTTTTGAAATGAAATTTCTGATTAAGAAAATAAATATCATCTTACAACGAGAAACTTTCAAACGCATACCTTGGATAAAACTAGGCAAATTCCAAGGGTGTTAATCCCGACAGAAAAATTTAACGGGTGAGGATACTAGCACAAAATGAGAAGGTAGTGCTGTACCACGAATAAAATTTTATCCAGCACTAGAAAAATAAAGGCGGAAGTTTGATTTGAATAAATTTGGTAGGGCCTCAAAAATCCTGAAAAATAGGTATTATGATAGCCTCTGACACAATCGAAACCCCACATTCGGGTGAGCTCAAATATTTAAAAGATCTATACTTAGAAGACGGAATATATCTTCAAACAAAACTTCCATTGAAGGAGAGTCAAATAAATCATAGATGAAAAGAATGATTGCCCCGATCTCTACCGATGCATCCTCTGCTGGTTCTTCTAACAGACGATCGATCAATTTTTAAACTCTCTCCATAACGTCTTAAGATACACGATTCTCTATGTCGACGACAACTCACAATGGTCTCCAAGGACTCCACTACAACTATTTACAATCACAAGCATATCTATCCAACTCGGCACAATCATCTCATGAGAGTGTTCCAATCTATAGAAGACTTTGCTACCGGTGCTGCTCTCATTAATAAATCAACGATAAATTCTATATCTCTAATAAGTGGTACTTAGAAGGTCGTTAGGAGCTACATCCTCGAATCCAATCATTTTTATAACCTTATCTATACTAATGTTTATATTCACGTACCAATCACATCTGCTAAATAAGCTTATCATCTTTGGCATCACAGCCTTTCCATTCAAGTCATTTCCTGAAATTCTCAGTCCTTTTTCCTTTGAAATATAATCTCATCCTTACCGAATAATCTTAACATCACCATTTTATCACTATAGTCAATCCAAATATTAGAATCCACCAATCAATCCATTTACTATATTACATCACTTTCCTAACTCAAAAAGTTTTACAAACAAGTAACTTCAACTCGTACCCTATCATACTCATCCAAAGACCCCGCAATACAACGACAGTCTCAATATATCACTATCATATTACCAGATACTAACTATCCATCCTTTAATGTCCTGCTAAAGTTATCTATAGGTCGGAAAGTACACAACTATATCCATGAATCATCTAAAACCATAAGTAGCCAGATCTAACTCAGCAAATTCTTAATTCAGACACCCCATTCTTACTCACTTATTGGTACTACATCCAGTAGTCCAACACAAACTCTATGTGAGTTTAGACACTCTCACATAACTATATATAATCCTACACTCTCTCTTGTTTCTAGTTTCTATAACCTCAGCTCTGATACCAACTTGTAACGCCCCCAAATCCGGGGTCAGGGATATGGGTCGCTACTGCGGAAAACCTTAATAATCAAACAATCACCTGCTAATATTTAATCTAAAACATGACATCCGACCCCCAACCTAACAAGATCTTTTCAGGTTATAGACTTGGAAACAAGAAATCCAAAAACACTTATAATAATAACTTCTTTTATTACAACTCAAATCTCTAAACACAACAATCTCTTATACAATCTTATGCTGTTTGTATCACCTTGATAAAAGGTATACAACGGCCACAATAATCTAATACAACAAATAATACAATACAAGAATATGAATACCATACCAGTCTAACTAAACATCTAGTAGAATAACTCAAAAGACAGAATCGCTTTGAGCCAAACATCAACTCAATCCAAGATTTGCCCTGCTTCGAGCTAAACTAAGTCAACCGCATCAACTATCTATCTCTGAAAAACAAGATTTAAAACAAAAGCAAGAATGAGCGAAAGAAATGCTCAGCAAGTATATAATAGAATATACTAAAATACTTTTCAACATAAGTTAAAAGGGGAATTTTCAAATCCGATAGCGAATTGATATCTTTCAAAACTTTTGTGAAAGAAATAGAAGTAAATAAGAAAACATTTCTTTGTATAACACAAGAGTATATTTGAAAACAAGCAACAGTTCAATGAAGTATCTCTTTTGAAAAAGAACCGATACAATTTATAGAACCAGGGTCGAAATTTTGTAACACGAGTAAAGATTGTATGAAAGGAAATTTCAAACAGACTACAGTTTAATAAAAGTATCTTTTATCTAACAACATTATTTCCAGTCAAATATGGATTTTTTTCCCTTAAGTGATATGTGGAATATCAACAGTTGCAAGAGTTAAGCTGATGATCAGTCCCGCTTAACCCAAAAACCATGCACACATGATGTACAGGCTATAAAAATATGGATCCTGATGGCACTTATTGCTATTGGCCTAAAGAAGACCGTCACTAGTATCTTTTAAAGCTGGACCTGCAACCGGCCTCTTACGCTAAACATATTCACATATCAAAACAAAACATTTTTGTCTAGAGATCAAGGGATAAGCATCTCTAAAGTTTTATTCCTAACTTATATTGTAGGAATAACATTTTAAAACAATTGGGCAGTAAAACTACCAAATCAGTGAAATTCTTAAATAACAGTTTCTCACTGAATATTTATATAACAGAGTTAAATTTGAAGATGTAAAGATCTTTTATTAAAAACAATCATAAACTTTTAAAACATGATACACACATGCTCGATCATAAGTTGGAAGTGATAAGAACTGATTTGATTAATTTAAACGGGTTCTCGATAATCATGAGTTTTTAAATAAAACATTCGGCATAAAATTTAAGGAAAATTAAACATACTCTGAATAAAAGAGTACGGTTAGGTAACTCGCCTTATTCGGAGCTTAAACTCTGCTAGAAGCTGACTAATATTCTGACTGCTAGCTGCCCCACACTTTATGTCTATTTGATCCTTAGTCGCTAGCTATGACGTAGATCCGAAATAACACAACAATCTTCTTCCCGATCGATCTTATTTGCTCCTACGACTGCCACGAGTCCGAACTACCTCGATCGAGCCCGCACGTCAATTCTACAATTAAATACAAGACGACACTTCAGTCTTCAGAATAAATCTATGGTCTACCAACGTTTGTACGCATACTCTAATCATGTTTAAATTAAATCACATAACACATACGGTTAATCACATAAGCATACTCGATTAAATACGTAGTCACGATGACATGTAACATATAAGAAACATTTAATCGACACACGTAACTTAATCACGTAACTGACATGTAAAATGTAATAATATTTAATAAACGACTCAATTAAATAAAATTATAACATATAAACATTTATCAAATACAACGGTCAAACTCGATTATTAATACTTGACTCGACTCGTAAAATAATAATCAGCTCGACGTTTCGTAAAACATCTCAAATTAAACAAAATATATTTTGACATCTTTATAATACGTCTCGAGTCATTAAGATGACTCGTGAAAATTAAATCTAATTTAATTGGATTTAATCGAACTCGTTACGCTAGTTAATCGTACAATTAAGACTCACACAATCATTTAAAAAAGATTAACTATCTCTTACAATTAAAAGGAAGTCCAAAATAATTTTTGGAATTAATTAGAAATTTTTAAATGATTAAAATATATTTTTAGGAATATTTTCCTATTTTTAAATCATTTTTAAATCATTTTCCAAAATTAAATTAATTTTTGGAAAATAATAGATAATTAAGATTTCCGAAATAAATCTGTAAAATAAATTACAGAATATTAAATAAATATTTCAGAATTTAAAAATAATTTTTCTGAAATTAAATCCTATTTTTAAATTAATTTTAAAGTAAAAATCAATATTTAAAAATCAATTTTCGAAATTAAATTATTATTTTTTCGAATTAAATAAATAATAAATATTAATTATTTAAATATTTAAATAACTCAAATAATAATTAAATAATTATATAAAATAATTTTTCTGATTTTTAGAAATTTAAAATAAAAAAATAAAATTTTTATTCAAAAACACTATTCATCTTCTTCCCCACCTGGGAAAGAAGATCAAACGCTACTGTTCATCATCTGCCTCACGAAGAACACGATGAATGCTTCATGACAGCTTTAATGAAGGTTTGCCGGTATCCGAAAAGTTTTCGGTAATCTCCAAAAGTTCCGGCGACCATAACTTTCACATAACTAAACCAAATCAAGCGTATAATGTGTGGATCTTGACTAAAATTTCACGACAAACTCAACCGTGCCAACGAAAACAACAAAAACGCGGCCGAAATCCGGCGGGCTTGAACCCAAATTCGGCCGGAATCGTTCTCCCTCGTTTCTACACCAAATCGTGCGTTTAACATCACAAATCAAAGCCCATAACTTGTACAATCTAACCCCTAACACCTTACATACAAACAATCAACACAAGCTTTGAAAGAATGATTTGAAATTTCAAGAAAACTAAATAATTCTACCCATACAATTTCGAACACCAACATTCAGTTTAAACACGTGAATTAACTCCAAATCATCATACAAAGCTATAGGAATCATCAAAACAAGCAAACAATTCACCAATTAAAAAGCCCTAATTTGCTCAAGAACCCTAATTTCGAATTTGAAAATCGGGCATTATAATGATGAAATTGATCACATAATTAGACTCATAGCATCCAAATAAAGCTATAATCATCATCAGTTTCACTGGAAAAGCTCATAAAATAAAAACCCCAAAATCTAAGATGAACCCTAATTTTCCAGATTCAAAAGAAAATTAATATAAAATCAGAAATTTACCCAACATGAAAACTGATTGTAGATTATGAAACTAGATGTCAAGAGCTTCGATTTGAGTGGTTGCACGCCAAAATCCGAGATCGGCATCACCTCCAAATTGAGTTTGATCTTGAAGAACAAGAGAGAGAAAATCTACTTTACTATTTAACTTTTGTAAAAATCTGATTTTTATGATTTTTGTAAATAAATAAAAATAATTTTAGGCTATTTATATTTAACGAATATTAGTACATCGAAAATTATTTTTGGTTCGATAATGAATCGATGAATCGTTAAAATCGAAAAAAAACTAATCGTTTAAAAAGATAAATATCAAAGATATACGGATAATTACAATAATTATACTCTGGACTGATAAACAATAAATACGAATCAAAAATGTATTTATCTCGCATTTTAAAGATATTTTTGGCTCAACGGATAAAACATTGGTACGAACGATGTACCAATACATACGAATAATTAAGAAATAGACGAACCAAAACAGATGTTTATCCAAAAGAAAGATATCAACAATGAAACGGACACGAAAAAAAAAACGAGAAAATAATTATAAGAACATAGAGTACTAGTAAAAGAACCAAGTCTTTTAAGTAAAGCCCCTATAAATAGCAATTACAGGGTACGGAGTAAAAGATATTTTAATTGATTCGTTTTACGAGAAAAACCCCGAACATTAGCAATTAACATGGAACACATAATATACACACCGATACATTTCTAATACCCGTAATTTCTATTTTTGTTTCGTAAAATTTATTTAAACGATAAAAATATATCCGTAACGTAACTTTCGTGTCGTTTAAAATAATTTCAAAATGCGATACTTTAAAATCCAAAAATTTTAATAAATGAATAAAATACACATACACGTATCGTTTATTTAATTAAAATAATAACCTTGAACTAAAATAATTACTGAATCGAATATTTTGAAAAACCGTATCTACAACAATTAATAGAACGTACAGATAAACATTTAAACACGTAACATTTAATCACATAATTGTATCACATACGAATAAATATTATAACTAATATTTAAATATTATATTCTCGTCAAATCTATCGGTCAATGCAAAATAATAAATTTATTTTGAAAATTCCGGTTGTTATAATTTGGAGGATTGATACTTGGCGAATTGCAACATAGGAGCTGCTTGTATATAATTTTTCCAATCATGTATGGAGATCTCTATCGAGATTACTTTGGAGACCGAACCGCTTTGGAGATGAATTTCAATTTTCTCAAATTTTCATTGAATAAATGACTTTAGATGACTTTGTAAGGCATAGGAAAGATCTACGTACGCATTTTGTAGACTAAAAATTTGAAGTATGCATGGCAATTTTGATAAGTAAAATATAGCATAACACATCGTGAATAAAATATGGTAGCTTAAGATTTTTACTTCAACTGGACCATTGTTCATAATAAACTTAAAACAAATGTCGACTTAAAGCATAACTCATTCACATGTGGAATGAATCGTGAAAGTACCTTGATTGCATAAAAGCTAGAGATTTACTTCGTACCTTAATTTAAATAATTTAAAGAGACGGGCGCTGTTGATTTAGCATTCCAGGTATTTGTCACTAGAGTTCCATCGAGGTGTGTGAGGCGATATGAGCCAGAGCTGATGAACTTGGTGACCCTGTATGGGCCTTCCCATGGCGGAGACATTTTGTTTTTCTTTGATGGCATCGATGCCCCACATAAAGAACGAACACGGAGTTATTGTTGGATTGAAGGGAAGTGAAGGTCTATGGTTCATGGACACATATTTTTGGCATGGTTCGTACCACTTCATGAACTCCTCACAGTCCTGGCGCATCGTAGGCCAGTAGATTCCATGCCTTGTGATTTTTAATGCCATATTTTTCCCTGCTATATGGTCTCCATATATTCCTGAGTGTACCTCGACCATAATTGTTTTTGCTTCATTTTGGTGAACACACTTGAGTAGAGGTTCAACTAGAGCTATTTGGAATAACTTGTTATCGATCAAACAATAATGTTTAGCCTTCATAGTCATCTTTCTTAATTCTTATCTGTCTAATTCATCGTGGACTCCTTGGATGAACTTAATGATAGGGATCCTCCAATCTTCTTGGGTTGATACACACTTGAACTATTGATGGTTGATGCACCTCTCTGATATATACAGGTTCTGAGGTATTTGATGTTAAATATAATTGATATGGTTAATATCACTGTTTAAGTTTTACAGGGAAAAACAGAGTTTAACTTGAAATAGGAAGCAGTCAGAGTTTAGTTAAACTCTGACAGTTGGAAGCTAGACAGAGTTTGCTATACGCTGACGAGAGGAAGCAGCTAAACTCTGTTGAATAGAAGCGTTTGCTGGTCAGTAACAGAATTATTGGAGATAATTATGGAAGCGATATCTTTGAAGATTGGATAGTTGTCAAAGGAAGTCGTGCTGACTAGAAAGACGTGTAGCAATCATAATTGATAATATTTGTATAGCTGATTTATAGGAGAATCAATTATCGATTGTACGTAGCTGTATATCTTTATAAATACAGTTAGGTTAACCCTAGAAGGGTATCGATCGAAATACAATATCTTTCATTGTAACCTAAGCAGCTCTCTGTGATATTTTACATCACTGAGAGGGAAGTTAATTCCAAACAGTTTTTAAAGTTATTTAAGAACTTATTGTTATTCTCTCATCCTTAGTTGATTATAATCTGTGTATTCGGCCTAACAATTGGTATCAGAGCCTGATCTGTTAATTTAATACAGTTTAAGATCCACACACACAAAACTATAATCAATGACAGAAATTCCTCCTCCAACAACAGGCTCTAGTGCTGAGAAGGCTCAACCTGCAACTGTGAGCCGATATGAGACAATCAGGGTTCCTATTCTCAAGCCAGCAGAATACTCAACCTGGAAGGTGAAAATGGCTATGTTTCTGGAGGTTACAGATCCAGAATATCTTGACAGAATTTATGAAGGCCCTCATAAGCCTACAAAATTATCTGTTGTTACTGCTGGACAGGAAGCTAAATCTATACCAAAGGAGAAGAAAGATTTGACTCCTGAGGACATTTCATCCATTGGTAAGGATGCAAAGGTTAGACATCTGCTTCATAGTTCATTGGATAATGTTATGTCTAACAAAGTGATCAATTGTAAAACTGCAAAAAAGATCTGGGATGCTCTAGAGGTTAGATGTCAGGGAACTGCTGCAATCAAGAAGAATAGAAGGAACATACTCACACAGGAATATGAACACTTTGAGGCTAAATCTGAAGAATCAATGATAGAAAACTTTGACAGATTCTATAAGCTACTTAATGATCTGTCACTGGTTAATAAAGAATATGATCTAGAAGATTCAAATCTCAAGTTTCTTCTTTCTCTACCTGAAAAGTGGGATGTTAAGACAACCACTATTAGAGACAACTATGATCTGGATGATACTGATATTGATGAGATCTATGGGTTGCTCAAGACTCATGAACTAGAAATGGAACAGAGAAGCAGAAGATCAGGCAGAAAGTCAAAATCTGTTGCTCTAAGAGTTGAAGAAAGACCCTCAAAGAAGGAAGCATCAAGGAAGAAGGCAAAAGGAAAAGCTTTGGTCATTCATTCTGAAAGTGAGTCATCAAACTCTGATGTTGATTCAAACACAGATGGATCATCTGATTCTGAAGATGATGAGGAAATGTTGCAAATGGCTGCCTTGATGGTAAAGACCTTCAGGAAGATGGGATTCAAGAACTTCAAGAAAGGTAAGAGATTCTCCAAGAATGATTCAAAGTTTGACAGGAAGAATTTCAGCAAATCTGAGAGAAAGGATACCAAATCTGGGAAAAGAGACAAGTCTGAGATTCAATGCTACAAGTGTAAGGAGATGGGTGACTATGCTCCTGAGTGCAAGAAGGGTAAAACTGAGAAGGCACTCTTCACTAAAGGCAGAGATTGGGCAGACACCTCTGACTCAGATGAGGATGTGAACTATGCTCTCATGGCTACTACTGTTGATGAAGCTGAAAATTCTGAAAACAAGGTACCTCTAGCTACCTATGCTTATAATAGTGATGATATAACCTAATTAAGAATATATCTTAAGGCTTTGCATATCAGTTATAGGGATCAGACTTTAGAGAATGAGATAATCAAAACTGAGAATTCTGAACTCAAAGAGAGAAATAAGGTTGTAGAAGAGAAACTTGCTAACATGCAGCAAGTTCAAAAGGAGAGAGATGATGCTGTCTATCTTGAACAAGAGTTGTTAAGTAAGTATAAACAACTAGAATCTGAATTGGAGAAGGCAAATCACATTATTAAAACTTGGACTGACTCAGGAAAAGACACTCAAGAAGTTTTTCAATCTGACACTGTAGGTCTAGGTTACTCTGAGGAAGATGTACTTAAGTTTCAGAATACAGTCAAGATTAGACCACCACTTCCACCTAAGAAATTTGGAACATTTGTTAATGGAATAAATGAACCTAGGTTTGAATGTGGAAAAGAAGCTGTTAAGAAAGAACCAGTAAAAACTAGTGTTAAACAGGTTAATATTGGTTTAATGACAGATAAACAACTCAAGCATAAGCTTAAGGAGTTAAAATCTGTTAAGAAACAGAAAGTGTCTAGAAAGAACAGAAATGGTAAAGTAGGCATCACTCAAGGTAATTATCCAATGCTTGCTACTTTAGCTCCAAGAAAGACATGTCATAACTGTGGTAGCACTAACCATCTTGCTAGTTTTTGCAGGAAGAACAAAAACATTAATTCTTACCTTCCAAGTCTGAAGTAAAGAAAGATAATGTTAGAACTAGACCACAGACCTTATGCAAACACTGTGAAGCACTTGGCATTCTATTTATACTTGCAGAAATTATCATGCTATTTATCATAATTACTATGAACTAAAACCTAATCTGAAATGGGTTAGGGTTAATTCTGCAATTGTAAATTCTAACAAAGTTAGCTTAAACTCTGATAGTGTAAATTCCGTTGCTAAAGCTAACAAAATTAAGAATGCCAAATGATCCAAGCAAGTCTGGATCCTTAAATCTAATCTTCAGTAATTGTTTGTGATTTCAGGGCATCAGGGAAAGTATCCTAGTCATGGACAGTGGATGTTCAGGACACATGACTGGAAATAAAGCCCTGCTATCAGAGTATGTGGAGAAGGCTGGCCCAAAAGTTTCCTATGAAGATGGCAACATAGGACATACTCTGGGATATGGAAATATTAATCTTGGAAGTGTCATCATCACAAATGTAGCTCTGGTTCCAGGACTCAAGCATGATCAGCTATCTGTGAGTCAAATCTGTGATAGAGGTGTTCATGTAGATTTTCAACCTGAATACTGTGAGGTTATCAGCAAAACCACAGGGAAAGTTGTTTTAGTTGGACAAAGGCGCAACAATATCTATGAAGCAAGCTTGTTGACAAACTCTGATGGAAAAACTATGTGTCTGTCAATAAGAATGTCCAATGAAGAGAGTTGGAAGTGGCATAAGAAACTCTCTCATTTGAATCTGAACAACATCAATGAGCTGATAAGAAAGGATCTTGTTAGAGGACTTCCAAAGTCTTTGTTAAATGTTGATGGTCTGTGTGATTCTTGTCAAAAGGCCAAACAGAGGAAGACTTCTTTCAAGAGCAAGTCTGAATCTTCAATTGTTGATCCATGTCATCTTCTACATGCTGATCTCTTTGGACCAGTGAATGTCTTGTCAATTGGAAGGAAGAAATATGCTCTAGTCATTGTTGATGAATATACCAGATACACTTGGGTGTATTTTCTAGAAAAGAAGGATGAAACTGCATTAACTCTGATGGAGCATGTAAAGCTGCTGGACAAAGGATCAAAACACAAAGTCAAAATAATCAGAAGTGATAATGGAACTGAATTCAGAAATACAACAATGGAAGAATTCTGCAAGAACAGAGGTTTGAAGCAAGAGTTTTCTGCACCTGGTACACCACAGCAAAATGGTGTAGTTGAGAGGAAGAACAGAACCTTGATAGAAGCTGCCAGAACTATGCTTGATGAAGCAAAATTGCCAACTTATTTCTGGGCAGAAGCAGTTCACACTGCCTGTTTTACTCAAAATGCCACACTGATCAACAAGCATGGAAAACCACCATATGAGATGGTGAGGGAAAAGAAGCCAAACCTGAAATATTTTCATATTTTTTGGTGCAAATGCTTTGTGTTGAAAAATCATCCTGAACAGTTGACCAAATTTGAGTTGAAAGCAGATGAAGGAATTTTTTTTGGTTATCCAGTGTCAACCAAGGCATTCAGAGTTTATAATCTGAGAACAAAAGTGATTATGGAATCTATTCATGTGTCATTTGATGACAAGAAAATCACTGGACTTGAAGATGTTGATGAACATGATCAGTTGCATTTCGAAAATGAAGATCTAATTTCTGATGAAATAAACTCTGATGAAACCAGTCCAACAAACTCTGTTGATGTAAACTCTGAACCTCTACTGGTACACACAGAAGAAATAGTACAGTCAGAACAAAAAGGAGAACCAATTGAGGGGGAGCATGATCATAGTGATGACTCAAATTCTGATAGTGAGTCAACTGAAAAATCTGGATCAAACTCAAACTCTGATGACTCAAACTCTGAAAGTCCAAAGTCTGACAGTTCAAACTCTGAGCGATGAAATTCAGGGGGAGCCTCAGAGAATGAAGAAAGGCAACAATATGATCAGGAGAACATTGATCAAGGGGGAGGATCAACTGTTGACAGAAGTCATTTACCTTCAGCTAGGAAATGGACAAAATCTCATACACCTGATCTAATAATTGGATATCCAGATGCAAAAGTTAGGACAAGAAGTGCTACAACAAATGAATGTCTGTTTCATGCATTTCTATTCAAATCTGAACCAAAGAAAGTGGAAGAAGCTCTTCAAGATGCTGACTGGATAACTGCAATGCAGGAGGAGTTAAATGAATTTGAGAGAAATGAAGTATGGACCCTTGTACCTAGACCAAAGAATAGATCTGTTGTTGGTACTAGATGGGTTTTCAGAAACAAAACTGACAGTGATGGGGTTGTTACAAGAAACACGGCTAGACTTGTGGCCAAAGGCTATTCACAGCAAGAAGGCATAGACTATGATGAAACTTTTGCTCCAGGTGCAAGGTTGGAGGCAATAAGAATCTTTCTAGCATATGCTTCTCACAAGAAATTCAAGGTTTTTCAGATGGATGTGAAAAGTGCTTTTCTGAATGGAAAACTTGAAGAAGAAGTGTTTGTTGAACAACCACCAGGATTTGTAGATCCCAAGTATCCAGATTATGTCTACAGGCTTGACAAAGCACTCTATGGACTTAAGCAGGCACCAATAGCATGGTATGAAACTCTGGCTCAATTTCTGTTAGAAAGTGGGTTCAACAGAGGTACCATTAATAAAACCTTGTTCTACTTCAATCTTGGTAGTGATCTGTTATTAGTTCAAATTTATGTAGATGACATAATTTTTGGATCTACTAATGATAAACTCTGTAAGAAGTTTGCCAAGCTCATGCAGTCCAGGTATCAAATGAGCATGATGGGAGAGCTTAGTTATTTTCTAGGGCTACAGGTGAAGCAAACAGATGATGGAATCTTTATCAATCAAGCAAAATATACCAGAAATCTTCTCAAGAAATTTGGCATGCTTGACTGCTCATCTGCAACAACTCCCATGGCAACAGCAACAAAGTTGGATAAAGACACAGGTTCACCAGTGGATATGACAAGCTATAGAGGGATGATTGGGTCTCTTCTTTATCTAACAGCAAGTAGACCTGACATCATGTATGCAACATGTCTTTGTGCAAGATTTCAGGCAGATCCAAGAGAACCACATCTAACAGCTGTAAAGAGAATTTTCAAATATCTTAAGGGCACCATAACTTTAGGTTTGTGGTATCCAAGAGAATCAGACTTCAAGCTTCTTGGTTACTCTGATGCAGACTTTGTAGGCTGTAAGATAGATAGAAAAAGTACCAGTGGAAGTTGTCAATTTCTTGGTGATAGACTTGTTTCATGGTACAGCAAGAAACAGAAATCAATCTCTACATCTACAGCTGAAGCAGAGTATATTACTGCTGGTAGCTGTTGTGCACAGATTCTGTGGATGAAGAATCAATTACTGGATTATGGATTGAGGTACAGTAAAATACCTATTTACTGTGATAATCAAAGTGCTATTGCTATGACAGGTAATCCATTACAGCATTCAATGACCAAGCACATCAGCATAAGGTACCATTTTATCAGAGAACATGTAGAGGAAGGGAATATTGAGCTTCATTTTGTGTCTATAGAACAACAGCTTGCAGATATCTTCACCAAGCCATTGAGTGAAGTTGTATTTACAAGGCTGGTAAATGAACTAGGGATGGTCTCTGGCTTTGACTAGAGATATTGGTTAGAATCAAAATTCTACTTATGTACTGTGTTGCTCATATTTCTGTGGTATGTTAAACTCTGCTATGCAAACTCTGCTCAATGACTGTTAAACTCTGTTAGCATGTTCTGTAAGTAATACACTGTTGACATGTTGGATAAACTATAATAAACTCTGAAAATGTTTTTGTCTGAATGTTAATACCAATGAAGAAATATGTATGAAGCATGATTCTCAGTAATTAATCATGAATCCTTCTAAGTTATCTGTGATCTAATCTTAGATTGTGCAGAAATTAACACAGCATGATACTGTTTCATATTTATAGCATCTCTTAGTTTATTTATCCTAAACTCTGAGTCTGTAAATGCTGTGTGCATTGCCTCTCATGAATAATTTTTGATGTTGATGAGCTCTAAACTCTGTTAGTTATACACTGTTAAATTAGATTCTGTTATTAGAATAACCCCAAAGCTTATATATATAGAATGTTAGACCTCCTTTGAGATCATGTTTGTAACTAGGACGACCCAGGAACTTACTGGTATATAGTAAGGGCTAAAATTTTCTAATTTTTGGTGACTAGTCGAAGACTAGGAAGATCCAAGAACTTATCAAATTGATAAGGGCTAAAATTATAGGATTTTTGGTGACTAGTTCCAAACTCTGATTACTGGAGAAATTTTTTAAAAAAAATAGGGGGTTATAAAATATTACTGTATATAAATCGTTTACTACAGAGTTTAGCATTCATCATACATTCAGTGTTTACTATGAGAGTTTGTGCATCCAGTATTTACTGATTTATTTTATGGATTTTATGAAATACTAGATGCTCTAAATACTGATTTAGTAAACTCTGCTATACACACTCATATTCACAACTGTGTAGTGTTTGAAAGGATAACAGTAATAAAGTTTCAGACAAAGCATATACTTGGAGTACAAAAAGAGATTTTTGAAATTTGCATGTGATACGTGCCAACTGTTTAATGGTGTCAGACAATTAAAGCGTCTTGGTAAGAGGAGAGAGAATAGCAGTAATAATAGGCATTATTACTGCGCGTGTAAATAACTGTTCCACTATTTACGTGACACGTGTCCCACTCACACACTTAACAAGAAATTGGTTGCGTGTTTAATGTCTAAAACGATTGGGTTTTTAATTTTCAATTACAGATCTAATCAAACTCATTTCATTATTCACTTTTTCACTTTTACACCCACGAACACACAACATTACACACAATTTCTCTGTTATTTTCACATAAGCATTTTCATAAACACTTTTCCACACACTCTCTTTTCTCACAATCTCTAAACTGTTCTAATGGCATCCAAGACTTTTGTGGCTCAGGGATTATCTTTTGTTCCTAACAACTATGCAGCAATACTAAACACTGATAAAGCCCCAGAACCATTTCATTTGATTCATAACTTCTTAAGAGATTCTGAAATTGGTCAAGCTCTTGTTCAACCAGTAAAACTCTCTGTCACACAGATCTCTACTTTCTGGAAAAACTCTGTTTATGATGATGGTGGAGAGAATGGGACTCCATCCATTGTATTTACTCATGAAGACCAAGAGTTTGTAATCACTCCGGCAACTGTTCGAGATGTTATGGATTTTGATACTCACACCTCATACGCTGTGGCTGGTGAGAATGAATTGAAAGAAATGTTACAGCAACTGCGATTTTCTGGCCCTTTGGATAAGCTCGGGAATGTTAAAAGGCCAGGGCTCAGGAAAGAGTGGAGCTTTTTCTTTGACTGCATCACAAGAGCATTTGGAAAGAAAGTCACCAACTGAGATGCAATTCCCACTGATAGTCTTCAAATCGGGTATTCTCTTCTCAATGGGAGTAACTTTGATTTTGGTAGATTAGTTCTTATGAATCTAGGTGAAAAACTAGCAGAGTCTAATACAACTGTCTATTTCTCACGTTTTTGTCAATGTTTATTCTTTGCTTGTTTGCCTAATTTGGTAATTTCTGATGAGGATGCCATCCAACCTTTTCAAGTCCATAAGAGAATGTTCTTTGACTTGACAAACAAAGATGCCAACAAGGATCAAGTTCCAGAGTTTATCTATCCACTTGCCCTCAGAAACTTTCTCAATCAACCACAGGAACCACAAGCACCAGAACCTGAACCTGTACTTGAACCTACACAGTCACCTCCTCAACCCACAAACACTGAACCTCACATAACCATAAACACTGAACCTACCTCTAAACCCACATCTTCATCCACTGTTGCTACTACTTCACAACCTCAATCTTCATCACAACCTCAACCACAATCCAAACCAAGAAAGCCAAAGAAAAGCAGGGCTATAAGACCACCAAGAAAGCACAGGACTGCTGAAGCTTCTAGGCCAAAGAGAGCTAGGAAGGAAAGAGAAAATAGACCTCAATCTCCATCTACTCTAGATGATTCTATCTCAGAAGAAGAAAGAACAGAAGTGCCTCAAGTTAAAAGGAGGAGACTGATTATTGAAGAGTCTGATGAAGAATTGAATCTTGAAGCTCTAGAGGATATCTCTAAGGAGACTCCTGCTGTTGAGACAGAACCTAATATAGCAGAACATGAACTCAGAGTTGATGAACCAGTACTTGCTGAGGTTCCAGCTGAAAATGATGAGAGAACTGAGTTACCTGCAAGGGAAGAGTTTGATGACAATTACATGTCATTCTCTGTTGAAATTGAAGATCCAACACCCATGGCTACAAACTCTGCTGAAACTGGTGTTGCAGATCAACCTACTGTGATGCTAGAAGAAATAGAGGTTGCATCTCACACAGAGTTATTCTCTAATGCACATTAAATCTCAGACCATGGTGAGGAAATTGATCAGCCTGCTCAAAATGTTTCCTCAGATGTTGTCAAGACAAACTCTGCTAATCCAGAAAAACAGATTGCTCAAGAAGAATCTATTCCAGAATTTAATGAAGAAACTACCTCAGTTGCAGATGCTGATGATTCTCAACATGATCCCTCTAAAGAAGAGAGTGCAGAAGCTGGATTTGCTCCAAATGTTGAAGTTCAAACTGATGGACTGAAAACAGGGGAGAAGCCAGACTTTGTTGGACCTTCTGCAAAGGAAATTGAAAATGAATACATGGCAAAACAATCTGCAGAATGGTACAAGGAAGATTGTATATTTCCTACTGGAAGAGCAGCTGAGTTTCTCATGGATAATTCTAAAAAGATTTCAAATCCAGACATATTGACATGCTTGCAAGGAACAGTGATTCAGGTTAAGGCCTTGAATCACAGATTTAATGAAAATAAGGAGTCAATTATATCTCTGAGAAATGAAGTTATCAGTAGAGAGATGACTCTACAGAGAGACAACAACAAAATTTTTCAAACTTTCTCAAAAGCTCAAGAGACTGTCCTTCAGAGATTGGGCAAAGTTGAAGAAAATCAGACTTTGATGGCTGACAAGATTGAATCTATTGCCAACTCTCTTGAGTTAATTACTTCCATCTTGATCCCTGATGATGTCAAAAAGGGGGAGAGAGTTGCTAAAGTTACTAAATCTAAATTTAACTGTAAGCAGTCTCAAACTCAGCTAAAGAATGATGATCTTGATGATGAAGGAACTAATCCAGGGAGAAGGTTAAGATCAAGGTCTGATGTTCATTTAAAAGCTGGCAAGTCTACAAAATCAAGTTTAGCAGTGGATACAAATGTACAAAGTACTTCAAGGCAAAGGGATTTGTTATTCTCTGACAATCCACAAACTGATGAAGAGTTGGCTGCTAATATGTTTTTTGATGAGAATGAAAAGGGAGTTACACTTGCAGATGTTCAAGCTCAAGAGCAAATGTTTCTAGCAGAACATCAGAAAGCTTTGAAATCTGGGAAGTCTAAGAAAAATAGGAATGCTGCTAAGCCTATTCTTAAAGGTATTGAAATCAAAGAACAAGTTGGTACTGATCAAAGGATGCAGGTATCCAGAAAACCAACAGATGCAGATTTTAAGCAAAAGCTGAAAGGCATTGTTGAAGAAGAAAGAATTTCAAAGAAGGCAAGTACAACCTCTGTTTCTACACAAGTTGTACAGAAGAAAGAAAACACAACCTCTGTTGCTACACAAGTTGTGTCTAAACCTCTATCTTCTCAGTTGAAGTCAGTCTTTGGAAAAGGAACACGTCATTATCCAAATCTAGTACCTGAAGCTTCTATGGATTTTACTGATGGAAGAGCCTTGTCTGGAAAAATTGGAAATAATAAAGCTGGCCTAGGCTCACACAGAGATAAAAGGCAACATACTGGTCCTATAGATCCTTCTTCACTGGCTGTTCCAGGTCGCGGTGTCACTCAAGAGAGTTTGGACAGACTGGAATCAGTACAGTTAGTTTATCAGAAGAGTTTAAAGAAAGATTTTCTCTTATACTTTATGGCTGATGGGACAATATTTAAAATTGGTGAGCATGATATTGGTTTGAAATATTGGGAAGAACTAGAACATGTTCTGTATCTTTTCAAGGTGAATAATCGAAGGACTCAATCATTTGCAAATGTGCTCAGACAGAAAATGCTCCAAAATTTGGCAATTAGAGGAATGAAGTATAACATCAGATATATTCCTAAGTACAGAGACTGGAATGGAAATCTCATTGAAATGAAGAAGGGTACTGCAAAGCTGAAGACTAATCTGGGAATCACAGTACTTGATTTCAACTCACAGTCAGAGGAAGTAAAATTTATCAGACTGGGAAATGAGATGAGGAGGAACAAAATCTACGATCTAAGATCTGTTATTTATCAGACTGATGAGAGTGATCCTCAGTTAAGAGAGATCAAGGAAGCTATGAAGATTGAACTTGAAAATGCAGAGAGAAGATTGCTTATAGATTATCTCAGAACAATACCAGATCTTGAGGAGATTAGAGATTGAAGTCTGTAAGAATTTTCTTGTTTTCTATAGATTTTTGTTAAGTCAAATTTAAACTCTGCTAATTTGAATAAACACTGTGTTTGTATAAAATTGTTTTGACATCATCAATTACTGTTAACTTGTGCATTTTTACTAATGAACAAGTTGGGGGAGATTGTTAAATATAATTGATATGGTTAATATCAGTGTTTAAGTTTTACAGGGACAAATAGAGTTTAACTTGAAACAGGAAGCAGTCAGAGTTTAGTTAAACTCTGACAGTTGGAAGCTAGACAGAGTTTGCTATACGCTGACGAGAGGAAGCAACTAAACTCTGTTGAACAGAAGCGTTTGCTGGTCAGTAACAGGATTATTGGAGATAATTATGGAAGCGATATCTTTATAGATTGGATAGTTGTCAAAGGAAGTCGTGCTGACTAGAAAGAAGTGTAGCAATCATAATTAATAATATTTGTATAGCTGATTTATAGGATAATCAATTATCAATTGTACGTAGCTGTATATCTTTATAAATACAGTTAGGTTAACCCTAGAAGGGTATCGATCGAAATACAATATCTTTCATTGTAACCTAAGCAGCTCTCTGTGATGTTTTACATCACTGAGAGAGAAGTTAATTCCAGACAGTTTTTAAAGCTATTTAAGAACTTATTGTTATTCTCTCATACTTAGTTGATTATAATCTGTGTATTCGGCCTAGCATTTGAAGTGCTTAAGGTGGCCATCTTTGACAAAGCATCTGCCCATTGGTTGTTGGACTATCGATGTTGTTGATCGTCCATGATGTGAAGTTCTGTAAAAGTTCTGAAGTGACTTTTCTGTATTCTACCATTTTCATTGAGAACTGTGAATTCCCCCAAAACTTGTTTTACTACAAGTTGTGAGTCACTGAATATGTCTATGACAGAAACCTCCAAGTGGCGAGCTAGTATTAAGCCTGCTGTGAGGCTTTCATACTCCGATTCATTGTTAGTTGTGGGGAATTTGAACTTTATGACATGTCTAACAGTGAACCTCTCGGGGCTTGTGAGGATGACCCCCGCTCCACCAGCTTTTGAAGTGGATGACCCATCTGTAAATAAAGTCCAAACTTTGTCTTTTGATTCTGAAATTATTTTTCCTAACTTTGAGGAGGTGGAGGTATATTCTGTGATAAAATCCGCTAGAGCCTAAGATTTTATTGCAGTTCTCGGCTGGAATTCCAAATGAAACTAGCTTAACTCTACAGTCCATGAAGCCAACCTTCCTGTCATATCAGGTTTGTGAAGGACCCGATGTAGAGGTTGAATCAGATATTGATAGGTATAATTTTAATGGTTCACACTGGAGAGGTTTAGCCATGATTGGTGGAGAAACAAGGAAGTCTTTGATTCCTTGCAGACTTTCTTCACATTCCTTTGTCCAAGTGAAAGTTTTACTTTTTGAAGCTTCCTTGATTGCCTCATACATTGGGAGACATTTTTTCGAAGATTGAGGTATGTAGCGCCTGAGAGCTGTGATAGACCCTGCGAAGGCTTGAAGCTCCTTGAGGCACTTTGGGGCTGCAACATTTTGAATGGTTTTATCTGGTTCGGGTCTGCTTTAATGCCTCTCTGAGTGAGGAGAAAACCCATAAATCGACCTCCACTCAAACCAAAGGAACATTTGGCTGGGTTTAATCTCATAGTGTTAGCCCTTATTCTTTGAAAGGTCTTCTTGAGGTCCTTGAAGTGATCTGAGGCTGTCGGTGACATAGCTATAATGTCATCAATGTACACATGGATGTTTCTTCCAACTTGAAAAGCAAATATTTTATCCATTGCATGCTGAAACGTTGCTCCGCGTTCAAGAGGCTAAAAGCAGTGACCTTGAATCCGAAGACCCCTTTACGAGTAATAAATGTTGTGTCATCTTGTCTTGCTCAGCCAACTTGATCTGATTGTATCCCGAAAATGCATCCATAAAGGACAACAATTCATTACCAGCAGTAGAGTCAATGAGTTGTTCAATATTAGGCAATGGATAGAATTCCTTGGGGCAAGCTTTATTAAGACTTTAATAATCTATACACATCCTCCATTTGCCATTACTTTTCTTAACCAGGACTAGATTAGTGATCCATTTTGGGAACTGGACAGGCTTGATAAAGTCTGCCTCTAGTAGTCTGCCGATCTCCTTTTCAATAGCCTCATGTTTTTCTTTGGAGAAGATGCACCTTTTTTGTTTTACTGCCTTTACTCCTGGTCTTATGTTGAGATGATGGAGATCTATATCAGTTGGGATGCCCTGTGTCTTCATGATAATGACAAAATTTGTTGCTCGTATGTTTTTTTGGGGTTTATTAGCCTTGTAGGCACATAAGCGGGATCGACCTTGAGGATTCCGAGTATTGTAGCTCTTTCAGCATTAAGCTTTGTGAATTCCCGATCTTAACGTTGTCGCTGAAGCCAGGGGCGCTGTTTAGATGAAGACACCTGCGGTGTGATGACCTATTTGATGTTTGTGAGGTCCCATCTTCCTTCTTTGGTTGAACTGGCGATCTTGCTTGAGTTCTTCGAGTACCTCGGGGACCTCGGTCACTTCGACGGTATTCCCATTGAGAGGTTTGTTTTTGAGAGGTACGTCATTGCTAAATTATCCATCAAATTTGGGATTTGTATCATTTCCGCTCTAAAACGGTTTATGTATTCCCGAAGGTTTTCATTTGATCTTTGGCGAATATTTACAAATGATGCTGTTAGCTTCTTTCTTTTTTTGTTAGTATAAAATCTTGATCTAAACTTTTCTTTCAAGCTAGTCCATGACCTTATAGACCTTGGTGGTAGGTTGTTGAACCACATGAGGGTTGTGCCCTTTAAACACGTCGAAAATAACTGACACCTTGCCACTTCGGTGTGTCCAAATAAAGACATTCTTCCCTCAAAGAGGTAAATGAAGTCACAGGGGTGGGTCCGTGGAGCCATCGAGCTGGTCTATAGGCGGTACCTTGAGATCCCTGTTTATCTTAGCTCTTTCAATACTCTTTGCCAGTGGACTATCCGAGGAGACCTCGACCTCCCCCGAGTGTGTCTTGATAAACTCCTTGAACTTCTTTACCTCATTCACTGATAAGATAGCCTTGTTTGATCCCTCTTTCTCGCTATCTTCGTCATCATCCTCAGAGCATTCATGTTCTTCGCTTCTACTTTTGCCTTTTCTTGATGAGAATGAATCAGAAGACACTTCTATTTTAGAGTATCTCATGGATTCTCAGTTTGGAATTCTACAGAAATATGGACCTCTGACACCTCTTGGAGCTCTTTCTGCAACATGATTATCTCCTTTTTCCGCTTTACCTTCTCAGCCAATATTTGTCTTTCTAAATCCAATCAGCAAAGTTCATCGTCGATGACAAAGTTATTCGATGCTCCGATCTGTTTCTCTTGATGAAGAGTGAGAACTAACTGTCGAAAATCCTTCTTTGACTTGCGAGATCCATTTAACGGATCTGATATGCTAGGTCTCGGGGCTGAATTAAACAACACATGTTGAGTATTCGGAGCTGGTCACTTCGGATCTGGTTGCTTCAGAGTTGTTTGCTTACTTGTTCCTTGGGCTTCATCGGCCATTTCTCGCTTTAAACGGAGAATTAAGGTCGATTGTGAAGTATTAAAGCTCGATCTGTTGATATAATTATCTAATTTTGATGTTTAGCAACTGTTTTTGATTTTCTAGGAGGAGATAAGAGCTCCTTCTAGCACCATTGTTAAAGTGTGATATTATAAAATGTCAATCCTTTTACAAGTTGGAGCTACAAGACTATATATAGAACTATCTAAGTGAGCTTTTAGGGGCCTTATTGTCTAAGTGGGTCTTCGGCCCAACACAGTCTCATGATGTTTTTGATTTTGAACTATGAACTAAAGTTATCCAAATTTTTGCAGCCAGGTACAAATTTAAGCTGTTAAATAGTCGAAGATTGGTTCTAAAGGGGGTTAATGATCAATCAGGTCACTGAACCCAACTAAATATATCAATCAGGTCACTAAAATCATTTTGGTATCACTTAACTCACTCATTTGGCATTTTAAATCACTCTGTTAACTCCTCTAAAAACTAACGACGGGATTGACTGATGTGGAATGTAGTGGCTGATTAGAACAGACCTGTCATATGCACATTAATAATAACAAAACTAGAGTTTTTCATCTCAAAATTTGTCAACTCTTTGAAATAGTTAAAAATGAATGAAAAAGATATAATTTTTCCACAAAATTATATCATTCATTTGGCACAATAACATTCATCTGCCACAAAAAAGCAACCTCAATGTTCAAAGTATTGGTGCATCAACTTGGCAAAAATAATAGGCTTAAGTACTAATAACATACTTGACAAAATAATATGCTTAAAGTACTACTAACATACTTAAAAATTGAAAATTAATTATTTCCCAGATTATACGGGTCATCATCAGATGGAGTGCCATTATGTGGCTTGAACGACCATCCTGGTGTCGGCATGAACCCAGAAGAATACCCCAAAGGACTCTTGTCATTTGCCTTCCTCACCGGTAACTTTGGTCTTGATTGTGCTTGTGACATTTGATCCACATTTGGAGGGTCTTTGAGTGTAGCTGCATTTTTTGAACTTGCACCTTCATTAGCTGTCAAATTCTTTTGTCTCCATGGCAAAATAGGTCTTACTTTGGATTTGTAGATCTTATTTCGTTTGGGTCTGACAACTTGTTCAACATGCTGACTCTGATTCTCTTGAACGTGTTGGCTCTGATTTTCTCCGAAACCTTGATTGTTTCTAGGATTTGGACATTTATTTATCCTGTGTCCTTCTTCTTTGCAACCTGAGCAATGCATAACTCTTTTAGCACTAAATCTCTGCACATTCAGTTGTGAAGCTAGAGATTTGACACCCGTGTTCCTATTACCACCTTCCCACTCTTCCCTTCTCTGTAACTTTTTTGGCCTACCTCTGAGTTTCTTAGGAAGATCTGGTGGTAGCACCTTCTCTGTAGAGACCATTTCCCAAAATTCATCTCCTTTCAGTGCTTCAAGACTATTCTCATATGACTTCAAGTACTTCTCACGTTTGTAAAAGGCACTAACAAAATTTATAGGATTTTCCCTTCTGTCATGGATTGCGGAAACTGCGTGAGGACAAGGGATCCCTGTTAGCTGGAACAACCTACAATCACATGTTTTGTTAACTAAATCAACTGTCGTAGACCTCGTGCCCTGTTTCACCTGACATAAATTCAGAAATTAAACTTCTTAAGTAACCATGGATAAAATTCAGCAATAAAATATAAACATTGAAAACTTACAGCATAGTGTCTTGCTCCATCCCAAGATGCAGTCCATTTTCTTGACCAAGTAATATTCTCATCCAATTTTTTCTTTATTCTAGGACAAATATGAGTGTCATAGTTCAACAACTCTTCTCTTTTTTTTTTTCTAATTCTCACCATCAGTTTGAAATGAATTTCTTGGAGCATGTTCAACAGTGGCATGTACCTCTCATTAATTATCCAGACATTAAAGCATTCAGACATATTATTTTCGACATTATCTGCATATGAATAAGTCTGAAAATATGCCTTTGTCCATGCCTTAGGGTCCAGTTTGCTCAGCTGTGCATATGCAGGTTTACACAACCTTTCAATTACTTTCATAGCTCTCTGGAATGCAACTGGATGAGTAGCACAAGCAGCTGCCCAGAAAGCAGTCCTCAATTCTCCTGATTTAAAACTACAATCATGTATTCAAAGTTAGTAGAGAAATGACATAGCATTGCAATCATTTATTCAAAACCATATTTACTTACTTTTTTCTTATATTGGAATAGATATGCCTTGTACACAATCTGTGCTCGGCATAAGGAAGTAGTTCTTTCATTGCATTTTGCAGTCCCTACACACAATGTATAGCATATAGTAAGACAATTATAATAGCTTTAGTAAGAGTATTAAATAAAGTCCTGAATGTACCTTTTGTTGGTCATTGATAAAGGTGTAACCAAATCCTTGACCAAGATCAAGATCCTCCTTCAACAGCTCTAAAAACCATCTCCAAGATTCAGTACACTCACTTTCCACAACAGCACACTCGACAGGGTACATTTGATTATTAGCATCTCTCCCTACTGCTGCAAGTAGCTGACCTCCACATATGGTCTTTAAGAAACACCCATCCAGTCCTAAGACTGGTCTACACCCACTCTTCCACCCTTCCTTTAAAGCATAATAGCATATGTATATTCTTTTAAACTTAGCTTCATCATCCTCATTTAATCTGGTGGTACAGATCTTTACAGTATTAAGTGGATTGCTTTTCAAAATTTCATGGCCAAAGTCCCTAATTCTAGAGTAGTGTTCAATTAATGTTTCGTGGACACCTTCCAATGCTGCCTTTCTAACCCTTATGCATTTGATCTTTGGGACCTCAATTTCTAGCTCTGCTCTTATAGTCTCTACCATATCCTTTAGCTTCCACTGGGGATCTTTTCTTATCCTCTCACCATACACTTCAGTTAAGTATTTGATAGAAGCAAGGTTGTTAGCATATGGCTTTGTACACAAATGGTTATCCACTAATGTTCTTATTTGAACATTTTCAGAGTCTTTAATCCTGCTACACCAAATGTAAAAAGGACAACCTGTCTCACAAACAACTTGTGCTCTATTTGCATCATTTGTAAGAAATTTAATACCCCTTCTCTCCTTGATCCCATAGTCCCTCACAGCAATTCTGAATTGTTTCATTGTTGTAAACTTCATTCCACTGACAAAATTGACCTCCCTCTTTTGTGAAGATGGGTACATTTTAACTTTTTTTCTTTTCTTAATCTTCCCAATTGGATCTCCTACATAGCCTTTTTTGCAGATTTCATCCTCACTTGAGCTATCTTCAAACCTCAATTCATCACTACCATATTCGGATTCTTCACTGCTACTATAATCAATATTGCGAGTGGTACCCAACCCCTTTTTGAATTCTCTTCTTTTATTTTTAATTTCAACAGCTTCTTCATCACTATCACTTGTATTTGGTTGTTGGTAGTCAGGGTCTTCACTATCACTGAATGGATTAAATGGTTGAAAATGTACTTTCATCAAGGTTAACATGATCTACATATAGGTCAATTTTTCCAACCGGAGTACAAATTTTAACCATGTCCCTAATAGAAGAATCATCCCACACACTGGCACAAGGCTAAAACCACTGTTAAAGGTGCTTCCATCATTTTTAAAATAAACCAAGGCATTAGGATCATAGTTGAACTTAGTTGCAAAATCTTGTAAATTACGGAATGATAATAAATCAGAATCAATATCTTCAATAACATCTCTTTTACCTCCAATATAATTACAAGATGGATGTTCATACATATTTCCATGGTGATGCAAATATATATGCATATTTGAACTGCAAATATTAAGAAAGATGTATACATATAACTTCAGCTAACACTAATTAGAATTATCAAATAAGAAGAAGGAAGAAGTTTTAGAAGTGCATACCTGAATAGTCGAGAATACCAAGATCTGGCTTGTATTGTTGATGTTAGACCCAATCGATGATGAAGAAATTAGGGTTTCTTTCCCCCAATTCCTCTTCGCGCCTTCCTTTTCGCACCGTTTAACTCTGATGTGAAATGTGAAGATATTAATAGAGAAGATATTAATTGAGATTTTATTTGAGATTTTATTGAGGACGTTAGCCACGTTACACTGCACATCACTTTTCCGTTGCCACGCAACGTTAGTCAAACATTGATGAGTCAATGGAGTGATTTAAAATGTCAAATGAGTGAGTTGAGTCATGAGTGATACCAAAATGATTTGAGTGACTTGATTGATATATTTAGTTCGGTTGAGTGACCAATTTGATTATTAACTCGTTCTAAAGGCCAAGCACTAGATAAAGTTATTACTGATGTCCTAAAAGGCACGTCGGACAGTTAATAGAGTATGCCTTTATTATTCACAAACAACCAGCACATATCCATAAACTACAAATGAGTTTTCCCGATCAATCTGCTAGGTGAAGGAAGATACAGTTCAATTTACAAAGGAGTTCTCGAATCAGTGGAACACATAGTTGCTGAGAAGGTACTAAACATTAAAGTCTATGCACAGTAGCAAGTCTTGTAGCAAATTTTAGTTTATACTAGTATCTTTCAGGAATAGGACTGATGAGACTATGCACGGTAGCAAGTCTGGTCAATCGTTAAAAATAATCTTATGCATCACTTTTGTGGCTTTCTAATTTATTTAATTATATATTTGTATTGGTTAAAAATTAGAACAAGGTAATGACTGGATTAAACACATTTTTCGTAAACAATCAAACAATTTATTATAAAAAGTCGTTTCTATTCTCCCAAAGAAGCTGTATTGTATGTTATGAAGTAGAGACTGTGAAATATTTTGGATTTTCATGGGTTTAGCTTGAAGATTGGGAATTTTTATATTTTCTTGGATCACTGAAGATCTTCTGATGAACCAATTGATTGCTTGACAGAGTTTTTGTAATAAGTTTTAAAGAGTTAATAGCCTTAGTTAATACATAAAATATGAAGAGAATGAAATTATGGGAATTTGGGTTTTGACAAAGAGGAAATCCAACAGAAGGGAAGGTTCTATCATGTCTCAACTCTCTTTTTCCACCTTATTTGCTGAAAACTCACCTTAATTGCAGCTCATTTGTCTCTGTACCTCGCTATCTAATAGACAAGCTTGTGAAATAGTGGAGAAATGTTCGTGTAAGTTTCATGTTTCTGGTTAATATCTTACTTTTCTAATTGTACCTGTAACTTTTGATTAATTCACTCACTGTAGTCTGTACATCCTACAGTTTGAAACATTTGTTAGTGAAACGGAGTTGCTTTATGTTCCTAGAAATATTTTAATTACAGGAGGCTACTTGATTCACGAGAGGCCTAATCTAGAAATTTTACTCAGTACTAATGTTTCCATCTATGCAATCGTAAAACCGCTCAAGGCTTTTACTTGATTCACGAGAGGCCTAATCTAGAAATTTTACTCAGTACTTGATTCACGAGAGGCATTCGACCTGCCTCCTTTTATTTCCTAATTGTTTATATGGGTACATTATAATTGGAGAAATCGCAGCAAGGGCTCGAAGCACGCTAGTTCCTAACAAGAAAGCGAGAAATGTCGGGCACAAGTTAACAATGACTCTGAAACTGGAAGCTAAAGAACATATAATGTATGTGGATCAAAATTATTAATTATATATATTAAAAAACGTTATTTACATAATTTACTGAACCAAGAATTTTGGCTAAGAAATACAGAGTAGGGCTTCTAGACCGTAAGATATGTTCTTATCATTGTTGCTCCCGTAGGATCAGAAAGGAGATGTCTTACAAGGGACATTCTCAAGTGGTGTGGTGCTATGATAAACATATAAAAGGCAAATAGTACAAGGTCGACTGAGGAGAGAGATGAACCAAGAAATCCCTGCCACATCCTGCACATTAACAAATGATTCTGAAATACAAAAACAAGCGCAGGTTGAACAATTGTCATCTTCCTAGTGGATATAGGTATAAGATACATCTCTCATATATAATTAATATGCATTTCACCATCAATTTCTATATTCTTGTGCGATGTGAAGAACATAGAGTGCATGCACATATATGATGATATGTATTGCATAACTTAAACGGAGATATCAAGTGAGCTCTAAAATATACCAGGTGGGTAAGCGGAAAAAAGTTTGGAAGAATGTCCTTATGCCATCAATATCCAGCTGTAGAATGAGTGCTAGTCCAAACAGAAAGAACGCTCTCTGGCGTTTCCTTTCTTGAGGCCACAGGGTCTTCCAAGCTAATAGTAAATGATCAAAATTTCAGTCGGGAACATACTATATATGACAATGCACTTATCTAATCAAATATTTATGTGAATTAATTATAAAGTTATGATGCATAATGACTAATAAGTGTTAGTACCTTGGTTCAACCAATATTTTTAATTCAACTGGCAGAGTGCAAGTATAGTTACTTTTGTATCAAATATACAGTTCCCGGATTCCTTTTAGAACAGAACTGATATTGTTAATTACCATTAAAAAATAATAATTACTAAACAGATTTCTGGGGTGCAATCATATCCAACCATCACTGATTCCCACTGCGTTACAGTGAAACTGGACATTATACAGGGCAGGCTTACTGTCTTTGAAAGAAATAGAATTTTGCACTTGCACTACCAGTATAAGCTTCATCTAACACTAATTTAGTTTCCCATAAATAGCAATTGACTAAAAACACTGCTCCTAGTAGTCAATCTAAGCCGAACCTGCAACTTTATGGTAATATACAAACATCACAAATTCGTGTGCCGCATTACGCGGCTGCCAAATCTGTCATGTATTACATCTACTTGTTAGACACAATTCTTATCGCATATATGGTAAGCATTGATAGCCACAAGTTTTAGTAAAGAAAAGAACAGCTAAATTATTCATCCTTATGTACCTTGCATTGAGATGTTCTCTGTATATCTTCCACGATTAATCATCCCATTAATTTGACCAGTTTTTAAGATGTTTGCGATCACAGCCGCGTAATTTGGGGCCTCTGACAATGATCTGACAACCGAATAGCCTGCAACATGCAGATATTGAATATCTACTATCTGTGACAAGATCAGGGACAAGACAGATTCATGGTACATTAGTTTTTTGCTTACCAGTGGCTGGATGCACCATGCTCGCAGCTGCACCAAATGCAAGGTTTTTTTGCTCAGTATTAGGTAAAGATCCCCCAACGGGTATATAAGACCATTCCTGCATAAAAATCCGTGAGATTGAGTGAAAAAATGGTATCACAATTTTAACTTCAATGAAAAATTTTCAAATTTCTAGTGGACCTGGGATCTGGGAAAAAGAAGATTACCTCTTCATATGTCTTGGACACTCGGATTCCCATTGTCTGTAATCTTGACATGAGTTTCTTCTTCAGTAGATCGAATGGCATCGCATCTTTTGAAGCCAAACATGTTTCCTGCAGTGCCATCAAACTTTAAATTTGCATCGAGACAACTGGACCTGTCTATTCAGCGAATGAAAGAAAAACATGTTGAACCTCAAAGAAAATCCTTGTTGGGGACATGGGCATCACATAAAGAAATGTTGGATATTCTGCCTCCATATCTAGAACTTTTTGTTTAGTGTAATCTCTGTAATCCATGAAAACCATCAAGTTGGGATCATATGGATTGTTTTCTACCTGCATTGGGAAAGTATGTTACAAAATGTACAGAGAACAAGTTGTGGTTTAGCAGTTTAGTAATCCGGAGAAAAAATATATTTATTTAGTTAAGGACAATCTTAACTAAATATAACTGTAATTCTCATGTTCTGCAGTGATGAACTCTACAAAATATGCCCTCAAGTCATCAAATAATGGTATAATACAGATGGCCTTCAATTAGGGGATGTTAAATACTCTAAAGCCACTGAACATATGTTGATCTTTTATCATGATTTTTTATTAAAAGCGACACTCATCCATATATAAAAACTGATGCATCAGTCCATATCATCAAATAAGCTTTTACACCTTCAGGGAAAAGGGAAAAAAAAACTTACATACAAAGGTAATTCAATGTAGGATGAGCAGGGGCTGTAGTTCCCACAGAAAGATTTTAAATTTGGTACTAGTAAATTAATATTCAACTTATCTATATGTTATGCACAAGTTTAATTAGTAAGCTTTCATATGTTCATCTAATTTTCTAAATTGTGGTAGTAAAAAATTTCATATTTAACGTAGTCATATGTTTAGTACAAGCTCAACACGTAACAAAAAAAATTGTATATAGTGTTGATCTAGCTGTCAATCATTACTAAAATTGCACTTCCCTAGGATCTTTAGAAGTTATTATATCTTATTTTTCTTTTTTTTAGGAAAATTACCAAGCCCCCACTGGTAATAATTTTTGGGCCGTCTGTTTATACCTCAACTAAGTTTCTAGCATGGTAAAGAGCAAACCAACTAGAGATGGTTAGACAAGCTTCTTTCACTTGGATATAAAAACCAGAAAAGAAACAACAAAGTTGGAATCAACTATTGCTCATTGACATTCTCACCTCGACCTCGACACCATAAGCTGTTTGGACGGAAACTCGGGGACCCCCAACCTCATACTGCAAAAGTTTCCCAGAAGCTGCTCCAGATGCAACAGTAGCAAGCCTAAAATGATACATCAGAAGCTTGAAAAATGTTTTGTTTATACCTGGTACTAAAATCAAATAAAGAGTTCCCACTCTACCTGCATGGAATGACAATATTATTTTCACACTCGACTAGACTATGGCCATCTCCAGCTTCGATAATCTTTTCAACTTTTGAGCTAAGATACAAAACACCTGACTCGACACACCTAGAAAAATTAATACAAACTAAAAACTATAAATGTCAACAGCAGATGGTGAGCTTTAATGAAGGAAAAACAACTACATACTAATAATAAAAAAGGACATATCAGTTGAGCCTACCTCTTCAGCAATTCTTCATGAAGCAAATGGCGGCTAACTCTTCCATAAGCACGACCGATCATAATCGGATCACCATCATCAAGATATACAATAGTATCCCGCCAAACACGCTCAATACACCCTTCAAGTCCAAGATCTGACCAAAAGGATGGAAAATCAGCTTGAAATTGAAAACATTAGCAAGTACAAAAGCATGATACCTTCTTTTAATAAATGATACATATAGAGAACGGGAAGAAAAGGTACAGTGAGAAGTAAAGATATAAAACAATTGCAGACAAGTAATTGGTAGGGAAGCGAAAGCCAATAGTTGGCAATGTGCATGCATGACATCTTTAAAGGATTGTCATTGCAGAAGTAAGGAACATATATAAGGAGTCCAGGTGCATAGATGACACAATGCTAATCAACTGGTAAGTAGTCAACCTATTGATGAAAATAGAATTAGCAGGAGGGCTTTGTACATCATGTTTAGCCATCAACTGTTCCAGTTAAACCAATGAGATGGGCATATAAAGGATTATATCCAATATTACATCACTTTCCTTTCTCGCACTGATTCCTTAGATTCAAAGTTTAGTGGTGCCTTCTTCAATATGTATTTTTTTCTTTTTTTTTAGATTATTGAATTCTGCATCATCTTAAGGCTAAAACCATTTCACAAAATACACCAACACAGGAAACAGACTTGCATTCATGAAACAGCCCACATCATGAACCAAAACAGAAATATTTGAACCACCTCGGTAAACAGCTTAACAGCAACCATAAGAGCAGGAGTTGATTAAATAGAAAGTCAAATTTATCAAAGAAACAGAACATTTTAACATCATGAATATAAGAACATTTCTTCCTTTAGTCTTAAGTTCTTGAAATATAAAAGAGACGCACCACGTCACCAAAAAGTATTTTTACCTATGAATTCATCCTCCCATACGCCATAATTATTTGTAAAGGGAAGATCTGGCCCAATAAGCCCAACTCTCAGACCTAGCTTAGCTGATTCTGCAGCAAGAGCAAGACCAGCAGGACCACAGCCAATAACTACCAAATCCAATATACTATCTCTAATAGGTATTCGCTGCAACTGCAATAAAAACAAATCTCAGAACCATGTTGTGCAAGAAGGTATAAACACCAGTAAGATACGAAATGATCTATTCACTCGATGAAACACAAGTTAACCATTTTAAAGTAAATGCAACTACTCATCCGCTTCTATAAACACCAATAATGCACCTAATAAATCGCAATCAGTTACCAAAAGTTTTTACACCGAAGAAGTTCTTCATATACCAAACATACAAAATATATGAAAGTTATAACTGGAAATCCAACGTTCCAGTAGTGAACTTGACAAATAGTTCTCTTAAAATAATGAATAATGGATCCGAAAATCTCAATCTCTATGCATCTATACTGCATTTCGAAGTTGTTTCTGGTGCAACAAAAGCAACTACTACAGAACCACAAGTTTCAGCTCACTATCATCTAAAGCAGAGTAAATCATCTCGTATGCAAAATCCATTACGTACATAACTTGTCAGTTGTCAGTAAATTTCAATCAAAAACACATTTACAACTCCCTCCCAAGTCCCAACCGATATCATATAGTCGCATACCTTAAGTTAGCTAACCTAGATAACTGCTTTGTTATCAAAACTAATTAAATATTCACATTCTCTATTGCAAGTAAATTGAAAGCGCGGGAGAGATCATATAAACACAATTTCAATTCCCACACACAGACATCAGACATGTGTGCGAGGCGAGAGAGAGAGACACACACAGAGAGAGAGAGAGAGAGAGAGAGAGATGAGAGAGAGATGGAGAGAGAGAGAGAGAGAGAGAGAGAGAGAGAGAGAGAGAGAGAGAGAGAGATCATAAACTAACTTTACTCGAAAGTCTAGACTGACTCTCCATAGCCTTATTCCTCTGCATTTGAACAAACACCAACTCCGAGCCACCGCCTTTAACATAATCCTCTTCATCCGCAAACTCCTCATCTTCAACAACCGCAACACACCTCACACTCTCCTTCACACACTTCATCTCACTCTTTCTACCACTACTCATCTTCATATTTCTTCTCAGTCTCTTCCTTCTCGGTCGTCTCCACGTCGGACAAGTCGAAAACATCGCCATTGTTGTGAAGTTCCGGCCTCCGATACAGTACGACTCCATTATTTCCGGCGAGAATGTGTGTAATTGTGTGTGTATGTAGAGTTAGTTACGGCGGCATTACGGTGGAGATTGTGGAGATGTTTCTGGGAAAATGTAAAGTGAAGTAAAGAGATAGGGGAGGAAATGTACAACTGCTATTTTGCCACGTGGAGGGTTTTGATTAGGTGGGTTTAAACCGCCATCCTGAACAATGCCACGTTGGATTTGTCTGTTTTTTTAAGAATTAATTGCACTTTGCATTTTCTAGCTTTACTTCAATTTCAATTATGTATATGTAGTTTCATAAAGAGATTGGGGAACCTGAGATGTATTTCAGGTAAATTTCCTGAGATACATGTGAATTATATGCAAATCAGAATTTTTATAGTATGGGCATTTTTGTAAAATCAGAAATTTTTAATTAGCCCTGCGGGCCCAATCAGATTTAAAGTATATTTCTTTAGTATCTTAGGAAAAGTTCCCTGAGATCAATCTCAAGGTCCTTTTTCTCTTTCATAAATTGCATTTTGCATCCCCAAACTTTAAATCATAAGTCACATCACAATCCCTTATACATTTTCTATCAAAAATAATATTGCTTTTAACGAATACATTAACAAATGTGATATAAAATGATTGCAATGATGATATAATTATAGATTTTAAACACGTAACTAATTTTACACTCTTTAAATTATAATTTAATATTGTTTTTTGACCATTAATCAATTATATTATATTTGTAAAAAATTAAATTAATATGTTTCCATTAATAAAGTTGTGACTATTATGATATATGATACGTATAAAATCATTAAAATATATTTATACCATCTTGAAATATAAATTATATAATCACTACACAATTTTATATCGCATTTGTGAATACAATCGTTAAAAGAAATATTATTTTTGATAGTAAACGTATAAGGGATTGTGATTTGACCAATAATTTAAAGTTGGGGATGCAAAGTGCAATTTATTAAACTACATATACATAATTGAAATAGAAGTAAAGCTAGGGGATGCAAAGTGCATTTAACTCTTTTTTTAATAAAAAAAAAAAATTACTTATATTAGCCTATTGTATCTCTACTTTGTATTCAATTAAAATTTTAATCAATGGATAAAAATCAAAAATATTTAAAAAATTATTATTGATTTCAATTCTATGCGTATTTTAATAGAAGTGATATAAAATCTCGTTGACTCTAAATGATTTAAACGAAATTTTTGATAAATCTTTCAAAATCTCATGAATTTTAACCAGATTTCAAAATATATAAAATATACTAACAAATCCATCAAAATCCATCATTTTATCAAACAAAAAAACTCATGGACTTTTGAATAACATCTTATTATAATACACTTTTTTAAAATTCAAATTAAATATCACCAGATTTTAATGTTCTTTTTAAAATTTAAAATGAATACCCCCAAAAATTTAAAAGACTTTTTGAAATTTATATTGAATAACACCAAATTTTAAAGAAAATTTTCAAAATTCAAATTGAATACACTGTTTTAAGAATCTAATAAAATACCATACTCTCATTGTAAAAAAAAAAAAAAAAAAAGCGCATCGATAACAAAACAATCAACTACTCCTAAAATAAATACGACATCGAGTCAACTAAGAGAGACTGTCGTAAACTTCTCCTGCCTATGACCTAATCATTACCAAAACTTTCTAAACTCGAACAAAATGCTACAAACTTCTACACAACCTCCATCTTCAAATACAACTACTAATCGATTTGAATAATTAAGCAATCTTACAAGCATATAAAAATTACATAATAAATAACAATTACTTATCAATATCAATAATCAAATAATCAACATATAAAGCAAAATTTAGTAATCAATTTTAATAATCACGAATAAAAGCATAGAGAACTTACAAATGTAGAAGAGTTGGGTCAAATTGATATTCCAACAAATATTTGATTTTTCGTGCCCATTTAAAATGATTTTTTGTATTAATGGACTGGGGTGTTGGGTTGTGACATAAAATATGGATGCAAACTAAAACTTTTAATGGATTGATGCTCTCCTTGATGCCAAAGAAGTTCTGATCAAGAAAGTTTTTCAAATATATGCATTCGAATAGTCTAAAGTTGGCTACTGAAATGAAAACCCTAAAAGACCAATTTTCAAATGTAAGGGATCAATTTTTTGATGGTATTTTCGGACGGAGTCAGGGGCGGAGCCATTCAAAGGCAAGAAGCAGCAATTGACCACCCTCAAATTTGAAATTTGATAATTTCTTTTTAGTTCACCCCAGCCCAGTCCACATTTAAGAAACAGCCCAGCCCAAAAACTAAACATCTATTTTATATATATAATACATCAACAAAAGATAAAATTGTGAGATTTTTTAATGCATTTGAAATGACTAAATTATCCCCATGTTTAATGTTTAAATAAAAAATGTTGTTAGTGGGAATCGAACTTGAGTCTATCAAGTAACTTATGCATTCTCTTACCACTACACCACATTGTCACATGTGTTTTCACATCATACACGTAATATGTGAATGTCATTTAACAGTAATGCATTTGTCTAATTTCAAAACATATAAATATAACTATGGAGGTAAATTAAACTTAGCTAATATTTTTAAATTGTAACACTTGAGCACAATAGACATGTGTAATCAATTATATATATGTATTTGTTGCGTGAATATTAAATATATAGTATTTTGATTATTGAGACGTATTAACAATATGTTAGTCACGATTTTATTTGTACATTTATATATAAATTAATAATATATAGTATGTAGTCTACTTATACATATTCCTGAATTATTTAAACTAGCTTAAAACCCGTGCGATGAACGAGATTTTGTAATACAATTTATTTAATTTTAAATGAATTTTTTGGTTGGTGGGAATTGAACTTGGGTCATACAACGAATTTAGACCCAATCATACCACTAGGCTAGCCATTCATTTGTGTCATAAATCATACACATAATATATGAATGCGTGTGTGCGACTTGAATGAGAAATAGTTGGAACATATTATTTTTTAAAAATGAAAAAATGCATAACTTCTTCGTTAAAACAACATACAAAATAAGATTAATTGATTGTAAAACTAATATCTAAAATCTATTTTATACTCCCTCCGTCCCCCTCATTTGTTTACATTGGAGGGGGACACGGAGACCAAGATAATGCATAAAAAATGAGTAAAGTTAGATGTAAAGTGGGTAAAGTGGTGGGACCCAACAATATTTAATAATAGATTTGAGATAGTGGAGGAAAGTAGTGGGTGTTATAGTGCTTTTTATTGTTAAATATAAGATAGTGGGGGAAAGTAGTGGATGTAATAGTGGGGTAAACTTAATATTTATGGTAACGTCAAGAAATGAGAGGGACATCCCAAAATAGTAACTGTAAAGAAATGAGAAGGACGGAGGGAGTATATAATACACGAACAAGACTTAAAATTCATGAGATATTTTATTCATATTTTAAAATGACTGATTATCTCTATATTGTTGTTTATGTATAAAAAATTCATTTTTAGTGTAAATCAAACTTGGAACATCAAGTTAACTTGTGCATCTACATACCACTAGACCACACTTTTACATGTATTTTAGATCATATACACAATATGTATGTGTATGATATATGAAATTATATTGGCTAAATATTATTGGGTTTTAAATGAGATTTGGACTTTTTATTAATTTTCATTGATTCATGAAATAACCACATAAAATATATAATTGGGTTATAAAATGATATTATAATTAATATTATGGATACTATCCAACAATATATTACAATGAAAATATTGAGTTGTTCACGTAATATGAAAATTGTATATTATTACACAAGATGCAATAATTTATCAGTCAAACACTTAAGGTTGTAGAAATATTTGGTGTGAAAAGACGAATCCTAAAAATAACATAGAAATTAACTAATGTTCGATTTAAAATATAACGTTTGAAGAAAAAAAGGTTAATATATAATATATGGTGTATTATTTATAAAGGTAATTCAAAATATATATATATATATATATATATATATATATATATATATACAAGATCATGTATAATTTATGATTTACGGAACATATATTATATATCATAGATATCACCTATTGAACAGTCAAATTCTATTCAATGATCCACAATAAAATTAAAAACTGACAACCTTCGATGCCTTTTGCAATTTACATTATATTAGCTGATAACCCGTGCGAAGCACGGACACAAATTGAACACGAGCTGAGATTAAAATATTAATATTAATAAATTAATAAACAATATTTAATTATATAGTTATAGAGAATCGGATCCGAGATAAAGCTAAAAAAATTAAAATAAATAAATAGATAAATCTTTATAAATATGTAGTTCTAAGGAATCGAACCCGAGATGAAGCTAAAAAAAATTAAAGTAAATAAATCTTGTATAATTATGTAGTTGTAAGGAATCGAACCTCGAATTTAATGATAACCAAATTTGGTATTTTGGTACTATTGTCTACAATTAAAACATGATTTTTCACATTAATAAAAAGTATAGATATGACCTATTATAAACACTGCAACAACTCACACTTCAACGACTAAGAACTATAAAATCCATACTAGAGCATGCCCCGTGCCTCGCACGGGTTATCATGCTAGTTTAAACTTAAAGACATAAGATATTTTACACATATAAACTTAAATCATTAAAATTAGAAAAGTTTTGGGGATTAAAAAGAAAGCTGAGAAGACAAAGGCTAGAGTCAGACAGAAAGAGTTGAAGTCTCGGGAAAAAGAGGGAAAAAAAAGATTGTTCCCGTCTTCTTCCTCCTTAACCAATAAATTTAAAGGTAAATCTAAAACTTCTTTATACTTTCTTGTATGGGTGATGGCCATAAATACCCATTTGTGGAGATAAAATAACTAGAATACCCATAAGTAGAGCGGCTAACCTTAAATACCCACCGGACACACATCTGTGTGGGACACGCATGTGTGAACAACGTGTGTTTTGTAAATTGGAAATCTAACAGCAGTTGCGTGTCTTGAGATACGCTGTTGGAAAATGCGTATCCAAAGACATGAATCTCAGACATGCGTGTCTTACGTAATCATCTCTCTCGCTCAGAAACGCGACAGAAGTGACAATGGCGATTTTAGTTGATTTCCGTTCAAGCTCCTATTGACACACTATCCGTCACTTTCCCATTACGTTTTATATACCAATAGAATCGCATTTTCATGCTCTACACATCCATACTAACTTTATTACATTTCTTTTGCCGGATTAGAAACACCCAATTCGAAGCTAACTTTCCGATTCTTTTTCCATTGAGGTTCGTACACGCCCCTGCGGGGCCAACGGAGAGAAACTGACCACGGGAAGAGGAAGGAGATGCGTCTGTGGTCCTTTTTTAGTTTTATATCCATACCAAAAGTGCTCCCATTTTACCAAATTATTAATCATTATGCTTTATTTTAGGAAAAGATGTTAGGAACTATGGATGGATATTTGATTAAAGGAAACTCGATAAATGATACCAACCAAAGCGAGCATGGTCAATCTAATTCAGTTCTCCTCAAGACGTTGAAGTTAATTTAGACACATTACATATAGATCCGGGAAAAAGAAAGAGTATTTATAGTTTCGATTCTAATAATAGAGAGAAGGTGAGAAAATTTTATCTACAAAAAGGTCCTTGTCAACGGAAAATTGAATTTCCTAAGAGAATGTGTGGAAATAGTGACATAACTCCTCTAAAATTTCCATTGTTCAATATGAAAATTGTTGTTCATGTCAAGTATATTGACATGATATTAAGAAGACAACTTTTTTTCTTTTTTTGAAATGTGAGCATTTAGAGATCCTCATTGAAGAAAATTTTATTTCAACTACCTATAGTTCTGGTACTTAACGAAGTGAAAATTTATGGTATGTTTAAATGAGGAGGTGATCAGAAAGATGCTTTTGCTTTTAGCTTAGTTTTTTTTTTTTTGAAGGAATGCTTTTAGCTTAGTTTCTTAATTCACTATTATAGAGCTCATTGCTCAAATAAGCTGATAGGCATTGTATTCATACTAATGAAGTTCTAGTTTGTGGTGGTGTTTAGTTAAATAAATTTTGAAATGAATGACAATCCAATCCATAACATGATAGTAGATAAAAAAACAAGTCTTTATCAATTAGGCTATGTCATCTTCCTCACACGTTGGATTTGTTTATTATTTATAAGGTCGACGCGCACATGTATTGTTGTTATTTTTTATATATAAAGAAAGAGTAAAAATAGTGTTGTAAATTTTTTAAATTTTCAAAATTTATAATGGGATATAAATACTTCAATATGTGGATTGTATGATATAAATTTATTATATTTATATAAAAATCATTCATTGTTCATAATATTACTAAAATTTTTGTTTTAGGGTCTCAAAATTATTCAATTATGACGGTAATGATGCAAGTAATCTTGAAAATTCTACTTTTGAGAAATGCAGGTGAATATGTAATGTTTTATTTTGATTATATCCTCATAGTATTGCAACATCGGTTATTACAATAATTAATTTTATGTTAAAGAAATAGTCGGAGTCATTAGAAATACCATCTTTGGACTAATAAAAAAGATAATCACTTAAGAAATATTCTTAGCAATTTTAATAACTTCAATTTTTTCGTATTTTAAAGAAATTATTAAATTGAAACTATATAGTCGTTCATCGGGAAATAAAATAAAATAATGGTATTTTTTTTCCTAAACAACTCAATCACTACGTGAGATCACTATGTAAAAATATTTAAATGGATACGTTTTTTTGAAAAAAAAATGAAAAAAAATGATCAAAGAAATTTAAATTTGTGTAAAAAAAATTCTTAAAGATATTTGAAGCGTTTAAACACCTATCAATAAAGTGCCCAAATTATGAATTGTCGAATTAACGAAAAATTCATACGTTTTTATAATTATTTTATAACAAATGTGTTACTCAAGTTGTTGGAATTTAAAATAGTTGAAAATATTATCTTGAATAATTGTAGAATTTATGACCAAATAAGTATAAAAAAAATATTGATTGATATGGGCTAAAAATAAGCCCTAAAGACACATTCAATGTTGCATTAATTAGATCCGGTATGGTCCAAACATGGGGCCCACCAACAGGGTCCAAAACCCTATTTAAATATTAATTTCGTAATTAATATTGAGGGATAATTAATAGCTGGGAAGTACAAGTCAAAGAAGGATATTATCTCTCCACAGAGTAGCCTCCAAGGCACATAGTCATACAAGGAAACAGACTCCTACAAGGAAGGAGTCTAGAACCTTCCTCAAGGCTGACTTGCCCATTAAGTCACCTAACCCTACTATAATTCTCAGGCTTCTTAGCATATATAAAGGGTCAGACCCCTCACCCTAGAACTACGTTTTTGGCTTGATCTTTGATATTCATCAAAGTACGTACGCATCTTGTGAAGGCAGATTCAGCCACGAACACAAGAGCAGCCATTAAAGCACGAAGCTCACACACATTAGCATTAAATACACAAACCCTAGCCGCAATACTCGTAACCTAGTTTTTATTCCACAACATTTGGCGCCGTCTGTGTGAAGACAACATCAACCATGGTTCAAACACGAAGAACAACACCAGTTGTAACTAAGGCCGTGCCACTCAGCTCTGCTCCACCCCTGACCGAACAGGCTCCCCCAGCATCAGGGGCGATCATCCAACAGGCTCCCCCAGCATCAGGAGCGATCATCCAACAGGCTCCCCCAGCATCAGGGGTGATCACCCAGTCTCAAGTTTCTCAACAATCAAGGGCGATTCCCCACGTTGAGAGTACGCTGCCTCTGATCGACTAAGCAGGACGAGGAACCAACCCTCTTCAGATGGTGGTCTCTCCTCTTTTTAATCCTGACAACCTACCACCAGGGGTACAGATCCACACCACGGATCTCCCCTTGAATACTAACCCGAGGTATGGTCTGCCTAACCACCCTCTAGCTGCTCGGGGAGCAGGGCCAAGCGGACATGCCATGCAAATACAGGATCCATCCTATATTAGAGGATTGGGTCCTTATCAGGACGACTACTCTGGCCCCTATTCTGATGATTCGTCATCTGAGGATGATGATCGTGATGAACATCCAATGAGGCGACGTGTTAGCAGAGAACCTCGAGCGAGGACCCAAGGAATCCATGATGGACCTCCACAAACGGCTGAGGAGAGGATTAAGGCTCACGAGGCTGAGATCCAAAGGCTAAAGGATGACATAGCAAGGGAACAGGCAAGACAGAGTCTGATTTGACCCCCTCCAATCTCAGGAAGGATTCCCGTTATAGATTTGGAGAGGTCCTCAAGAAGACAGAAGAGGGTTGATGTCCCAACAAGAGAAGCTATGAGGGTGGAAACCCCCAGGAGTAACCCGAAGGATCTCATGCCACTTGGAGATCCTGATGATCCCACACCCCCGTTTATTGAGGATGTGATGAATGCTCATATTTCTAGGAAGTTTAAGATGCCGACAATTAAGGCTTATGATGGAACGGGTGATCCCGCAAATCACGTCAGGACGCTCTCAAACGTACTGCTACTGCAGCCTGCAAGTGAAGCCCTAAAGTGCAGAGCGTTCCCCCAAACCATGTCGGGCATGGCTTAGAGATGGTATAGTCGATTGCCTGCGAACTCTATTGGCTCTTTTAAGGAGTTGAGTGCCGCTTTCGTTAGCCAATTCATTAGTGGGAGAATTCATGAAAAAAGTTCTGCATCCCTCATGTATGTGGTGCAGGAGAAGAATGAAAATCTGAGGGATTACCTCAAGCGATTCATTAAGGAGACCTTGAATATCACTGATTTGGAAAATAAGGTGGCAATGGTAGCCCTGGAGCACGGAACCACTAACCCATTCTTCAAGAGATCATTGGCGAAGCATCCCCCTGAGAACATGGCTGAGCTCCAACGAAGGGCTGATAAGTATATTAAAGCTGAGGATAGCTTGAAGAAAGAAACCACCGTAGGTGGAGGAGGAGGTAACATTGACTCCAAGAAGCGAAAGAAAGACCAGGACTATGATGATCAAGAGTATGATGCTAGGGACAAGTATCCCCGAACTAGCGAGGACTCCGACTCTGCCCCTAAGAAGAACCAAGGGTCAAGGTTCACTGATTATGCAAGGTTGAATACCCCTAGGAGTCGAATCTTGTTGGACATTGAGAATGATAAGGATTTCAAATGGCCGAAGCCACTCAGGGGTGATCCCGCAAAGAGAAACCAAAATCAGTATTGCAGATTCCATAGAGACGTGGGGCATGACACTGACGATTGCAAGCAACTCAAAGATGAGATCGAGTTTTTGATCCGTAGAGGGAAGCTGAGGCACTTCACTAAGGGTGAAGACCGTGGTAATCAGAGAAGAGACTATAATAGAAGGGATGACGATCAAGATCGCAACCCACAGCCCCGAGGGCCAGTAATCAACATGATCTCAGGAGGCCCGACTGCGGCCGGGACAACTAGGAACTCTCGAAAGGCTTATGCCCGAGAGGTGTTGCACATCGTGGGAGAGGCCCCGAAGCATGCAAAAACTGAGGTAGCGGTTAGTTTTGATGACTCAGACTTGGAAGGGGTGAAGTTCCCCCATGACGACCCGTTGGTCATAACTCCTGTGATTGGAAACTCGGAGGTGAAGCGAGTCTTGATAGACAATGGAGCTTCCGTTGACATTCTGTTTCATGATGCGTTTGTGAAGATGGGATACACTGATTCTCAGTTGACCCCCAATAACATGCCTATATACGGATTTAATGGAGTAGAATCCAAAGTTGAAGGGACTATTCAGCTGCCTGTAACTATTGGGCAAGAGCCCAAGTAGGCCACTCAGATGTTGAACTTCCTGGTATTCAAGGCGGCTTCAACGTACAACGCTATCCTTGGAAGGACTGGACTTCATGCATTCAAGGCTGTTGCCTCAACCCATCATGTGAAGATCAAGTTCCCTACCAGGAATGGTGTTGGAGAACATAAAGGTGATCAGAAGATGGCACGAAGTTGTTATGTAGCCTCGTTAAGGCCTGATGGAGTTGGGGGGCAGTGCCTTCCGATTGAAGACATGGATGTCCACAGTGGTAAGGAACACAAAGAAAGGTCAACAGAGGACATCACACAGAAGCCTCGGACAGCCATTGAGGCTAAGGCATTAACTGACTTTGTGGTTGAGTGTACCATTGGCAACCAAGAAGTCGGGGGGCAGGAGGTAGTTCCCCAAGCAGGAAGTGAACTTCAGAATAAGAATGAGGAGACCATAAGGAGTGGTGGGTGCTCTATTTTGACGGAGCATCAAAAACAAAATTAAGTGGTGCAGACCTAGTCTTGTGAAGGCTCGATTGGGCTTAAGTTATCCTAGTAGGACTTAGCTTCATATTTATATAGTAGAAGTAGAAATAAGGTTCATTAAAACCATTGCAGAGCATGTTGCTCCGAGTAGGACAGTAGTACTCTATGTAAGGGTTGAACCCATTTCAAGTTATTAATGCAAGTTTGTTTTCCATTCATTGATTGTGTATGTGCCAAGCACCTGATGTGTGAGTCAAAAATGACTAAGTACCGAAAATAAAATAATACACGAATGGAAACAAACAAATGCATACCCCGAAGGGTAGAGTTAGGTTACAGCAGATAAGAGTTTAAGTCCTTGAAGGACCCTGGATAAAGACAAACGTTGAAGTCCTGATGGAACGCCCGCTGAAGAAACATATTGCATAGCCCGAAAGCCAATGGAAGGCTCATCAAGTGGGCAATCAAACTAGGAAAATTTGATGTTAAGTACAAGCATAGGATGACCATCAAAACCCAGGCTCTAGCTGACTTCGTGGTTGAATATGCCATTGACAACCAAGAAGTCGGGGGGCAGGAGGTAGTAGACCAGGAAGGTCAGCAAGGTGAAAAACCCATGGAAGAGAAGAAGGAGTATTGGATTCTCTATTTTGATGGGGCATCAAAAACAAAAAGCTCTATTTTCATGGGGCATTAAAAACAAATACCAGTGGTGCAGGTTAAGTTCTGCAAAGCCCCGATGGGTTCACACTCGAGTATGCCTTGAAGTTGGACTTCCAAACAACCTACAACGAGACAGAGTATGAAGCTCTGATAGCCAACCTTGGACTGACAAGAGCCCTGAGGGTCAAGAACTTGAAAGTCTGTGGAGACTCAAAGCTGGTAGTCTCACAAGTCAATGAAGAGTTTGAGGCTAGAAAAGAATATGTTTAAATATTCAAGGATACTTCCAGGTCCTGAAGACCCGACCATCAATTCGAAATTGGTAGCACCAGTTGATGTAAGCTGAAGGATAGACCCTAAAGGTCATCTTGAGACTGGTTGGCCCCTTGATAATGCCTTCAAGGTACAGAAACTGTTAATGAGAGTGTTGAGATAAGAGGTCCTTTACAATTCCACACTTGAGGTCTTGAACTTCAAATCTCAAAATTCAAGCCTTGATGGCCAACAAGTTTATCTGCCTCCAAACGAACCTGACAAGAGGCATCAGGCTACTTAAAACCTAGCCAAGGTTCTACAAGTATAAGAAGAAGGTTTGAAACCTAGAAGTAAGATAGAGGATTGGCAACTAGCCAAGGCACACCAGACTTAAAGTTGAGTGCTTAGTGGCAAGTGAACTTCTTGAGCGATCAACCGAGAAGCAAGACCTCCACTATATGAAGCAAGGGGGGCAAGAACTAAGGGACCCCATTATTTCTACATTTTAGAACGAGAGTTAACGGTTGAATGTTTGATAACCAACACCGAACGAGTTCTCCTTTTTAAATCAAGAACAACAAGTAGTAAAAACTATGAAAGCCACGGTGCCGAACAAGGTTTCCAAGAACTCTAGCTTGACTCCAATGCAAAGAATTTGGGCTCAAAAACAAGGAACTCAGGAACTTAAGAAATTTCATTCGATGTAAACCGAGGCCACAAGGCCGAGGCACCTCAAGGAAGCCTCAAGGCCGAGTAGCCCTAACCGAAGTCCCTCGCGAAGGGCAACAGCCGAGCTCGCCCGACCGAGCACCTCCCGAAACGCCATAGGCCGAAGTCACACAGTCGAAGACACCTAAAAGCCATTAAGAGGCCCTTATTTCGACCAAAATCCTGGTCGAGACGACCAAGAATCCTAGTCGAAAAATATTCGACCAAGCGAAAAATTGGTCCTTATTTCGACCAAGATCCTGGTCGAAACGACCAGGAATCCTGATCGAAACGACCAGGAATCCTGATCGAAAATCCTTTCGACCAAGAGGCTGGGAAAGCCCTTATTTCGATCAGAACCCTGACCTAAGGGTCAGCATTCCTGATCGTAAATCCTGACCTAAGGGTCAGCATCCTAATAAAAAATCCTGACCTAAGGGTCAGCATTCTTGATCGAAAATCCTGACCTAAGGGTCAGCATCCTGATCAAAAATCCTGACCTAAGGGTCAGCATTCCTGATCGAAAGTCCGTCCGACCAAGCAAAAAGTTGGCCCTTACTTCGACCAAGATCCTGATCGAAAATCTGTTCGACCAAGAAGCTAGGAAGGCCCTTATTTCGATTAGAATCCTGACCTAAGGGTAAGCATTCCTGATCAAAAATCCTGACCTAAGGGTTAGCATTCCCGATCGAAAATCCTGACCTAGGGGTCAGCATTCCTGATCGAAAATCCTGACCTAGGGGTCAGCATCCTGATCGAAAATCCTGACCTAGGGGTCAGCATCCTGATCGAAAATCCGGATCTAAGGATCAGCATTTCTGATCGAAATCCTGATCTAAAATATCACGAATCCTGGTACAAAAAAAGGGTTATGTAATGAAAATTTTTATGTGCCTAGAGTCATGAATGACCTCAATTCGGGACGAATTTCAAAGATTTGGGAACCAATGAAGCCAAAAATGCGATCTTAAATTACGAAAATATTAGGGCTGAGGACCCCTCTAAAATTACAAAAATTATTATTATTATTATTAAAAATAATAATAATAAAATCCGGGTCGGATTTTATTCGAGTGAAATTTTATCCAAGCGGGACACATCCGATTCGGGGATCGAAATTATCCGGGATTCGGACAAAGAAAATATTATTATTGAATCATAATATTTTAAAATAAAAGAGATGAAAAGCAAAAAAAAAAAAAGCAAAAAAAAAAGGAAGAATGCAAAAAAAAAAAAAAAATTGTTCGATCACATTCCTACTCGAAAAGAGCAGGAATCCTCCTCGCCAATCTGTTCGACCAGAAAGAAAACACGCGCTTATTTCGATCACACGCCTTGTCGATTTCGACCAGGTTTATATGTTTTTGGCAAAGTGTTGTTTGGTTATCCATGTTTTGCACACTCAACAAAAAGGCCATTGAAGTTTGTAAAATTAAAAATAGGTCCCCGAACGTTATAAGTTGACAAAAAAAAATTCCTAAATTATTAGGAAAAATTACGGAAAATACCTGTGGGTACATAAAAATTCCTAAATTATTAGGAATAATTAAGGAAAATACCTGTGGGTACATAAAAATTCCTAAATTATTAGGAATAATTAAGAAAATACCTGCTGGTACATAAAAATTCCTAAATTATTAGGAATAATTAAGGAAAATACCTGTTGGTACATTAAAAATTCCTAAATTATTAGGAAAAATTACGAAAAATACCCGTGAGTACATAAAAATTCCTAAAATATTAGGAAAAGTACTGAAAAATACGAGGAAAATTATAGAAATATTTTCTCGATAAATTGAGCAATACTTTATGCTAATAATGCATAAAAGCTCTATGAAAGTGTCGAAATTGTTAAAAGAAAGCACAAATTAAAGCCTCGAATAAGGCCAATCGTCGTAAATGTGTAGGTCGCTCCACACTTTACAATCAAGACGATACTCGTGAAACACTAGTGTAAACCAAAATTCCCATATAAGGGTAGGAAAATTAAGAAGTCCCAGGTAAGGGATAAAAACGACCCCGAGTCTCGATTAAGGCAAATATAACTTCTACGAAAACCTGATCAGTTTTCCTAGAAGTTGGGGGGCAAATGATATGGGCTAAAAATAAGCCCTAAAGACACATTTAATGTTGCATTAATTAGACCCGGTATGGTCCAAACGTGGGGCCCACCAACAGGGTCCAAAACCATATTTAAATATTAATTTCGTAATTAATATTGAGGGATAATTAATAGCTGGGAAGTACAAGTCAAAGAAGGATATTATCTCTCCAAAGAGTAGCCTCCAACTCTCCAAGGCACATAGTCATACAAGGAAACAGACTCCTACAAGGAAGGAGTCTAGAACCTTCCTCAAGGCTGACTTGCCCATTAAGTCACCTAACCCTACTATAATTCTCAGGCTTCTCAGCCTATATAAAGGGTCAGACCCCTCACCCTAGAACTACGTTTTTGGCTTGATCTTTGATATTCACCAAAGTACGTAGGCATCTTGTGAAGGCAGATTCAGCCACGAACACAAGAGCAGCCATTAAAGCACGAAGCTCACACACCTTAGCATTAAATACACAAACCCTAGCCGCAATACTCGTAACCTAGTTTTTATTCCACAACATTGACCTTATTACTTTTAATTAAAATTTTAAACAGAAAAATTTGAATTATCGTTAATGACTGGAAATAATCAATTCACAATGCTAATTAAATTTAAAATGTTCAAATCTTTATGACATGTATGGTTAGGAAATAGAAATAATACCCAAAATAACCACTTTTTCCTTACCCACTGCCCAAAATGCCCGAATTTGGAAAGACTGCCCAAAATATCCACGGGTCACGCCGTTCCAAACGGCGCAACCCCCATTCCACTGTTCATCTCCTCTCCCGTGAAAACTCTCTCTCTCCAGTCGAACTCTCTCTCCCATCGAACTCTCTCCGACTTCCTTCGCCTCCCTCCGGTCACCTCCACTCCTTCCGAGCATAGCAAAACAACCAGCACACCATGCTCTTCATTTTGACGAATCGATTAAACTGAATTTGGCTCCGCAGGGGCTCCTTCGAATCTCGTCGGAAAAAGTTTCATTTTTACAATCTTTTTTTTTGTATGAACAATCCGGCATTACAAATGGAATAAAAATTATATAGGTTTGTAGAGGTTGACAAAATGAATCGATTGGTATGTAAATTTAGACCGGCAGATGACGCGTCAGAGAGAACTGAGCTAATCGGAAAACGAAATCGGAAAACAAAATCAAGAAATTAGGTTTAAGATTGGGGGTTTAATTTTCTGAAGTAGTAATTTGATAAAAGTGGTACGAGTGTGTAGATCGTCGAGAGACGATTCAATTGATCTATAAATCGAGACTGGGAAATGACGGAATGATGGCGAATAGTCGTTGTCGGAAAATCTGTTAAAATCGCCGATGAATCACCTCATCGCTTCTGAGAGCTGGAAGAGAAGACAACGGATACGCATGTTACAGATGCGTATCCCGTGTTGCGTGGTTGCCTTCAACGTATCCTTTGATGGATACGTTTTGGTCATTGGCGTCATCAGTGGCTTGCGCCTTTGTGGTTTGCGTGTCACGCGCACACGCCTCTTTCCATAGCGTATCAAGTGGTTACTCCTCTATCATAGGCATGTGTGGTGGACATTTTGGGCGCTCCCTTCCAACGATGGGTATTTTGGTTCCCAAAAGTGAGTAGAAAGGGCAATTACCCTAGGAAATAGAGAATCGAACTTAACAACTTAATTTTATGTCAACAACATGATCTTTCATAACGGATTGTATAAAAAATTCAAATAATCAATAAAACAATTTTTATTCCAATACTATTGTTCGGGATTGAAAATTTATTAAAATTTTATTGTATCCAAAATTTAGAACATTTCATCATTGAATACCATTGCATCATCACATCACACTGCTAAGATGCCCACATTGTTGTATTTTAATAAGGGAAAAAAGTATCTAAACCACACAATAGAGAAGTTCTTTATTAATGCGACTTAAAATATGATAAATTAATTATTATTTGAATAATTCAATCGTACGGATGTTAAATTCATACAAAAATAAGTGAATTTACAAATTTTCGTGTAATTTAATTATTTGGAACTATAAATTTATAGCAATAAGATTATGATAAATCTGTGTCGTTGAATATATATAGAAAATAGTATTATCATAAAAGTGATGCACCACTATTTCAAATATAATAAAAATTTGTATACAATGTTATTTCGACATAAATTTTTCATCCGTACGGTTGGATTATTTCCCAATTTATTTGGGTTTTGTTAGTCTCTCCTTGTGAGAGTTTGAGTTTTTGTTTTCAATCAAAAACTATTGGTACATACTTTCAATCATCTTCAAATCGCTTGGTTGCCTCTAGGAAGGATTCAACAGCGATCCCCTTAAGCGTCTGTCCTTTCGATTGTATTTATAGATGCAGTATGACTTTTGATTAATGAATTGATTCCTTTTGTTCAAGAAAAATAAAATACAAGATTTAAGGTGCACTAATAGAGAACTTCTCTATTGTTTGCTTTAGAAACTCCATGCCCTTTTAATAATCGCTTGATTGTTTTGACACATTTTTAAAAAATATTAATCACATATTTTAATTTATTTTTTTAATTTTACTTTCTTGAAAACCAATTGTAAATGTAACGAGAAAGTCAAGTAATTATTAAAATAAAATAGATGGAGTACTAAAATCAATCAACATTTAACAAAAATAATTCCCCGTAAAGATCAATAATGGAATGACCAAAATACAAAGCCAATGACAAAAACAATAACCAAAAGTTAATAGACTAAATGACACTTTGTAACCCATATGTATATACGTTTTGTCAAATTGGTCCCATTTTACGTTTTTTTGCACTTTGTAACCCCTATCTTTAAAATGCGCTTCTAATTGTACCCCTTCCCTAACCTGCCGTTTGATTGGGCTGTTAACGTTAATAATCTGAGGGGCAAATTAGGAAAAACAAATTCAACGGCTTCTTTGTCATATAAAAGTTCAACCCAGCTTCATATATATGTACATACAAAGTGTATCTATATTTCCAATCCATATATTTGTTCACAAAGCTAAATCTTGATCATGACTTTAAGGTGTTATTGTGGGAATTGGGCTATACACCGAACGGCATGGACCTCCACGAACGCTGGACGTCGTTTTGCTGTGTGTTCATCTCGAAGTTGTAATTACTTTTTATGGTTGGATCCTCCATTGTGTTATCGGGGAAGACAAGTTGAAAAAGTCCTTGGTGAGTCCAGTAATGGCAGATGCGTGCAAGATTGTGGGAGATGTGTGCGAGATTTTGGTAGATGTGTGCGAGACGTGGTAGAGGAGAAGAAAGAAAGTGGCAAATGTGTGGTAGTAGAGGAGAAGAAACAAAGTTGCAGTCTGGCTTTGTTTTTGTTGATTTTAACTTGGATATGTATTGCATTTCTGTATCTTGTGGCAACCATAGATGAGTAGGTTAATGTCCTCCATTATGTGACTTGGTTATGGATGACATTGCAAGGGTCGAATTGTATTAGTAGATGTATGTTTTTTCTTGTACTTGTAGACATTGTAATGGTCGAATTGTATTAGTAAATGTATGTTTTTTCTTGCACATTACAAGTACTTGCATTGTAGAACAAATTCATTAGCAACTTACAAATTCATTAGAACAAATTTGATTGCATAATAAGGTCATAAGAAGCCAGTGACATAACAATCCATTGTACCAAAAACAGTTAAACAAAAGTTTGGATAGGAGTTAAAACCACAACCACCAACATAAATGGTCACCAACCAAAGCAAATATCCAACTACAAAACATAAATTATAGTAGTTCATCTATCTTCTTGGCCTTTGATCTGTTTCTTCTTCTTGTCTATAGCCGCATGTAAGTTGGTAAGTGTTGTGAATTTTTGACCTTTAACTGATTCCACACCAAGGACCGTCTGTGATGGTGCTTTGAAAGGTTTAAGAACACCAGCATGTGTAGTAGTCTCAGTAGGAGTCTTTGCAGGCAATTGTTCCACTGTTGCTGGACTTGCATCATGAACTTCTTGGCCCTTTTGTTGTTGATCTCCGACCTGTGAAACAAAAAAAATAAAGGAGTTCATTGTACAATAAAGGAGATATTGTACGATAAAGGAGATATTTTTTGTTACCTTGGATTTGCAGGTCCTGATATTATGCCCTTCCTCTCCACAACCTTTACATTTTCCTTTTGTTGATACTCTCTTGAGTCTTGTGGGATCTGCATCTCTTGGTTGCACACCATCATTTTTCTTATCTCTCTTTTTTTTAGGTCTACCAGGAGCAACCTTTACTGTAGGAGGTAGTATGGGAGTAACTTGTGGTTCCTCCCAAAACTCTTCTCCACTAATTGGTTCCAAGATGTGGCTGTAGACTCTTAAGTACCACTCTTTCTTGTAACACTCATGTAGATAATCTAGGGGATTTTTCTTTTGAAAATAGATGCAAGCAATGGCATGAAAACAGGGAATACCTGTTAGTTGCCATTTCCTACAGGCACAAGTATGATTTTTCAAGTCACAAACAATTTCGTGACCACCCTCTGTCATTGTCACCTGAAATTTGTCACCACCATTCCAAATTGGCCTAGCTTTGGAAGCAAGCAACATTGCCCTATTTTACAAGAAAAAAATGAGTCTAAAAAAAAACAAGTGAGGTAAATCAGTTAGAATACTATACATACTTATCAAGCTTTTTCAGTGCCCTGGTGCAGTAAGTTGTATTCATCCGTTCCATTTTACTTTTTCTTCTCTGGATTCTTTGCATACAACTTGTGTGAATGTTCTTGAACATTGTTACAATGGCCATGTCCCTATATTTGTTTATGGCATTATTGAATATCTCGCAATGGTTGTTGACGAACATGTCAGATTTACAAAGCTCTCTAAAACCAGATCGACTCCATTGTGATCTTGGCTTTTCTGCAAGCCATTTGTGTGCTCTTGGGGCAACCTAAAGCATAGTTATACAAACAATGCATGAAAGATATTGTCATAGTAGAATATATAGATTGGAATGCCAAAGATAGACAGATATATACCTTATTGAGATTATCCATGGTTCTCTTAAAGTAGTAATCTGTTGTGGCTTTAGCTGCACACCACAACAATCTCTGAATGCCAAGACCTTTGTGTAATATTTTCATATTGTTGTACAGATGTTGAACACAAAATCGATGCTCAGCTTCAGGAACTTGGGACTCCAGTGCATTTATTAATCCCTTCTGTCTATCAGAAATAAAAGTGTAAGTACCACTGTTATTAATGTTCAAGTCATTCTTCAGGAGACCTATAAACCAGTTCCAGGGGTCAGTGTTCTCTGCTTCTACTTGGGCCCATGCGATGGGATACATCCCATCATTGGGATCACATCCTACAGCTGTTAGTAAAATACCCCCCAGTGGACCCTTTAAATGACACCCATCTAAACCTATTATGGGCCTGCATCCATCGAGAAAGCCCTCCTTTAAGGGTCCAAGACAAACATAGAACCTCTTAAACCTTTGTGCATCTGTCCCATTCCCAGCTGGCTCAGACATAATCTTAACTGTAGAAGCAGGCATCTGTTTTTTGATCTCATTCCCATATGCATATATCTTGGCAAACTCAGCTTCATGTTTTCCAATGATGCTGTCTTTAGCTTTTTTCAGTGCACACCCCTCAGCACACACCTCAGCACACACCCATTTTATCTTATCAGTATGATTTTTTTTCAGCCTAATGGCTCTTTGCTGCATAATAGCATATCTTCTAACTGCTTCTCTGAACACTTGACCACTAGTAAACAACATACCAAGTACAAATTTAGGGTCCTTCATGTCAGTTACCTCATTAAATTCTGGAAATTTGCAGTCTTCTTCATCACATGAGGAGACAGCCATTCTTTCTTCTTCACTGTTGTAGAAGCTATCTGTGCTGTAATCATCATCATGTATGGCTTCTTCTCCATCTGAAACTCTTTCTTCATAATCATCATCATGTATGGCTTCTTCTTCATGGTTCTCATCATTGCTTTTCTCAGCCTCATTCACTTCATCCTTGCTTTTTTCAGTCTCAATCACTTCATCGTTAGCCCTCACTTCATCAGGTTGACTTACAGGAGGTCCCTCATTTTCATCCAACACCACTGGAGTGTCTGCAGTGTTCTTGAATAAGCCCTGTATAAGTTTAGCAAAATATAAGACAAAATGACACAATTATGAAATGACAAAAACAAGCAAGCTAGCAAAATAAAAAACAACTTACCCTAAGCATGGAATACCTTCCCTTTTTTCTGGTTCTATAGGGAGGATTAGGAGGGGGGATTCTCCTTTTCTTCTTTGGACTGATTTTCACTTCAGTGGGAGGATTAGGAGGGGGGATTGTCCTTACCCTCTCGAATGTTATTTGCACTTTAGTGGGAGGATTAGGAGGGGGGATTGTCTTTATCTTCTTTGGAGTGATTTCTACTTCACTATCACTTGAATCTATATTAGACAAATCACCTTGAAAACTCTGTTTATCATCTTCATCTCCGGAACCTTCATAACCACCAAATTCCTCATTTAGATTAAGAGTGTCAGTTTCCTCCCTAATGTCACCTATTCTTTCCTCTCTTTCATCAAGCTCATATTGTGTGAAGGAAAAATCATCAAAACCAACATCCTTAGTTGTGATATACACATTGAAAAAGTCCTGGTAAACCAATAAATCCAACATTATCTTCACATGCTCATCAGTTTCAAGGGGCATCAAATCATTGTCCAAATTATCCCCAACGATACAAAACCACATATCATAAGAACCGTTCACTAGCCCTATTTCTTCGAGCATTGACTCCATTTCAACAAGGTAAAAATGGTCATCTGAGCACATATCAAAATAATGAACCTGACCACCAATATACTGTTTCTTATCCTTAGAAAATTCACCGTCATGGTGGACTCTAAGTGTAAATTGTCCACTGGAAACTGAAATATATTCAAAGCACAACATATTTAACACACATACACAGAGAATAATATTGTAGTGACTAGTGGGTGTGTAAAAAACAATTGTAACAAGGGACCACAAGCAGAAAAGGGATTATTTATCCAAACCCTACAACTCATGCATGCAACAACTATCATATACCTTCTACTCATAATAATAAGACAATCACAATCGAGTTTTACCTTCATAGTCGGGTATTTCAGAATCGATTTTCAGATCAGGTTCCGTTGCAAGAGGTATATCGGCTCCTTCCTCAAGAAATCCTTCCCAGTAAGACATGGGTATTTCAGCCCAAGTAGTTGTATCGCCATCTATTATCCTTAATCGCCCACGCATTCTGAGTGATTCTGAGTATCTAGCGTCTGATTCTGAGTTCTCGATTTAGGGATTTGACATTTTAATTTAGGGATTTAGGGATTTTACGTTTAACAACGAGTTATTAACGTGGATGTGTGTTTTTCCTAATTTGCCCCTCAGATTATTAACGTTAACGGCCCAATCAAACGGCAGGTTAGCGAAGGGTTACAATTAGAAGCGCATTTTAAAGATAGGGGTTACAAAGTGCAAAAATACGTAAAATGGGACCAATTTGACAAAACGTATATACATATGGGTTACAAAGTGTCATTTAGTCAAAGTTAATATTCCATATGGGCAAAGTAGTAAATTGACATACCAAACACATTGAACCCTCAATCACTATAGTAGTCTATATACACTAGTAACAACACAAAGGCCCATTCTCAACTCCACGGCGTAGATCCGAGGAGTTTGGAAAACCCTAGAATTTCTTTACTCTCCCTCCCCCCCTCTCTCTCTCTCTCTCAAAAATCTCTCTCATCTCTCTCCCAATTTCAGTCAGGTACTCTCTCTCTCTCTCTCGATCTTGTAACTCCCCTTTTGTAACTGTTGTTTTTATGTATGATTATTAGATCTTTTAGTATGTGTTTTAAATATGAACTGTGATTCTTTGATCCGTGTTTAAGTAATTTTGCAAGATTTGTGTCTAGATGTGTTTGCTTTGTGGATTTGTATGTATATGTGTGTGAAAAGTTTTGTTGATTTGTGTCATTGTGTAAAGTTATGACTTTGTGTATTTTTAGAATGTTTTATCGAGGGGAAAAGGTGGGTTGTGTAAAAAGGTGATAAAGTTTGTGTCTTTACGCTTTTCGATCTCCTTTTCGAATGTGTGTATATGTATTTTTGTGGTTTAGCTTATAATTAGCTTGAGTAATTAGTTGGTATTAAGATCAATTGTTTCTGCAGTGTTTCGCGATTTATGATGTTCTAGATGGTGTTTGTTCACTAGTTTGGACGTCAGAAGATAAAATGAGAATGGGCAGAAATTTGGTTGTTCGGTATTAGGTTTTGTTGTTTATAACGGTTCCTGCAATTTTTTGGGATTTTTAATGTTCTAGATGGTGTTTATGTTTTGGACTGTAAAAGATAAAATGAGAATGTGCAGAAATTTGGTGTTCAATATTAGGTTTTGTTGTTTATGATCGATAGTTTAGGATGTATGATGTACTAGATGGTGTTTATTCAGTAGTTTGGACTTTTAAAGATAAATTGAGAATGGGCAGAAATTTGGTTGTTTGGTATCATGTTTTTGTTTGAATTCTTGAGTACAAGATGTCCTACAGGTTAGAAGTAAGATTGTGGGATTGAGGATTATGACTCTAGTTTAGCAGTTGTTTGATACTAAGGTGTGCATGTATGTTTATGAAATTTTTTTTTTGTTTCTTTCTTTCAGTTATGGCAGGTGTGGCACCAGAAGGATCTCAGTTTGATGCTAATCAGTATGACTCAAAAATGAACGATCTGTATGTACTTAAATTCAGCTTAAGTTACTTTTGTAAACTAGTAATATAGCCTTTATCTGAAAGGTTTAATTTTGTCATTGATTAGCTTATTGAATAAGTAGTGCACAATTTGTTTATGATGCGTAAGTTAATACTATGTTCTGGTCTCTGGTTACAGGCTTGCATCCGAGGGGCAAGATTTCTTTACCTCCTATGATGAAGTTTATGATAGTTTTGATCTGATGGGCTTGCAAGAGAACCTCTTGAGGGGAATTTATGCATATGGTAGATCTTATGATGCAGTCTCTTTTTCTTTTCTTCTTTTTTGTGATAAACATGTTACAGTCCTATTCAACTTGAGATTGTGCATATTCTTGTGCGAGATGGATCTGACATCTCATTGTTCAACTTCCAGAGGGATTAGATACCATATTGATATATTCACAATTTTATGCAGGTTTTGAAAAGCCATCTGCTATTCAACAAAGAGGAATTGTTCCCTTTTGCAAAGGTCTTGATGTTATTCAACAGGCTCAGTCTGGAACTGGGAAGACTGCAACATTTTGCTCTGGTATACTGCAACAGCTCGATTATAATGTTGTGGAGTGCCAGGCTCTAGTATTGGCACCGACTCGTGAGTTGGCACAGCAAATTGAGAAGGTTATGCGTGCTCTTGGTGACTACCTTGGTGTGAAGGTGCATGCTTGTGTAGGTGGAACCAGTGTTCGTGAGGACCAACGCATTCTGTCAGCTGGAGTTCATGGTGTTGTTGGCACACCTGGGCGTGTTTTTGACATGCTCCGAAGGCAGTCTCTCCGTTCTGACTACATCAAGATGTTTGTATTGGATGAGGCTGATGAAATGCTTTCTCGAGGTTTTAAGGATCAGGTTAACCACTGACCGTTTGTAGGATTTTTAACTTTTTTGTTTGTTATTATTGAAAGTGTTACAGCCAGTGATTATTCCATGTAATAAAAATAATTAATTATCTCTTGCAATAACATCACCCATAGAGGTGAAGATGTATATATGCATGCGATGTCATCAATTTGGCCTGCAGGTTTACTATAGTAGTACGTTGCACATTTTTCTTTAGAACATGCTAATGATCTTTTATCTTCTGCCAGATCTATGATATATTCCAGCTCCTTCCTCCTAAGGTCCAGGTTGGTGTCTTCTCAGCTACAATGCCTCCTGAGGCCCTTGAAATCACAAGGAAGTTCATGAATAAGCCAGTGAGGATTCTTGTGAAGCGTGATGAGCTAACTCTCGAAGGTATTAAACAGTTTTATGTCAATGTTGACAAGGAAGAATGGAAGCTAGAGACACTTTGCGATCTTTATGAAACTTTAGCAATAACCCAGAGTGTCATCTTTGTGAACACCAGACGTAAGGTTGACTGGTTAACTGACAAGATGCGAAGCCGTGATCACACAGTCTCAGCTACACATGGAGACATGGATCAGAACACGAGAGACATAATCATGCGTGAGTTCCGTTCTGGGTCATCCCGTGTTCTTATCACTACTGATCTTTTGGCTCGTGGTATTGATGTCCAGCAGGTCTCTCTTGTTATCAATTATGATCTTCCAACTCAGCCTGAGAACTATCTTCATCGTATTGGACGTAGTGGACGATTTGGAAGGAAGGGTGTGGCCATTAACTTTGTTACAACTGATGACCAGAGGATGCTGTTTGACATCCAGAAGTTCTACAATGTGGTTGTTGAGGAGCTGCCATCAAATGTTGCAGACCTCCTGTAAGAGAATTTTACTTCCTGGTAGTGAGAAAGGTGTCAGGTTTTTACTTCCTCAGAACTATTTATTAAGTAGGTCAAATGTTTACGTTTAGAGATATGTATGAGCTTTACTCTTAAGTTAGCTGCAGGATGACTTGGGTAGTTTTTTACAAACTGTTTGCAGCACGTTTGTATTTTAATGTCTTTTGGGAAGGAAACTTGGGAACTTTTTAAATATCTGTGATTTTTTTGTGATTTTTTTGTCGTCAAATCTCAAATACGTATCTGTGATCAATCAAAAGTATTTGATGTCAATTTTATGTGTTATCTTTTCTGTGTGAAATTTCTGGCTTTACTTTCTACCTTCTTTTCTAGAGTCATGAAACAAAAATGCACTTGGTTGGTTGGTTGTCTAGAACCTCTAAAAAAAATGCATGTTCCCTGTGAATCTTTCTCTAGTAGGGCATGGTTTCTACTCCTTTGGAGCTGAGTGCAAAAAAAAAAAATTGACGATCCTGAAAGATGGGTAGGGACTAGGGAGGACTTTTTAATTTTTTTCCTTCCAAAGTTGGTACTCAATTTTGTTTTTGTACCTCTGTATTTTATACTTATTGAACTAAACAGGGCTGCATCATTCATAGGTAAATGAGAATAAAGTTTGATTAACCCGAAGTGAAAAACTTGCCACAAAAATATTTTGAAAGAGCCTTTTACTTGGTCCTAATCAGGACTGTGTATTCGGTAAAAATCAAACCGAACTTAACCTAATTTTATTCTGTTAATCGAAACTGAAATTACTGTAAACTGAAATTAAAAACCGAAATTTAATAAAAGTTGCTAGAATTACGGAAAAAGATTCAGAAAATTTGAGTTTACCACAAATCATTGACTAGCTAGTTTATAGTCACCAAATAGAACATTCAGAAATTGAAATTTGAGTTGCTTGCTAAGTTTATTTTGCAAAACAAGAATGAAAAGTGCCCACTGTGAGCTGTGAGTTTGTGATAATGTCAATGACTAATAAAGTAATGATAAACAAGAACGAATGCTTGGCAGCTCTTTCAATCTTCCTGTGCTTCACTGCTAGATTCTTGGACATGTAATGGAGACTGAACTTAAGGCTCTCATTTCATACAAATTAATGGAGGCTGTTCATAAGATGATGTCCAGATTAAAAACAAAGAATGAAGACAAGTCTTTGTATCACATAACGTACAGCAATCCGACTGAACTTTGAGAAATCATAATCAAATCACTTGCAAATTATTTGTTCAACCAGATGACTTTCATACCTGCCAATTTTTCAAACACTAGCAAGTAACAACATTTCGTTTGGTCATGGAAGCATTCAAGAAAAATATGTAGAAATCAATGAAAAATTATTTTTATTTTTCGAGTATATTTTAAAAATATCCATTTGATATTTATTATGACTTTAATGATTCAAATGAGATGTCGATAACTAGAGTGAGCAATTTGATACCAGCCCTCCACTTCAATGAGCACTTTGAGATTTAACCCAAAAAATTTCAAACAAACTTTCTACATCCAACGTGTTTTGGTATAATTGGTTGTAAAAAGGGTTAAATCTCAAAGTGCTCACTAAGGTGGAGGGTTGATATCAAATTGCTCATTCTAGTTATTGACAATCTCATGTATACCATTTTAGTTGCAAGTAATGACAACAATGTCGTGTTCGAAAAATAAAAGTAATTTTTTGTTGAATTTGCACTCTTTCTTTTGAATGTTACCGCAACCAAATGAAAAGTTATTACATTCTAGTATTTTAGATAACATACTTAGAATTTAAAAAGTTTATTTACTATTTATTTTTAATTAAAACAAGGAAAATGACTATAAAATTAAAAATAAATAATAATTGATTTTTAAAAATTTTAAATATATTATCTGAAATAGCAGAATTTAACAATTTTTCATTTGGCTGCTATAGCATTTAAGAAATATATGCAGAATTAACAAAAGATTATTTTTAGTTTTCGAACACAATATTGTTGTCATTACTTGCAACTATAATGGTATACATGAGATGCCGAGTGAACAATTTGATACTAACCCTCCACTTCAGTGAGCACTTTGAGATTTAATCCGTTGTAAAAATAATAAAAAAAAAAGGGATTTTTCTAAATATTAATGACTCATCCTGAATTCCTCCAATATTTACATTAGAAATTCTTATAACCACAGTTAGCATTTAAGGTACATCATACTCGGATAATAAATTAAGAAAAATAGAGTAACTTTTGCATTCACATTTAATTTGGGGTGAACAAAACCGGATATTCGATCCGGTTGATAGAATTCGGATCCGATATCCAATTTTTCGAATCATGAAAATCTGGATTTGAATTAATCAAGTAAAACATATTTTATATTGTAGATTTTTTTTAAAAATTTTATTATGTTTTGATAATTTATCGCTAACTTTACAAACTGTAAAATAATTAATAACATTTTTTACATCAACATTACATCTTTAACATTTACTGATTCATCCTTTTTAATTTTATTTTGAATCATCATAAATTTTCATTCATTTCTTCAATTAATTCTTCTAAATAATTTTTGAGAGATATTAATAATACACTAATTCTCGAAGTTATAACTTTAATTAAATAAATAATACTGAAAAATAAGACTATTTCATTTGTCATGTTTAAACTTTTTTAGTCTTTGTAACTTCATAATAAATCATTTTAGATAATTAATTTAGAGAAAGATGTACTTGGAGTTGATTTAAAAAATTATGAGATTTTCACGTACGAATATATGAAAATGTATTTTATATTTATATTAATAACATAATTTCAAATATATCCTTATATTATTATGTTTAAAATGCATTCTAAACTCAGACAATACACAACAAACTCATTAATTTGGTGATAATTTATTACTTAATTTAATATGTCATATGTTGAATAATTTTTCTTTAATATGTTCATTATTTATTAAATATATAAATTATTTTATAAAAAAATACTAAAAATCGGGATAACCGATTTTGTGAAATGTTGCTATCAGGATCCCTTACCCGAATTTATTGAAAAAAATCATATCAAATATGCAGTCTGAATTTATCAAATCGGATATCCTAATTTTCGGATATTTTAAATCAAATACCGAACCGATAATCCAATTTTCGAATATTTATTCTCACCCTATATTTAATCATGTAAGACGTCATTTAGGAGAGTTTTTCTTAAAATATCTTTACGTTCCTTAGTTTTCAAACACTGCAAATTCTGAGTTTTAGAAATATTACAAATCAACAAGATCGGTAAGAAAGAAATATATACATGTGTGAGTGTGTCTTTGTGTACGTAGAGAAAGAGGAAAGAATGTACATACCCGGAAGCGGAAAGGAAAATTCTAGGAAAATACCTTTACAAAAGCGTTGTTTAGTAGTGTCCAGTATTATTAAACTAGTATATGTGCCCGCTACACGGGATGTGCATGTAAAATAATTTCTAAAACTTAAAATTTTATATTGAATTGATTTTTTTTTGAATAATTTCTTTATTGCTCCCTCCATCCAAAAATACATATTATAAATTTTTTCTGTTATTCAATGATACATAAAATTGGTTCGTTCCATGAAATTCTTGATGATTAATACACTTTAGTTTGAAAGAATCATGAGGAGTAGCCGCATACAGGATCAAGCCAACTTTTATATCATTGAACACAACTTTAGTTCGAAAGAATCATGAACATTAAACACAACTTTTACGTTGAGGACAGTCCATAAAGATACGAACTAACAATATCTTCTACCAAACTACATAATTATAAGTGAAGGAGAATGAAAGAATATCGATACATCCTGAGCAACTTGTCACGAAAAAATATCACTTGCAATAATTTGAAGTTCAAATCATACTTAAAATAAGATGAAAAATAACAAAAAGGTAAATTTGATATCAAAAGTCAAGAAAAAATGTTTTAAATCATGATTCTATATGTAGTCACTTAATTATGATTATTCGACATCGCCTTCGACGATAACTCGATTTCTATATATTTTATAATATAAATAGATTGAAAGGATTTATCTTGCAACTTCTAGTCACATACTTAATTGTACAAACTTTTGCTAGATCACAGCTTGGCAAGATAGTATAAACTTTTGCTCTTTAACAACCACACCTAAATATAATATAGAAACTATATACAAACTATTAGATGTAAAAATAATCAACTAAAGATAATTAAAAATTCTATCAGAACTTCGATCGAACAAACACCTAGTCTACAAAAGCAATTAGGTAAATGTGCAACAAAATAACACAACCAAAATTAATAACACATAATCAAATTTAAGAACAATAAAAAAAGAAACTGATCAAATTAGAGAACAATCCTAAAACGCAAACAAAACATAAATATAAAATTTTGGTAAACCCATAAACTCAAAAGTTATCATCTATATAATCATAATTCGATCAATCAATGAAAAAATGGTTTAAATACCTGAAACAATTGAAGTCGTGTCCAATCTACAATCTTTAACCTAAAAAATGCGAACAATTGAAGGAATGCATCAAATCAGTTCTAAGCACAATAGATAAAAAACAATGAGTGTCAAGAATTAATATTAAATGACAAAACACACAAACTTACACTATTTTTTTTTTTTTTGGAATCCTAGAAAATAACTGGTAAACTTTGTCCATTTTTTATTCCCAATCCTAATCCTTGGGCAATCCATTTATATGTTGAACCTACACAATGTAAAGTGAATAAGGATACTGATAGAGCCTAAATACCCAAAAAGAAAAAACCTTAATCCAATTAAAGTGTAAATTTTATGTCTTTCTTTGAGCACATCTGAGTTGTATTTTTTAACTGCATGGATTGGTGTTTAGGTACTCATGCTTTCGTACTTCTGTGATTTCCTGACCAGCTAGCTATGGTGGGGATGAATATGTTCATAGACAATATTCTGAACACATTAGCTCCAAAAGGTTTGTGTTCAATATATACAGTATAAAAAGGTAAGAGAGATTACGTTACAGCAGCAAGAAGTTTAGATTGTTTAATCATGGAATTTGGACCACTCCCCTGCAATACAAAGATACATTTTGAAACAAATTAACAACCACTTTTTTTGAAGCAAATTGGGTGCTTAAACAACACAGTTTTAAATTGTTGAGGACATTGAACCTGATCCCATATATTGTACTTGGAACCCATGAGGTTAGAAGTGACAGTTCCCACAAAACTATCATCACCAGGACTTAAAATCCCTTTTGTTGATTGAGCAACTACAAACTCATATATTCCATTATGCCTCTTGTCAAGTTTTCAATTTTGTCTTCCATGACCCTCCTGAGATGTTTCATTAAAGAGTCAAATACTAACTATATAAAGGATCATGACATAGTATATGTAATCCTGAATGCTTGCAACCAACATCATTGATTGCATATTATGACCATTGTAATATGGATCAAACCACAGGATAAATATTTCACTATGGACTATGGTCATGTTTATCACACGGGATTGTAATCAACAGACTGTAAACTTGTTTACTCTGATATCCAATGTCATCATGTAGGCTAAATTATAACCATATTATTTATATCTATGAGATCACAACACCTAGTGATAAGGCGGTATTTAATAATCTCCTCCTCAAAATAAACTTATTCATGGAATTATTTCAATTGAATAAGTATGATGAAATGAGTACAAATCATAAATAGTGAATGCAAATCTGAGTACAAATCATAGATCACATGAATCTGGTTTGATCAGCTAAATATAACATGTTCATAAATTTTAAGAAACTGCGAGAAACTTTAAGAAACTGCAAGAAATAAATTTTAAGGAACTGCAAGAAATAAAAATAAGATAAAAGAATGCATAAATCCAATCAAACATTGTAGACTGAAGAAACCGGAAAAAATGACAAAGCCCCCAAGAACATAAACACAACAGGAATTACAAAGCCAACTTGCCAACCTGAGTGTTCTTGAATATAAACAACAAAAGTTAAATACATGATTATTGCAAGTGAAGAAGCGGCATAATACCAGCCAAATTAACTTCTTAAGGCCGCCAAGCCCTTCTCCTTATTGTATCTCATGTATAATTGATCTACACCAAAGGCCATGCTAGCTGATTGGATGCTACCAGTGCCAATTTGATATCAGTCCGAGTGAGAAGCATAAAAAAACTACTTGGAAAGTAGTAGAGGATTTGCATTGTGTAGTAGAATCACTGCAAAGGCAATTATATGACCAACACTTAAACAATAGCATATCAAAATTTAACATGAGTAGGAGTTTAAGACTATCGATAACTGAAATATTTACTGGTGAAGCAAAAAAAAAAAAGCAAAATTTTTCTGAAAGGCCTCCACCATCACAGGATTGATTCATATATTCAACCTTTACACTCTTATTCAACTCTTTGGATATATCCATAAAAAACAAATAAAGCACAATATATATTGTCTATTACATCTCGCCATCCTTGGACAATCTTTCGCATGTACGTAGACAATATATATTGTCTGGTTTTGTTGCGTATAGTGCAGATTATGGTAAACCAAGACACCATCCACCTAATAATAATTGAAGAAATAAACATACGTAGTTCAAAAAATTGATTTTAAGAATGTACCCAACCATTTATATATTTAGTAGTTGTAGCTCAACATGTTCACATGTCTCAGTAAATCATTCAGGATGGGTTTGAACATTTTTTTTGTCGTGAAACTTCATCTTACTTTGTCCAAGTTCATTTTCGACTCTATCATGAAGAACATCAACAAAAATGAGCTGAATCTCCAACTTCATTATAAACAAAGAGAAATCCTGAAATAACACTTCAAATTACAACCATGTCTTGGAACTCGATGATGTGCTAAAAATTAACATTTAATTATCGCAAGCGCACGATCATCGTTTTAATATTTAAGATTCGTTCCACAGAGACTAAAATTTTTCACTAACCTTAACTTTTAATTTAATCGGACCAGAACAATTGGATTTTGGAAAATTAAATTTTATTAAAACTAATTAAAAATTAAAATAAAACTAATTTTAACAACTAAAATGAAAAAAAAACGAAATTAACTAATTTTTAATTAACAAAAATTTCTACTAAAATTTCTGCATGACCCAGTTGTAAATAAGACTAGCCATTTCATTACCAATAACCCAGCAAACTCAAAAATTCACAGTAGCTAATTAACAACAATACGTAGCAAAATCCACACTAAACCAATTAACAACAAAAACTTTGATTACGAATACAAAATTGGAACGAAGCTCAACCAGCAAACTCAGCACACTGCAGACTGAAATACCCAGCTAACTCAGTAACACAACTTGACAGCAACAAGATCAAAATTAAAAAGACAATCAGCTACGAAGAACCCAAAAATCGAAACTCGCACAGCACCATCCAATTCGACAAAACAGATACTAGCCATAAACAGACGAAGGCTTCACGAACTCATCATTCAAACAACAACTGGACTTGGTATTCGTAAAACAAACTCGACAGCAAAACTGGACTCAACTCGCCTCACAGCAATACGGAAACTCGGCTAATTAATCATCAAACAGCGGCAACTCAATTACAAAGACAATAACTCATAAACACCAATTCGAACAGAACACTAAACTGAACAATAAACTCCCACGAAACAGGACTCGACTCAAACAAAAATAATAAACTGAACCAAACAAAACCAAGCGACTCAAATGAACTCAGTAATTCAATGAAAATCCTACAAACAACAGCAGAAATTCGCAGCAACTCGAACTCAGTCACTAAACAAATTGAACTCAAAAACAAGTGAATTCAAATACCAGCGAAGAAACAGCAAAGCATGACTCGGTAAACTCGGTAAAATCAGCTACAAATTCAAATCACACAAGAATTCAGAGAAACAGCCAATTCGGTAACATTAACAAATCGCAATAAAACTTGGAAACTCAGTTTGAACAACAAACAGCGACTTGGCTAACAATTAATTCCATCGCATAGAAGAGGGGAATGGCAGATGAGATAGTAAAAAGAGAAGAACAAAGCAGGGGTTTGGGGGTTTTGTGGTTTTCGTGTTGAAAGAAAGAGGGGGAGAGATGGAGAGAGGAGAGCTGTTGTGAAATCGGAAAGAACAAAGCAGGGGAGGGTGTTTGTGGTGTTTATGTTTTGCAACAAACAAAAATAAAAGAGGAGCAGGGGAGACTGATTGGCTTCGAATTAAACAAATTAAGGCATCAAATAATACGTAATGAAAAATTTAAAACTAATATTTTTGTTTTTTTATATACTAATACATCAAACGTAAAAAATAATTATATCTGCAATTAAAAATAAACAATCCCACAATAAAATTGAGATTTAAAGGGGTTCAACTACGACTTTTAACTAAGAACAAGGAAATAAAAATCGTTACATTCAACCCCAAGTGGTTAGCATTTCGCTACTTTGTCCACTAATCGAATTTACGAAAATAACGAAAACAAAGCTTGTATTAAAATAAGGGAAGTGTTTACAAAATCTAGAAAGCTAATACAAAAGAAGATGGAGGCTACAACTAAGTTTAGTGTAAGCTAAAACTAAGATGTAGATTACAAATGAAGGGGGTATTTATAGGTAAGAATTAGGGTTTTAGGGGTGTGTTTGTAATTTTCCTAATTGCTCCAAAATCCTAGCTCTTTTTCCTTCTTTCATTTTGGTCCTTTTTCTTTCTCTTTTGCCTTTCTTTGCACTTTCTTTATTTATTTTGTCATTTCTTCATTTTTCTCGAGTTTCCTGAAATGCAACAAAATAATTTATTAAAATATGAGTTCAAGCAGCAAATAGGTAATAAAAATATGCAAAAATATGCACTTATCACTCGACATCCAAATTATGGCAGCCTGTAGGGTTCTTAAAGTAGAGCAAGAAATTGTTGTTATTAACAATGATAATGAGAGTATGACATAGAAATAATACTATTCATAAAATATACAACCATCGAAATCACTGCATATATATTTTGAAAAGGTCAAGTACATACACACATACATAGATAGTTCTTTTATTATTTTAAAAGCTCTTGTAGAACATATTCCATATTTGGAAAAACAAAGTAAAAAACATGAGTAAAATAAAGTAATCTATATTGTTGGTGAGTAGTCTTGGACTTGGATAATTCCTGATTCTGTCCATCTTTAGATTAGAATAGAGAGGCCAATTACATACACACGTACATGAATAATTCATTTATTATTTTAAAGACACTTGCAGCCTTGCAGAACACATTCCATATTGACAAAACAAAGACAAAAACATGAGGAAATAATATTATATATGTTCATAACATGACAATAAAATGAGTAAAATAAAGTAATCTATATTATTGGTGAAAGTAGTCTTGGACTTGGGTAGTTCCTGATTCTGTCCATTTTTAGATTAGAATAGAGAGGCCAATTACATACACACGTACATGAATAATTCATTTATTATTTTAAAGATATTTGCAGCCTTGCAGAACAAATTCCATATTGACAAAACAAAGACAAAAACATGAGGAAATAAATATTATATATGTTCATAATATGACAATAACATCTAAAGCTCAAAACAAAATAACCAATACTTATATAACTTACTAACTTAGGATAAGAAAATAAAACCATGTATTAAGACTTACTTAAGAAGTTAATATTAGCTCCAACTGATTCTGTGTTTTGGACCCCTGTTTTTCGCTTACCTTCTTTGCATCCAACTAAATATTTGTTAGAAAACATTACAAATTTTTGTATGTAATCGAAGAAAATATTATATAGGTTATATTGTATAATATACCCTATTTTTCGCTTACCTTCTTTGCATCCAACTAAATATTTGTTAGAAAACATTACAAATTTTGGTATATAATCAAAGAAAATATTATATAGGTTAAATTGTATAATATAAAAATAATGGAGAATATAATGTAAATAAATGGGAGAATCATAATAATATATATGGTTTAACACAACATATACTTTCAAACCTTATTCATCCTGGTTGCATAAATGTTCTTGAGAATGTTGTGCTCTGTTCAAGTTTTTTATCGGATGCAAATTTTTTATGGAAACAAAAACCTGCAAGAAACAACAAAATATCAATCCACAACATATAAAATGAGATATAAAAAGAGCGAGACAAATAGAAGATTCAAATTTGGAGAGAGAGATGTAGCTTTCATTGCTGGACTTCCCACGTTGCAACACGTAAATAGTAGATTTGCTTTCACTGTCCGGAAATATCTCACATATATGACCTGTGAACGAAAGGGGAGAGAAGAAAGAAATTTAAAATTTGATCAAAATTGGAGAAATTGAAAGCATACATTTCCAATAATTTTATCCTCTATCATCAATATCAAACCAAATAATTAAATTTCTAAACATGTACAAAATACATAAATATTATATGTATATACTAAAGCCTCATAAAACACATACACAAATTACATCTGTAACTACAATGTTTCTCACGAAAGATGGTGATCACGTGCAAAAACTCTTTTTAACAACAAAAACTCTTTTATGCATTATATCAAACAGTTGGGGTAATTTATAATAAAACGAAGATACAAACATAAGATTACCTCTGTAAAATTTGAATACATATTATAAATTCTGCTAAAAACTTTAATCAAACACTTGGTCTACAAACATTTGACACTCAAAATAATCATAAAATTCTCACAGTACTTTAACCAAACATATGTACCAAAACACATCAAACCTTGGTACAATATAAAACGAACATACAACCTACAATAAGATGGAACAATATGATGGCATCCCAAAATATCTCCAAATTATAAAAACATAGATCAAGCAACAGGGTAAACAAAATACATCAAATAAACAAAATATAGAACAACAAAACCTAAAATAGAGCCGTATATCGAAGAATATAATATATTAAAAATGGTATTATATCTGTAAAAGAGAGACATCATATCAATTTATCCAGCTTCATCTACAATAAAATGAAGAAGAAATTGGTTAAGATTACATAAGAACAATCCAAATTGAAATCTATTATATATAGAGAGAGTAGGGAGCCTGAGATATATCTCAGGTAAGTTCCCTAAGATACCTAATTTTTATATATAAAAATGGGGTGGGTGTTTTAGTAAATTCAGAGATTTTTAATTAGCCATGCGGGCCCAGAAAATTTAAAGATTATTTTGTATATATCTCATGAAAAGTTCCCTGAGATATATCTCAGGGTCCTTTTTCTCTTATATATATAATAGGCCAACACAAGATAAAAATAGTGAGATTTTTTAATGTATTGTAATTACCAATTTATCACTATATTCTCAAATTTTTGAAAAAATGGTTGTTGGTGGGGATTGTAGATTTGTCTTTGTCTTTTTCTTCACCTTCTCTTGAGCTTTCTCCCTGTCTTGACTTCTCCCCCTTAGTTGAGGAATCCTCTACAGACGGATCAAGTGCACCAGGTCTTGGGTCACGTTCATCACCATCACCTCCTCCACCTCGACCTTCAAAGAATTTTCTTTCTTCTTCTGTGGGTGTGATAGTTCTACTAATCATGTTAAACAATAGCTTTAACCCTTTACCTTGATGTTCTTGCTGTTTCTCAATTCGATCAAAACGATGTTTAGCAGTCAGCTGATCTTCAATTACCTCAGTTTGAAGATCTTCCACCTTGTTTGAAAGAGCAGTGATGATCCTGTCATGAGTAACAGTGATGTCCGAGGAGTCAGAAAGAATCTTGTCTTGAGAAAGTTGAATGGTATTGATCTTGGTGTTGAAAGCAGTCTTCATGATATCCAAATCAGTCCTTATTACCACAAGCTGATTATTGACAGAGGTAGATGAAGAAGACCATTCATCCATTTGTGCTCGAAATGATTTTGCCTCAGCTTTGGTTTCTTCTAGTTTCTTCTCTAGAGCCTTTATCTTTTCTTGCAAAGAAAGAGTGTATGTGTCAGTGTGTGCACTCAGCTGAATATCACTCTGAGTTTCACTCATCTGACGTGCATGTGTTTCACTCAATTTTGTTGTGATCCTCACATCACTCCTCTCAATTTCCATAGCTGCTCCTAAGGGTGTACCTGCAAATAAAATCACCCTAGCCTCCTCTTGGGAGGTCAGTGGTGGTGCAATGGGAGTTCACAAATCCCTATCCTCAGTCATTTCTGTCATCTCATTTGGATTTTGATGTCTGAATTGCTTCAGTGACAGAAAGACCAAGTTGCCTTTCACTTTCTCCAGTCGAGACTGCGAGTGGAAACTCCCTTAAGGGATTCAGGTATGTTCCACCTGAGAGGGGAGATGATGATTCTATTACAAGTGGCTCAGAATCAAGATTTCCCTCGTAAACCTGTGAAGGTTCTTCTACCGTTACTATGGAAGGCACTGTAACATTTCCTACGTGCTCTCCTCTCGTGGTTTCCCTAGCCTCATCATCCATTTCTACATGTTCTCCCATTGTCAGTAACAACAATGGGGTTGTGCTTGACACATTACAGGATGCCATTGCCCTTTGGCGAATTTCAATAATTTCATCCTATTGGGAGGATGAAATCAGTAACTGTTTATCGGCCATTTCAATGTCCAAGTCCTTTTGGGAGGAGATGGATGGGATTACAGTTGCCTCTGGTTCAATTCTACTCTTCTTTAGAAAAGGCAGAGCTGTGGGTTCACTCACTTCATCACTACTTGTCTCACTTTTTTTGAGGGGCAATTTCTTTCTGGTAAAGCATTTGTCAAATCTAGACCTTGTGTTTGGCTCTTTAACCGGGGATAGAGATTGTGGTGCTACAATCCCTTGGTTAGCCCTATCAACCACTTGGGTTTCAGAAGTAGATTGCAAAGAAGTAGTTAAAGGAACAGTAGGCAATACCTGGTCAGCAGATTCAGCCTGATTGGTTTGAACCATTTGAGATTGAATTACCTGTTCAGGACCAGCTTGCTCACTGATAGGTGCTGATTGTTCAATTGCTGGAGAAACTGGCTCAGGAATGTGTTGATCAATAGGAATTGCAGATTCAACAGCTGGGATGGCTTGTTCAGTAACATGTAGAGGTTGCTCAGGAACTGGCACAATTTGATTTTGAATGACAGGTAGTGGGATGAAATCGGCCATGTAAGGTGTAACAACCACTTGTACATTTGGAAACTTGACCTCAGCACCATACCCAGTGAAAAGTCGTGTTGAAGGTTTACCAGATACCAATGATTGATAGTTCATAAATGGAGCGTGAAGTTCAATTGGAACCAAATGATTGAAAATCAAGGTTAAAAATCTGGGGTAGTAGCAAGAGACTTTGTCATGACTATCAAAATTCCTTTTAGCATTAATGATCCTTCTAACCATAGGGACACAAAGAAGTCTGCCTATATTGATTTGACGATTATTAGCAACAACAAACCCAATGTGTTGAAGGAAGGAAGGTATGACATTGAAGTTTCCTTTTGTAGTGTTGGCAAAAACTTTTGCTAAAGTATCAAACAAATAATCCCATTCTTGAACAAGATACCGTTTATTCAATGTAGAAAGTTCTATCTCATGTTGATAATTAATACTGGCGAAGAAATTAATCAACTCTTGATTGGTCGGAAGATCTTGAAAATTATCATTTGGAAAGTTTAGAACAATATTAATAACAGACTCGTCCACTATGTACTGATTTGTTCCAACAGAGAAGGTAAAAGATCGGTTATCGCGTGAAACAACAGCAGTGGTACACATTTGACGTAGGGGTTGAACTTTCAGAGGGGTGTCTAAACTAAGTGCAGTCCGAACTAATGAATGTTCATTTAAAAAACGAATCCAAGATCGAAAACGTTCAAGTGAACACCTCTCGGGATCAAAATATCCGATCATATTATGCTTTACTAGCTCAAAGCGATCAATATTAATACCAGCCATTTTAATCAGATTAAATCCCTTTTAAAAACTTGAATTTTATTAAAATAATTAATAAAATTGAAATAATTCGAATTAATAAATAATTAAAAATTCGAATAATTCCAAAGTTTTCAAAAAATTCTGAAAAAATCAAGATATGATCTTGATTTAACAACAAACACCCTGATATTTTTTGTTTTTGCAAAATCAAACCCAGTTGTTCTAAAAAGTAGATCAAAATTTCGATTTCAAAAATCAAAAACACTCGATAATCGACTAAAATGAACGATTTAAAACACAAAATAGCGTTAAACGTTGCAAGGAATCGATATGTGTTCTTAGTTTCTGATTTTAGTGATCGATTGAGGCAGAAAATTGGTTGCAGTTCGACTCTATGTTTGTGTGTATATCGTGTGTATCGAGAGAGAACCTCTGTGACTTAACAGGAGAGTAAACAGCTAATATGACTTAACTGATTAACATTACTTAAATCTGTTATATACACTAATAATTCAATATGACTTAATACAAACACTCGGTATGACTTAACTAATTGATGCGGACTCGCTATGACTTAATAAAAGGACTCAGTAGTATGACCAAAAAAACTAATACATACTGACTATTACTTAATATTAACACTAATATACGTCGGTATGACCTAACTATTATGACAAAATTGTTATACTACATAGCCACACTCGATACGTCCTAAAACTAATATTACCAAATACTGATTATTACCTAAAAACTAATTCTAATATTACCAAGACTCGGTATGACTTAAATTAAGTCATATTAAGTCATTAAGACTTAAAACTAGAATAAAAAATTCGGCATTACTTAATATTTAAGTAATCAGGCTATAGAGTAATCATCATCTTATTATCATATTCAATTGTTAATAGATCACTTACACACATATTATATTCTCAATATGCAAATGTGCAAGGCCCCCAGTGGAACCTAGAGAATCTATTCTTGTAGTTATTACACTTGATTTTCAGATGTCTTAAGTTGGACCTAAATCAGCGGAGATGGTACCCTAGAGACATCAGTTCTGACATGTTTTGCCGCATAGAGACAGATCAAAAGAGTTGTACGAAAATCGGAGAACACAAGGAATCAAATTCATCTCCAAAAACTCTGTGGAACACTCAAGGACTAAGCAACTTGCATAAGGTATTAATTCTTTCGAGAGCATGTCTTTAGTTAAGAATAACTTGCAGACACGTTTGCTGAATCACTTGATGAAATTAATTTTTCAAGATTGGTTTGTAAACTTGGGATTTTATTAATGCTATATGATTTGTATATCCCATCTGTTAAGTAATTCTTAAGTAAGTTTACAAGTATTCAATTGTCAGTATTGAAAGGACATGTGAACTTATTTACATCCAGACCTCACACTGAAAATTATCTGTTGAATGATTGCCATGTGTACAATTGCAATATATTTTAGTGGTGATTATTTAAGGATAATTTAAATACTTAAATGCTAAAATCTAACTCATAGAGATTTAGTATTTAATTATTTAATTATTTGTTTTGATTTATGTGGGTTACGGACATGAAGCAAATCAATTTAGTATTCGCTTTATACCTCATGTTTATCAAAATAAATAAACAACATAACTAATTTGGACCTAATCTGTATTGGTCTTCAATTAGTTGTGAGATGTTAATTCTAGTAAATTTTATCAATGCTCCATTTTCAGAAATTCACTATAATTAATATCATGGTTCTAACAATTGGTTGTACTGAAGTTTTGACTTATATCAGTTAATGATATTTAGTTAGAATTTTATTTACTAACTAATTGTGAGATATATTGGTATGTGTGAAATTACTTAGAACTCCTCTAAGTAATCATTGTTATATCTTTTACAATTCACTCATATTACTATGCATGGTATGAAAATTCTCTAAGTAGAACTATGGATATTGAAATATCTTAAGTGACCATTGTTCAGTTACTTGAAATAATTTTTGTGCTTATTTGCAAGCTTCTAATCACTTTGATAATGAATGTTATATACTATGGATCAAGGTGTATAGGACTTAGAATATCATTTCTAAGATTGCAAACAAGACAGCTTTGGTAATCAAGTCTTATTTATAGAACCAAGGTTGTCTACCAGTAAACAGTTGTTAGGAGTTAACAATTGTTATTATCGAGGAGTTGCCTTGAAGTCATAAGTTTGAAATATTATATCTTAAGAGCTTGTGTATTTCTTGTCAACTAGTTCCTCGTACTTATGAATATCAGTGAATGATGTTCTTAAGTTGTTAGATACTAATATTCATTCTGTCAATTGGTACTCAATGTAACAATTCAATCTTCACTAAATTGAATTTATCTTACAATAGATTGAATTTATCAAACAATTGGTATCATTGAATATTTAGTATTTAGCAGTGATTATTTATATCCTAATTAAATTATGACGTGAAGCAATTCAATGGTTTATTTGCTCATAATTTAATTTTGGTAAAGTAATCATATACACAATTACTTGCATTCTAAAGTGTTTGATAAATACTTACAGTTGGTATCAAATAGTAAAATATTTGTTTACAAACAATTGTTAGTTGCTCTAATACTTTATTGCAGACCAATTGTGGTGTATATATTATCTCTGATGATATTACTTAGGATTTATTCTAAGTAAATGTGTCTTATCTAAAAATCATTAGTGTTAGTATATATTAAGATGTTCAACTTTCTAAGTAAGTGAGACTTAAAGTTACATTCGGTCTTCTATCATATTTTGAAGTGGTGAAAATTTTAAAAATTGAATTCTCTAATTCTGGTTATACACCACTTTATATACATGATAGTTCTTAGAATATTTTTACATCCATCAGACGATTACTTAGTTTATGTTGTGCTAAGTAATGAAGCGCCAAACGAGTGACATTGGTTATCTGTACTTATGTACTTGGTAATCTTTGTTACCTAAACGACATCAAGTGCGTGTATGAGTCTTTTCACTATCTGTTGTGGTAAAGTACTTTATACAATATAAGCACTTAAAATCTTTCTTTCTTAATTACTGCAAAGTCAAGAGTTTGTGTCTTTTAAAATTAAAGCGACCAAGTTTTCATTAAAAGACATGATAATACATTGTTTTATGCATAAATACAAACTCTTGTACATTAATAGTTTTTAAAAGAAAACTCAATTCTTTCTACAGTTGTGATTGCTTATATTGTAATACTTTTTGAAGTCACAATTGTTATTGTAATACTTTATGCATATGTTTTCACACAATGTTATGGTATAATGTAAATGCATTCTATCTCTATATTGCTCTATTGCTATGTGATGCAGGTTCAACTCCTAGTGGAAGTTTTCTCGCATGAAAGTCATGAGGTTGTAAACCCAACAACTTCTATCCCGGACTATAAATCCAAATCTAAACATAACCTAACTTACCCCTGAAGTGAAAGTAACCTATTAGACTAAAGGTCAATAAGGGAGTAACTGCACTCGATGCAGCAAATAAGGATGTGAGGGATAGTAAACCCACAGCTCTACCTCTCAAGGAGAATAGTCGTATACAACTTGAGGTATCTGTTAGCTCGCCTGCATTCTCCCAAAAGGATGCAGAGCTGAAAATGGCACTAAAACGGACTCTGGATTCATTATCTTAAAATGATGAGTTTATTTAAATTCGCCTTTCAGCCAGGGAATATGTTGGTAAGTCACTACTTCATACACAAGACTAAAATACTTCCTATGCACAAAGTGAGATCGCGCACACTAAGGATGAATTGACGGAAACAACTCATACTCCGACCATTTTACGGTTAGGATTACAAGTTGAAGGTTCCTCAAAGAACCAAGAGTCTTCACAGACCTCGGGAGAAGGTATTGATCTCAATGCAAAATTCAACAAGATCATTATCTAACTCCCCAGATGGAACATCTCTAGATCCTGCGGGTATCGGATCCGACATAGGTGTGGATCGGCAACTTGTTAACTATGATTCAGATTTACCTGATGAGTTTAACAATGTGATGTTTTCATAGACATTAGATGGAAACATGATTTTAATTCTAAGTTGATTTCATTGTTTACCTTTTCAGAATTCAAATCTGAAACCCACAAAAAGGGAAAATTTTTATTAACTTGTAGATTATGACTCAGATTCGTCTGACGAGTCTAACGAGGATTGGGGATTTGCGAAACCCCATTGCACCACCAGTGACCTCTCTAAAAGAGGCTATGGTGAATTTTCCTTGCAGGTACACATGAATGTTAGATCTATGAGAGATAAGAGTGATACACTAGTGAGCATGAGTGTAAACACTTGAGAGATGAGAGATGAGATCACTCATTTTAAGTGATATGAGTGGAGAGATGAGTTATACACTTGTGAGGTACACGAAACAGAATCACACACTCACAGTGAGGAAGAAAGATAAACACCAAATCCCATTCCCTATTCCCCAAACAAAGTTTACTTATAAGATTTGGAAGATATAAGGAAATTGTCGGGAGATTTGGTTGTCAGGATGATCAATAGTGAGGCCATTCTATAATATCTAAAGGGTAAAGTTGATCAGTCTACATACTTCTATTCTGGAAGTCTTCATGAAAATCCTTCAACACAAGCAAAGCTTCTTTTCTTTATTGCAGTAGACAATGTTATATGTACTAAAAATCTGTTGCACTAAAGGTAAGAGGTGAGTTATAATTGAAAATATGGTATCATCTAATTTACATTTGGATGTTTGCTATAATTGAATGCTTGGAGGATTACTCAACTAAGGGGGAGAAATATTGAAAAAGATATACTCAAAGATTGCCTTAGTAAGAGATATTCAACTAAGGGGGAGAGTATAAGCTAACCTTAGTGAGGGGGAGATTTTCTATCTAAGGGGGAGAGATATGAAAAAGGATATACCTTAGAAAGGGGGAGTATTCACCGTTATAAGGAAGAGTCATATCACCTTAGGTGGGGAGACATAAGGAAGGAGAGAAGTATGAACGACAAAGAAGAATTCTTCAGTATGTGGTTGAAAAGTCATATTCTTTACCACTGAAGAATTCCCAAGTATCTGCTGATAATGTTCAATGTTAGATATAACAGGTTATCAAGCAGATATGTCAAGAAATGAAGATGAATTACTTAATGAAGATCAGTTCAGTGTCAGAGGAATAATCATCTATCATTTCATCTACTGAGATTCTGGAAATGCTATATCTAAACCAGAAATTTTTTTATGTATTATTTACTAGAGTTCTTTAATGTTTTATCTTCTTTGTTTGTAGTTAAGTCATCCTCTAAGTATTTGATTGTTATTGTCTAACAAACAAATAGGAGGAGATTGAAAGGCATATGATGTAGCCTATTTGTATTTCGAGGATTCAACTCAACTCAAACAAGAATGTAATAGTAAATAGTATATGTACTATCACAGGGATCTCAAATGCATAACTGTCAAGAGAAAGAAGACAAAGTCAATCTATAGTTTTGAGGTATACTACACTTGAAGAAGTTCATTCAGTTGATTAAGCATCAGTGGAGTAATCAAGACAGTGGATTCTATTTATAGTGACAAGAGGTTCCTACAGTGGCAGAATACAGATTATAAAGGTTTGAAAAAGAGTGAAGAAAAGAAAGACATGAACCAAATCATAGAGTCAAAAATAAATAAAAGTCGTTGGAGTTAGTCGCTCATGAACCAGACCGTGCATCGAGCGTCAACAAAAATTCGGTGGTAATTCTTTATTACTTTCAGTGGTTCAAGCTATCATGACTGGTATGGGAAGAAATCATTGTGCAAGCAACAGAGGTACTAAATTAATTAACCACAATGGTTTTGCAATCAAGACTGGCTAAGGAATAATCTTTGTGGAGGATTAGATTTATCAAGACATGGAAGATCACAAGGATTATGATGTCAAGGAGGTATATTAATTTTCTCTTAATTAATTAAGTCATTTGATTTATTTATTTGATAAATTAATTCTATTCGAATTGATTTATTCAATAAATTAATTAAAAGATTAATTAAGTTGGAATTAATATAATTATAAAAAGACTTCATATTAATTGTCTTTTAATTAAATTAAATTAGTTGGCTAATTTATTTTATAAATTAATTCAATCAGAATTAATTTATTTTATAAATTAATTCAATCAGAATTAATTTATTCTTTAAATTAATCAATTAATTAATTAAATCAGAATTAATATAAGTGTTTAAAGACTTAAAACAAATTCTGCTCAGCGAATATGACTTACTGGAGGTCGGTATGACTTATCCTTAAGTCATACTGATTTAAGTCATTCTGATCTAAGTCATTCTGATATAAGTCATTCTGATTTAAGTCATTCTGATCTAAGTCATTCTGATCTAAGTCATTCTGATTTAAGTCAGACAGATTAAGTCATACCGAAGCCATACAGACCAGTTAAGTCATACCGAGCAGATTAAGTCATACCGAAGTCACACAGACCAGTTAAGTCATACCGAGCAGATTAAGTCTTACCGACTTGAAGATATTTCTGAAAAGTAAATTAAGTCATACCGACAAAGTGCTTTATGTCATACCCAAAGGCTGCTCAGGATTAAGTCATATCGACAGATTTATTAAGTCATACCGACCAAGATTTAAGTCATAGCGAAGGAAAATTATGTCTTGGAGCAAGTTTAAGTCATGCTGACAGCTGATTTATTATGTCTTGAAGCAGTTTAAGTCATACCAGATCAGTAAAATTGTTGTGCTAAAAATAATTAAGATATTTGAATCGCAAGCGCACAATTCGTTTCGTTATAAAATTTAATGATTCGTTCCTCAGGGACTAATATTTCGCAATCCTTAATTTTTAATTTAATCGAATTAGAACAAGTTTGATTTGAAAATTGGATTTAACTAATTAATTTAATCTAATTTTAAAAGAAAACTAAATGAAAATCTATTTAACTAGTTAAAATTAAATTATTCTAAAACCTAATTATTCTAGAATTATTCTACAAATTAAAAAAAAAAATTAAAATCGAAGTAAATCTAAATTCTAAATTCTAAATTATTCTAAAATTCTTAAATTATTCTAAAACTTGATTTTATTCTAAAATTCTTCTTCTTTTTTTTTAAAAAAAAACTCAGCAATATTCAATGAAGTAACTCACTAAAAACACAAAATCGAAACACTGAAAACAAAGCTCACTAATAACGACTCAGTAATTTGGAAAAAACAGCAACACATTTTCGAACTCAGTCTCTCAGTACAGTGAACAAGCGAATCAGCATAATAAAGAACTCGGAAAACACGATTGACAGGACTCAAAGACTCAGACAGAAACAAACCGCAGCAAATCAAAACACTCAAAACTATAACCCAACAAACAAACACAGCTATACCAACATCCAATTCAACCAACGAAACAAGAAAAACGCAGCCATAACTCAAAGCAAACTCGGACGACTCAGAATAATCACAAAATTCGCACTTAAAACTACTAAAACAAAACCAGGAATTATGACATGGACTTGGCAACAATAACTCAGTCTTAGACAGCAGCATAAACTTAGTAAACAACGATTCAACAAAAGATCATAACTCTAAACTCACGAATTACAACAAAACCAACAAAAGCATACATCAAAACCATCTCAACATCAAAACTCAAACAGAACACAGCAATTAAAAGTCAAACCGTGACTCAGTATCATAACAGTGACTCGATGCAGCCTTGGAAAAATTCGAAAAAAAAACAGCAAAACCACAAAAACAAAAACAGCCAAGGACTCAACGAAGACGCACAAACAGACCCATCTCAAATTAATACAAAACTCGGACTGGATTTTTTAAGTAAACGCCACTAAGAATCAACCACGCTGAATCAATTTAAAAACGAAATGGGGAGTTGGCGTTATTATGGGGGAAAGAAAAAGAGAGAGAGGGAGAGGGGGAGAGAGAGAGAGAGAGAGAGAGAGAGAGAGAGAGAAGAAAAAAGGAAATGGATTGGTTTGCAGTGAATCAAAAATAACCAGGCCTGTGTTTGTGATTAAAAAAAACATAGAGTTGGGTTTGTGTATTTGAGGAAACAGGGGATGAAAAGGGATTGGGCTTTAGATTGAGAAAACAAAGAGAAGACTTTGCTGGTTTTGTAAAAATTAAAAACAGAGAAGGGAAACTCGTGTAAAGCAAAAGAAAACAGGGGAAAACCAGGTTTACAATGCTTCGAGTTATCAATTAAATACAGGAAAATGTTGCAAAATTAATAAAAACTAATAAATTTTTTTTTCAAGTACGAAATTAAAGAGTCTACTTACGAAATTAAAAATTATGATTATTCTAAAACAATGATTTAGAATTAGATGGCCCACAATAAAATGGATTTTTAAAGGGGCAAAATTACGAATTAAAACTAAGAATAAGAAATTAAAAATCGTTACGTTCAACCCATAGTGGTTAGCTTTCGCGCTTTTTCCACTACTTGGATTTACGAAAATAACGAAATAAGGCAACAATAATGAAAGAGCAAGACAAGAAGTAAAGAAAATAAAAATTGCATTAATTATAATAGGAGTGTTTACAAGATTTGAAACTAAGAAAATACAAGAAATTAAATCTACCCTAAAATCTAAGTTACTAAATACAAGGGGGGTGAGGGGGTATTTATAGGATAGAAATTAGGGTTAAGGGGGGTGTTGGGTAAATCCCCACCATACATTTGTGGTGTGTGGTGGTGAAATCCTCGCCATCTATTTGTTTCCTTCCCCCTTAAGCTTTGAAGAGTTGATCTTGGCCTTACACTTTTCTAATGTGTTGGGATGATCTCCACCTTCCACTTGTCTTGAAATATTCCTTTTGCTCCAAGCTCCTAATTCTTTTCCTTCTTTCATTTTTGGTCATTTTTCTTCCTCTTTTTCCCTTCCTTGCACTTTATTCATTTATTTTGCCATTTCTTTATTTATTTACGAATTTCCTGAAATGCAACAAAATAAATTATTAAAATACGAATTGAAGCAAATAATAGGTAATAAAAATATGCAAAAATATGCAATTATCAAAAATATCCTACAGAAAGCCAGCAAGACTTAAATGGCTATATATATACACCAGAAGCAGTTTGGATTTCACAACTTCACAGCAGAAAACACACAGGAGAGAGAGAGAGAGAGAGAGAGAGACCCAGAGAGAAAAAGTTCCATTGCTTCAATTTAATTCTTGTAAATTATTTCTAGCTTGTATCGTTAAATCTAAACCACTAGAAATTGTGTACTTGTACTATTGGAACTATCTAGCGAATTAAGTTCCCTAGAACCTTTCTCGATCTTTTTATTACAAATATAGAAAAGTTCATGTCGAATTTTCTATAGAATTTGTAATAATTAGTTTCGATCTTTTTATTACAAATATAGAAAAATTCATGTCGAATTTTCTATAGAATTTGTAATAATTAGTTTGGTCATCAAACCTTGTAATTTGTACCCGTGTATTTAGACACACCCCATCAAGTTAATATAAATTTTATATTCAACTTGAAATATTGGTATTCGTATATTCCGCATCAATTTGTTCTTGATTTGATATTTTAAGAAAAGAGCAAACTCGATTAAACGACATAGTTTGTATTCAACCCCCTTCTACAAACTATTTTGGACCTAACAGACAATGAGGACAAGATGCAAGTAAAAGTGACAAAACCTTTTCCCATGCAAAAAAATAATATGATTTTGAGTTCAGGTAGTATGGAATGCCCGGATTTATGTATAGTAGTTTCCACATGTTGAACTCACCAAACCGACAAAAAATCACACTGCGACTTCTCCTGACCTAACAGCAGCATACTGCATCCATGTTCTATGGACAGCCATCCACCGCTTGAAGTTGTTTGACGTAGAGAATACACTAATGAAAAGATTCAACTGCTTATGTGAAGGAAGTGGAGATGATTTAAGTGCTTCCAAGTCAACAATATGCTCTATTTTTTCTGAAGTGGGTAAACCACTGGCAACTACAGAAGCTAATATAAAGTCTCCCGAAATTTTAACATTTGTAACAAGCCATGGCTCAAGAGTCTACACAGGTACAAAACAAATTTATAGATCAAATTGATATGCTTGATAGATGTTAAGAGATTTTTGAGATGAACATATATTACCTCACGAAAAGCAAAGGATGTCATGTGCTTTCCGTCAGCAGTCATTTGGATTCCCTCTGATCCCACTCTAAGTGTTGCAATAGATAGATAACCTTGTTTGAAAGGAAAATACTTTCTTGCTATTGATCCTTCCAGATCCAAGGAAACCTTTCTTGACAGATTTGTATGCCTTTCATCATTGAGAACCCAAATATCCTTACCCACCAACTCATTACACTGGTCCAGTTTATCAACTGAAAATTACATTATGTATAGTTATCTAACACAAAAAGTAGGAATAAAGATTCTGAAGTGACTCCATATCAAATACATAACAATTTCTTTTATGTTGGAAGAGTGTTCCTTTTGTTAAACCTAATTCTGTGGCACTGCAGAACTTGCTATTAAAGTTAAACGTACACCAATTAATATTGTTTAGACGTATGGAAATACGAAAAACACATTGCAAACACAGAATTACTAAAAGAAATATTAAAGTTTCTAACCATTCTTATTTTTATCAGGAGAGGGAGATGGACATCGCTCCTTTTCACCCCAGCCATGAGCAACTTTCCAGGTGTTTTGTACAATTACAGGCCCCTTGGTTATCCTATCACCCAGAAGCCTAACATTGTAGTGCAATATTACAGGTGGATGTGGATCCCCTGGAAGTGTTTCCCCCTTTAAATCTATTTCACCAAGAAAAGCATCAGGGATGCCAATTATTGTTATTGAAGAACCTTGGGTCAAGCCACAAGGAATCCGTAACTCAAAATCACTTTTATCTAATTCTGTGGCATTCGTCTTACAGAGGAAATGGGGACATTGTTTCTCCTATTCTCTTACCCTTGAGCTTTTATTTTTACTAACTTTTTTAGCTTCTACTGAAGTCATAAGATTGTTCCATACAGTGCCAGCTTCCTTAATAGCCTCTACAACATTTGGCAGAGCTTGCTCATAGCTGATCAAGTGTTCGAGAAGGTTCCATTTATTCAGAGCTTCTTGTTTTTTGGAAAGGTTCCATGAAATAAAGAGATTCAAGACAATGGTCTCCGTTAATATCTAATTATTGTCATTTTTTGGATGCCAAACATTTGGAAGAGCTCTAGCATCCATCCAATCAAGAGGATTTGTTGTATTGAAGTATAAGGGGTTGGCATTCACTATTCTTAGTTATTTATCCACCATGAAACAACTATAGGAAGGCAAAGGCAGAGATTAACAATGTGAGAACAAACTTTTTTGGGCATTGGGCGTTCACCGGTGCCTTGACAGCCTCTGTTGCTCCAAAACTTCCTCAGTCACGACGATTGGAGGGCGACCACGCTTCCGTGCAAGCCCCTGACTATCCACGCCTATCATTCACAGAAATTAATATGAATAACTTAAATCTTTAGCTATCCACCCACCACGATGGTAAAGAATCACGAGAAGAAGAAAAAATTCAATCTTTCAAAAATAAGAAGCACCAATCAACAATCTACAAACTCTATAATTATTTGCAATTCACTGTTCTTCACGCATGACAACTAAATGACTTGTATGGAATATGCGAGTAGCACTCCATGAAGAACCATCTTACGTGGAGAATCGTGGAGAACCACCTTATTTTTTCTGATTCTGTAGCAGAACCAAAAAAAATTTAAAATTTTATTTTCTGATTCTGTAGTAGAACCAAAATTTTACAAAAAAAGAAGAAGAATATGATGCTGACGTGACAGTGCCATGTCATCGGTGACGTCATCACTGCTAGCGTGGCACTGACACGTCACCTGTTACGTCACCTACCACGTCATCAATGCTGATGTGGTAGTCATCGATAATGTGGCACTGTCACGTCAGCATTGATGACATGGAATGTGACGTGACACTACCACATCAGCAAGGTTGCCACGTTAGCATTTGGTGCATAATTTTTTTATAACCAAAAAAATCTTGTCTTTTTTTATAGTACCAAAAAAATAAAACTTTGGTTTTATCATAGAATCAGAAATTAGTGGTTCTCCACAGTTCTCTCCACGTAAGGTGTTTCTCTATAGAACAATGACCTAGTAGCACTCCATGGAGAACCATTTTACGTGAAGAATCATGGAGAACCACCTTATTTTTTCTGATTCTATAGCAGAACCAAATTTTTTTAAAAACAATCTGGCACTGTCACGTCAACAGTGTTGACGTGGCAGTGCCACGTCATCGATGATGTCATAATTGCTGATATGTCACCTGCCACGTCATCAATGCTGACGTAGTTGTGCCACGTCATCAATGATGATGTCATCGATGACATGGCACTGTCATGCCAACATTGATGACGTGTCAGGCGATATGACACTGTCATGTCAGCAAGGTTGCTACGTTAGCATTTGGTGCAAAAAAAAATTTTGTAGAACCAAAAAATTCTACCCTTTTTTTTTATTGAACCAAAAAAATAAAACTTTGGTTCTATCATAGAATTATAAATTAGTGGTTCTACACGGTTCCCCACGTAAGGTGGTTCTCTATAGAACAATGGCCCAATTAGTAATGTGACTATTCGTTAATAGGGGTGGCAATATCGAGTAACAGGTCAAGTTCGTGTCGGGTTTGCTGTACCTGGTCCTGTTTTTGGGGCAACCCGAACCCGAAACGGGTTAAAATTTTTAACCCGAACCCGACCTGTTATGTACGTGATCAACCCGAAATTAACCTGTTTTGACCCGAAAATTATTAAAAAATAATTGTTATAATTTTATTAAATTATTTTTATTTATAATATATTAAAAAAATCTATAATAATAAGTTTATAAGATGATATTTGAATAAAATTATTTTAATAATATACAAATATATGACAAATGTATATATGTTGTAATATAAATATATCTTTATATATAATATATTATATAAAAAAAATTCGGGTCGGGTTCGGGTACACCGGGTCAACCCGAACCCAACGGGTAAAAATTTACTCAACCCGAACCCGACCCGAAACGTAAAAACCCCAACCCTAATTCGTATTTTTTCATGTTGGATTCGTGTCGGGTTTCGGATCGCGTCATATTTTGCCACCCCTATTCGTTAACATACTCGAAAATTGGACATCCATCAAACCAAGTAATACCTATAACTTGGATAAATACTTGAATGCTATAAAGATCTTTGTTACACACAGTGCAATTGAAAATAAGTAGAATATCGAAAGACTATAATCATCAAAAATCGAAATAGGATGAAAGAACGGTTTACCTGCTGAGGATCAAGATGGTCAGCCATACACAGACGGAAAGGTACCACCCACAAAGCTCCTCCCTCACAGTCCCACAAGACCCCGATTGAGGTGGAAGAACGGCACCGCAAAGTAGGAGGAACTCTTGCCCTTTTCCACGTTGTGCGTAGGGCATAACTTTGCAAAAAAGTAAATTTATCTTTTCATGAGATTAAAATATCTCACTAATATTTTTACCTTGTTGGCGTATTATATATAGAAAGAAGAAGAAGATATAGAATATATAACTCGTGAACAAGTAACGAAACTAACACACTTTGTAATTCACTGCTCTTCACGCATGACAACCCAATGACTTGTATGGAATATGCACCAATTAGTAATGTGACTATCGGTTAACGTACTCGAAAATTGGACATCCATCAAACCAAGTAATACCTATGACTTGGATAAATACTTGAATGCTATAAAGATCTTTGTCACACACAGTGCAAGTGCAATTGAAAATAAGTAGAATATCGAAAGACTGTAATCATCAAAAATCGAAATAGGAGAAAAGAACGGTTTACCTGGAACAAGCTGAGGATCAAGATGGTCGGCCATACACAGACAGAAAGGTACCACCCACAAAGCTCCTCCCTCACAGTCCCACAAGACCCCGATTGAGGTGTAAGAACGGTTCACTGCAAAGTAGGAGGAACCCTTGCCCCTTTCCACGTTGTGCGTAAGACATCACTTTGCAAAAGAGTAAAATTGTTTGAGATTAAAATATCTCACGATTTTTTTTACCTTGTTGGCGTATTATATATAGAAAGAAGAAGAAGATATATAATATATAACTCGTGTACAAGTAACAAAACTAACACACTGCACAATGGAACATTCACATTATCATACCTAATTAAAAGTAGTAACAAGTTTGAAATAAAAACACCTGCGCAGAGCAAGAATCCAAAAATAAAAATCGTTCTTATATGATCTCCGATGAAAAACAAACAGTAAAGTATTGATCGACTTTGGAGAAAACCTCAATGAATTCCCAAACTGCATGGTCCTGTAGTTTAAAAATTGTTGATCGTTGTTGGCTTGTTGCTCAGATAGCTCACTACATACTAGCTGCTAGGTGTCCAGGACTAAGGGGTCTTGGAAACCTGCAAAAATTATAAGTTAAAAGACTGAGACTAGAAGCAGTTCAAGCAGTTGAAGGATTAAGCACTTGTCCAATGAATGGCACAATCCCAGTAACTGTGTCTCTAATGATGAACAATAACGGGTGGTCTGCAACAAAGTCCATCTTGTCCTCCTGGAGACTGTTTTCCACAGGACAGGAGCACCAGTTACAACAGCAGCTTCAGTGCCTTTTTCGTTAACATCAATAAAAGCTTTATGAACTATATTTGTGCCACAGAGAGGCTCAGGATCATCCACTATCTCAGTGAGACCTACGTTTGGATCAAAGGGCAAGTCCAGCCCTAGTCTCTTTAGTGCTTTTGACATCTCAATTTCAGACTCATAAATTTTGGAACCCGGAACCCTCCAACCTCGACTGTCTGATCAGGAATATGGTAATTGAAAAAGCCAGATTCTGACCCAGCTTTCTCAACCAATGCTGGCAGCCCATCTTTTGCATTTGGGAGGAATATACACATGGAAAAAATCTGGCCATTTAAAATTCGGTTCCTACTTCGTTTATAAAGAAGCATTAACACTTTGAAACCATCAAAAGCACCAATAAATCGATCTTTTATATAACTGGTCATGAAAGGAACCTGAATTGAGTTACCGTCGAGGAGGTGAAAGTTATAGTCTTCTGTGAAGAGAGGATCGAACTTCCTCCACCATGCTCCTTTAAATAAAGGGCATTGGCAACTATAAGGCTAGTTCTGCTATTAACTAAAGCCAAAAGATGACATAGAGGTTTGAAATTCAAGTCTTGATCTTGGCCTCCAAAGTCCAAACTCGTGTACAAGTAATGAAACTAATACACTGCACACATGATGCAAATACACTGCACACAGTGGAACATTCACATGATCATACCTAATTAGAAGTAACAACCATTTTGGGTCCTACTAGGTATATAAAGAAGCTTTAACACCTTGAAACCATCGAAAACACTAATATATCGTTCCTTCATATAACTGGTCATGAATGGAACCTGAATTGAGTCACCGTTGAGGAAGTGAAAGTCATAGTCGTGTGTGAAGTGTGGATTGAACTTCCTCCTCCATTCTCCTTTAAAATTAAGGGCATTGGCAAATGCAAGGCTAGTTCCGCTATTAATCAAATCAAGAGCAATGATGTTTTTAATAAGTCCATTTGTCTCTTTGTCAACCCATGAGTTCACTATTTTCACTATCTCAGCCTGCAAAAGTACCAATAAAATTCTAATCAATACAGGAATCGATACACTCATTAACAAAAAGCTTAATGTATATTATAGCAAAAAATAAAGAATGAAGTACTACATCAATAAAAATAGAACATTACTACAATAGGACTTTCTGTTTCAGAAAAGCATAAACATATAAGAAGCAAGAAAACATTGTTAATTTTGAATACTCAGTATACATTTCTCTCTTTCCAAAGGATAATTATATTTTGGGACGTTTCAAACTTGGTCGTTTTGACATGATTATGTTAGTATTTCACTGTATGAAATTTCAGGTGTAAATTAAGGCTACTTTTATAGCTTAACATTTACACATGCACCATACTAATTTTAAGTAGAGTGTGAGTATATGAAGTGATCGATCTCTGACCTTGTTCCGAAAATTAACCTGCTGAGCAGCCTTATACATTGTTTCAACCACCTGTTTAAAAGAAGGCTTGGAAGATAGTGACTTGTCAATCCAAACACCATTGGCAAAGGACAAACGAGGACCCTCGGAGGAGGAACCATCAGCAAAAACAAGATCGATAAGATGTTAATAGAGATAATAAAGGTCGTCTGTAGTATTAGCTTTAAGAAAACAGAGAACCTGGTCTAGGGTTTGGCCACTGGAACCAGCTGCAATTAAGCTAAGAACAACTTGTACAGAAATCGGAGAGAAAACAAGGCTAGAATTTTTACCATAATTTAACTGAAGGTGTTTAGCCAAGGTTAATGAGACATCAGCTTGGTTGTCGAGTGTTCGTCGATCAACCCTTCTAGTGTTAAACAGGTAGTTGAAGAGTGGAGAGTTATCGGCTTTAGCCCATGCAAATGATCCTCCTTTATCAGTAACATTGTTTTCTCAAACCCCATCCGTTGATCCTTCTTTCTCAGTAACACTGTGTTCATTAAATGATCCTTCTTTCTCCATAACAATGTGTTGAAGAATTGTTCCTTCTTTCTTAGTAACACTGTGTTCCAGAGATTTGTACGAGTACAATAAAATAAGAGAAAAGAAGCACAAAGAAAGGAAGGATGGAACAGCATTTTTTCCTTCATAGATTAGATCGGGTATTTACAGAATTTTTATCCTTGTACATAAAAACAGAATTATGGTTTCTAATTATAAACCAGGCTTTATCTTCTACTGATTAGATCATACTTTACAGTAACACTACTCTCGGCAAATATGTACAGAGGTTATAAGTTGATCCCATCATCCCAAGGTAATAAGACTTCTCTACCAAAAAATAAAAAAATAAAAAATTTAAGCATATTTATTTTTTTACTGTACATAGTAAAATGCTCTTTTTAGCTGGAATTAATATTTTTCATTTAAGTGCCTCAATAACCAGAAACCCATTTAAACTTAATAGATAAGTATTGCATGGGCGTTTAAAAAATATAGATTTAAATATAAAATTTTGAAAAGTTATGATTAAATAATGCAGACCTCCTACAAATATATAATAGCTAAGATTTAATTTAAGTACATCCTTCTCTTCAGAGTAACTACTGTATATATGTTTACCCGGTTGTGTTAATATACCCTTTTACATGATTAATTTTATAACTGGAATCAAAATAAGAAGATCAATGAACATGATTACATGAAGCCTGGGAACTACTGAACTCTAGTTCTACTAGTAGAACTTAGTACCATGCATGAAATGTAATAAGACATTTCCACGACACGACAGCAGGTCTGCAAATTAATCTTTCCTGGATATTAATAACCATTTTTGGAAGGCTAAGGCTAGATAGTAGATACTGCTGAGCTAAAAATAAAAGATAATCAAGTCTTTCTTGCTAGAAGTCTCAATCAGCAAAGTTATGCCTCCAGATAATCAGCAGGTCAGGTAGCTAGAGGATTAAGCACTTGTCCAATAAACAACACAACTCCAGTCCTGTCTTCTCGGATGAGAAACAGGAATGGGTGGTTGGCAACAAAGTCGTATCTAACAGGAGGAGGACCACCACCTCCACACAGAGTAACACGTGAAGAAGCAGAAGCTTCTGTGCCTGATTCATTAACCTCAATGGACGATTTCTGAAATATGTTTGTAACATGCAGCAACTGAATCTCCTCAGAATACATCATCGAATCAAGTGCCCCTGGAATAAACGGTGCCCACACTCCAAATCCCTTTAAGGCCTCTGTTGCTTCAAATCCAAATGATACTTTAAATTTGGGAATCCAGAACTTGTCAACTGGTACACAGTCATTCGGAATGTGGCGGTCAATGAATCCAGAATCCGAGGCAAGTTTATCTACCAATGTTGGCAGCCCGTCTGTTGCATCCGGGAGAAAGATGTACATGGATATCTGACGTGTGTCCTTTTCTTGCTTATACCAAAGTTTCAAAACCTTAAAATCATCAAAGGTACTAATGTATCGACTCCTCATAGCGCTGGTCATGAAGGGGACTTTAACAGACTTACCACTGAGCAGATGGAAGTCACGATATTCTGTTTGCCACACACAGAATTGGTCAGCCCATGAGCCTTTGAAATAGATGGCATTGGCAAAAACAATCCTAGTTAGGTCATCAAATAGATCGTGAGGAACGGTGTCTTTGACAAGGCCATTGGTTTCCTTTTCGACCCATGAGTTCACTTTATCAGTTGCTTCACTAGCCTGTGTAAGGAATATAGAAAATGTTATAATTATATTGATCTTAAAGATGGTAAAACATTTATGAAGACAAGGCCCAGAATTATACACGCACCAAATTAATTAATTAATAAAAAAAGTAAAATATGGAGTAACGTGCAATATGGTGCAGGGAGATTCCAGCCTAATTTTTTGTATATTTCCTTCCTCTAAGTTTTGGAGTTAATTGCAATTTAATGGCTGCAAACTAGACAGTTAAGTGGTTTGATGGCTCGAATTTGGAATAAGCATTACCATGCCTTCATTTTCAAAGCCTTTAATTTTTGACAAACTCTCAAAAAAATCATTATTGATGGAGGTGAACACCATGAACCAACATTCCTATCTAAAATCAGAACCATACTTAATCTTCGGGTTGTAAGGATTTTTCTTTTTTTAAGGAGAGAACATACTAATGTGTTCTCATCAAGACTAGCATAGCAACCAAAGACCACAGCGATATATTTGTATAGTGTACATATAAATAATATGACCTTATTTATCAAAATAAAATAATAATATGACCTTGTAAAGTAGATCAAGTACAGAAATAAAGTAATTGGAGAATTAGCTCCAAAGAGTAAGAAGGAAATTCAACAAACATAGAAACCGAATACTGTTTTTCTTAAACTTGAAATTTAACAACCGTTACTACGTCTTTTTGTGTCACCTATTCCCCAGGGAGATTTGTGGAAAATCCTTATTTCTGATCATCTTTCTAAATGTTTTTTTGGAATCTGATAATGCTACCTCTCACCACCCTCTCGATCCGATAGGAAAAACTCGAAGCTTCATATGGCAAACCCAGACATTTTATCCCGTCAGGGGTCAAAGGGAGGAGCTGGGCTGCTGTCAAAGAGGAAAAAGCAGTTTCTAGTAATGGGTTCATGACTCCATTGAAATATCTCAACTGGACCGCATATATCGTCCGTTTACTCTAGTAGTAGGTTGTTGGAAAGCGGGATGGGCAGGAAAGACTGGAAGACGTGCGCAACGCTAATTGATGGGAGAGTGTAAAAATGATGACTGGTGATTCTAATATTGACCTGGTGTTGGTGAGCAAATCTCCCAAGTATCAAGGTGCTAGAGTGGTCTAATATGGATGGGGAAATCATGCCACAGTAGTTAGAAAGTATGCTTTTGTTAAAGGGACTCATCAGGTCCAGGTGATTCGGCTGTTACAGAACCAGTGGGTGGTGCAGAGTCAAATGTGCCTCATCTACAGCACCTGGAATCAGGTTTTATCAGCTTCGGAAGGAAGTAGTCAGTAACATTGGTAATACGGAGCCGAATGAACAGGAAAAGCAATCCGGGAAGGAGTGGCCTGCTATTGTGTTTCCACGAAGTCTGGGCAGGTAAGATTATCTCTTCCTCCAGTTCTTTTAAGTTCATACAGATTGCTCCAGGTAACATAAATGTTAGATTTGACGGGGTGCAAGTGGAGGTGCTGGTCCTATAGTAAGGAATGGCAAGGGAAAATAGTTCAACGAGTAGAGTGAGGTTTCTTGGTAGTGGTATGAATCAGTCTTGACTTTAAGGTGCCACCTGGTGAAATTATGCAGGTTCAGCAAATTCAGACTGTGAATGCGACTAAATATGACTGGTAGTGGAGTTCCTCAGCATAAGCAATGGAGTGCAAATGTTAGGCTTCCCCACCATTAACTAACACAAAAAAGCGTGGAAGGAAAAGTATGGGTGTAAAGGATATATTTGAAACGGGTCATTTAAGTTTACATTTAATAGGGATATTATAAAAGTTCTGAAGGAAAAGCTTTAATGATTGAGAATTAGACCTTTAATTCGGCAGAGATGGCATTCTAAAATGATACCAACTATTTTTTTCACACAATAACCCAATAAGCTTTAATAAACTATGAAAATTTGTATTACATCTCACCATGGTTAACTATTTATAAATAAATGTATAAGTTAAAAGGGATTATTAGCTAAAAACTACATGAGTAGATTTTTTTTAATTAACCTTTTTTACAAATATTATTAATCATAATATATTTTACTAATTGATATTTAATAATATATGATAATATTTCAATAAAAAAATATTAGTTTAACTAAATTCTTTATTTTAATCTTAAAAAATAGAATAAAAAATAATCATTTAGTTGTGCACATCTTGGGGCGCTCGACCTTGGAAAGGATATTCATCTTTATGTTATGCAAAATGGGTTTGAACTTGATGTTTATATTGGTTCTACGCTAATTGATTGTTTGCATAGTCCGGGAGCTTGGTAAGAGCCCTCGTGGTGTTATTTGAATTGCAGGAAAAGAATCTATTCTGTTGGAATTCAGTTATTGAAAGACCGGTTGTACATGGGTATTGTCGAAGAAGCACTGTCAATGTTTGGCCTCTTGAGGAAGGAGAATATACAATATTTAATGGTAGTACATTTATTAGTGTTATGGTTGCTTGTACTAATTCCGGATTAGTTGAAGAGGGTAGTAGATGGCTTAAGAAGATGACTCGTGATTTGTCTATTACTCTGCAAATTGAGCATTATGGGTGTATGGTTGATCTGTTATGCAAGGCTGGTCTTCTTGAAGATGCATTAGAACTTATACACAGCATGAGAATGGTTTAAAATATCATTAAATTTATATAGTTTTTGCTAGGAAAATAGTTTTTTCTAGATTATTTTTTATTCTAGTTTTTAAAATTAAAATAATTTTTTTAGTTAAACTAATTTTTTAAAAAAATATGATCATATATTATTAAATATCAATTAGTAAAATATATATATATAATTAATAATATTAGTAAACAAATGTTAAATTAAAAAAAAATCTACAAGTTCTTTTAGTTTTTAGCTAATAATTCCTTTTAACTTATAAATTTATTTATAAATAGTTAAACATGGTTAAATGTGATACAAATTCTCAATAGTTTATTAGAGTTTGTTGGGTTATTGTTTAAAAAAAAATAGTTGGTAGGTTAAATCGCAAAAAACTTGAAAGTTTGTTGGGTTTTTTGGTTAATAACTCAGCTGTGCCTAGTAAAATTTGGCCACTTGGTGGCATCCTGCCCCTTAATTGCCTTTATGTAGGCTAGTTTGTGTATGGAAAAAAAAAACAAGAATCAGCATGTTTGATGGAAGAAGATGGATTTGTTCAGCGAAAAGGCAAGAGATGGGTGTTCACTAGAGATTGGCACCCACAAAGCTTAGCCTAGCAGATACCGCTCTCCTCTCCGTAAATAAGCGATTGAGGGTTCGTGGAGGCATGTGTGTAAGTATTTAAAATTTTGAGGTTGACCATACCCTTGAAAAAGGACTTTGGTTGTTTGATGTGATGGAGAACCATACGGAACTGAAGAGATAACTGTAAAATTCCCCAATATACATCCTTGAGTACAATGCCTTGAGACAATTGCTTTTGCAGAAGAAATGGCCGGGGAGCAAGATAAACAACAATTTATTTAGGACTAACACATCTTTAATTCAATTAAAGCTATTAAACAGGATTGTCTCATTTGGTCAAAATGTTATTTTTTTACAACCATATTAACAAATCCACTAAGCAGGGACCACATTTTATGCCAGTATTAACTATTAAGATTTCAGTCTGTGTATGAACTATAATAAGAGCAATCAACTCAAAAAATTGGCATAACTTTACAACTTTGAAATGGATAGTGATTGTAACGGATAAGTCCTACATTGTGTCTATTTGTCAAACTGGCCCAAGCACAAGGATCTAATGAGTACCAGATAATTCGGGCTGGCTAATTTGGTGCACATTAGTCATAAATTTGTATTTATAAAGGCATTCAAACATATCAAATTCAGCACACATTAACCAGAATTACGATGAGGCATGCAACATTAGAAAAAAAAACCACATAAAACTGACCTTGTTTTGAAAATCAACAACATCAGAAGCAGCATTATACACATCATCCACAATCTTGCTAAAAAAAGGCTTAAAAGAAAGAGACTTATCAATCCAAACCCCATTAGCCAATGACAAGGTAGGCTCACCAGAAGGGGACCCACCTGAAAAAACATGTTTAACAAGATAAGAAGCGAGTTAAGTTCATCTGTACTTTCTGCTTTAAGAAAGGATAAAAGCTGCTTAAGGGTTTCTCCTTCTGAACCAGCAGCAACCAAACCAAGTACAAGTTGCAAAGAAATCGGAGAGAAAACAACGTTGGAAGCTTTGCTCTTCTGGAGAATGTACTTTGTGAGTGTCATTGCAACATCAGTTTGGTTATTGATGACTTGGTTGATCTCGATTTTTGGTGTTATAGTTTTAGTTTCTGAGGGTTCCATTCTTGTGGGTTTGGTCTCAGAAGGTTCTATTTTTGGTGCTATGGGTTTGTTTTCAGAGGTCTCTTTTTTCATCATGGGCTTGGCCTCAAAAGATTCTATTTTTGGTTTGGTTTCTGAGGGTTCCATTCGTATGGGTTGTTTGGTTTCAGATGGTTCGATTTTTTCGGATTTTCTCTTTCTGGTTTCAGGGGCCATTTTTGTGGTTGAGGAGAAGCTGTCTGCTGTTTGAGCCCTCACTGAGAAGATGAACAACACTGGACTGTAGGCGGCGAATATAAAAATATCTTTGGATCTTTGGAAAAGTGGTGGTAATGCCAAAAGTTTTGTGTTTAATTAGTTGTATCAAATCTAAGTTTTCAAAACTTAGAAAAAAAAAAAAAAATTAAGTCTTTTGGGCCTTTGGCATCTCACCCGGCCCTTGTTATGTGAGTTGAATTTGCTATAGTTAGAATTTGCTATAGTTAATTTTGGGTGATTGAAGAATGCTACTCTTTGAAAAGGAATGAAACCAAGTGAAAGTGAAAATGAATAACATAATTTTTATTTGTTTTTTGTTTCCAAATTTTTTTTCAGGGAAGAAAGTGATTGAGGATGAAAATTTTATAAGTTTTCCTTCCAAAACTTTCACTTCATTTTTGGGATGTAAGTGAAAGTAAGTGAAAGTAACTTAAATAAAAACACTTGATATACAAATATACCCATATCATTTAAATGAAGACATTTTATATTTAATAAATGAATTGTAACTTTACGATCATTTACATGCTTTCCTTCCAACTTGGGAGCATGTTAATAAAATCAATTTCACTCTATAATTTTACAAACTCGGGAGCAAGTGAACGAAACATATTACTTTCCTTTTCACTTATTTTCTCTTACATTCATTTACTTTCGTTCGGGAGCAAGGCTAAAATAAGAAAAACCTTTAAGGAAATCGAATTCTTTTAAGTCAATTATACCAAAGCGTATTAGAGGTTTTTTGACTTAGCTTAAAATTATTATCTATGATTTAAAGTTGCTTAAAGTGATAAGTGAAATATAAAAAATTTAAACCAATATTTGTATGAGTAATTTTTTATAATGGGTAACTTATGAATTCTTATAAATGTAAAAATAAAAAGAAATTTGATAAATTATTAATTTGACTGATGATATTAATTTCATCAAATAAAATCATCAAAATAAAATAAGTCATTCAAAAAAGTACCTCATACCAACTTCTAACTATTTTTTTAACGGATAAAGGACAATAATACTGAATAAAACAAATGTTGTTATCCGGGGATTCTAAATTGGGGCCATATATACCAGCCTATTACGCATTTGGTGATGGGGTCATAAGTGTTACGCATTCTTGAGAAGCATTATACATGTATTTCATTTTTTATATATATTAAAACAAACTATTACGCAATTGTCTAGTGGGTAACAAACTATTAAGCATTTGTCAACGGAGTATCGCACATGAAATTTATTTTTTATTGCTAAATATATATTTGCAAACACTATTAAAAAACATAATATTCAATTTAAATTGTGTTTTTTTAATGAATCCGGTGACCTGATTTTTTAAAAAATTGAAGTCCAACCCCATTTTTTAAAGATCAAGATAAATTAGTGTTTTGGGTCTGTAAAACAACCCCTAAATCCTAAACCCTAAGTCCGCATACGGTTTATTCGTTATTCTGAATATTTCTAAAATCCAAAATGAAAAAGTTGAACCCCAAAGGTTAACCGTTGAAATTAAAAAATTGAATATATAAACGAGTCTGGCGGCCTAATTTTTAAAAAATTGGGGGCTTTAAAAATCATGATAAATTAGGATTTTGGGTATAGGGTTTAAGTTTGTTTGCCCTAAATCATAAGTCCGTATGCGGTTTATTTGTCATTTTAAATATTTCTAGAACCCAAAATGTAAAAGTTGAACCAAAAAGTTAATTGTTGAACTCGTAAGGTAATACAGATAAATTTTAAAAGTTTTATTTAAAATTCTAATATTTCTAAACCCCAAATGTTGGAACCCGTTGAACCCTGAATGGATACCATTTAATCCAAAATATTAAGTTGTTACGCATTCATGTTTGGGTATTAAGCTATTACGCATTTGTCACATGGGTAAAATATATATTTTTTTGTTAGGCATTTGTAGGATGCGTATAGGCAGGCAAAATGTTTTTTTTATTAAGCATTTGACAAATGCGTAACAAAGTGGTATTACTGACCATTTATGCGGGATTTGTTATTTTGGTAACAAGAGCCATAAAAACTTAATAAAAATGTCATTTTTTTTTAACTTTAAGTCATTTTCTAACTTATTATATAAACAAACATTTTTTAATTTCAAGTCAAAATTTACTTTGAGTTGGGGCTTAAAGCCCTAGCCAAATAGCCTCTTAATCACTAAATGCATCTTTTGAGACATTTGAAAATCATGTGAATGTGAAATAAAGCAAATCTTCTTCTATATATAATAGGAGGATAAGGGGATATTTTAGAGGCATTTTGAGCTAATAAACCCCCTGTAAAATTACAAGTTTACCCTTATATATTACAAAATTACATTGATTTGCCACTCCCTTATTTGAGGAGAAAAAATAAGTTATTTTATGTTTGTGGGGAATTGAACTCACAACCTCCTCCATATATTCATTCCTTCAAACCATTATGCTACATTATGTTTTTTGGTATGGAGTTAAAATTCTTTTTACATAAGTTCGATCCCTCTATTATCCTGTTTTTACTATTATTTTATGAGTAAAAATAGTAATGACAAATATTAGTTTCAAACTTTGAAATTTTACTTTTCAAAATACTGTAAGTAATTATATACATTAATTTCAAAATTTTATTCCACTCACTTATTTTAAATGAGTTAGTTTATTTTTGTTGTAAATTGAATCATTAACCTCGTCCAAACAATTCATCCTTCCGATCATCGTACAACATATATGTTTGGTTTTTAGTAAATTTTTTTAGATAAATTCGACCTCTTATTTATTCTATTTTTACTACTATTTTAATTTTTGAGCAAAAAATAATGGTGATTCACATTATTTTTAAAATATTATATTTTAGTTTACAAAACATGGTACGTGATTATATATACAACTAATTTAAAATTTTGATAATAATATCACGCGATGTAAATTGGTTTATTTTCAATTAATTAAACATTTCTTACATATAATATTAACTATAATATATTTTATATTTTTACATAATATATAATTAAAAGATGAGATCCTTTTCAAAATGTCAAATAGTATAAAAGTTAAAAAAATGAATCTTGTAGATAAGTTGAGAAAGATAAAATTTCTTTAAAAAAGATCATATGATATATAATTATACAAAATATAGGAATCAGTTCATATCATATGTACATCGATTAAAAATCGTATAATACACATAGAGAAATTTTGGTTGGAAAAAATATTAAAAAATTCAAAATAAATTGTAAAAAGGATTAAATTATACAGTCAAGTTAACAAATATCTTAGAAAATAGTATATTTCATAGCATGCATATACACTAAATATTATGATCGATCAATCACATTATATACTATGAGGTAGTTAAAACTATTTGCCTAAAAAGATAAAATTTTAAATTATGTAATTTGTTTTTTATATACTGATTGGACAACATCTTTATTGTGAAACATTATGTGGGTAAATAATAGGTTTTTTGAGTTGTCAAAGTTATAACTGGTATATGAATAAATATGTCATTCGTGTACGACTCATTTATTTTATGATTGTACGACTCAAAAGAACTTTATTTCTCCCTTTTATGTATTGACTAGATTCTTTATGAAAGAATGATAAAAAAATGAGGATAAAATATTAAAAAAATATCACTCCAAAAATTGATTTATAGTGATGAAAAACACTAAGGAGAATTAACTGAAACCCCCCACCCCCTTTATTAGTTAAATTTTATGTTCTCTTACCCAAATTTATTATAATAACAAAATACTAGATGTTTTCTACTTGTGAAATAAATTTGTATAAATTGGTGTAAATGTGTTATACTATATCCAACACAGTTATATGCCACGAAATATCTAATTTTGAGTGCTTATTTGAATAATTAAATCAAATTTTTTGTAAAACAAAATTGTGACATTATAACAAACATGTTTTAACGAAAAATATACAATCATGTCCATATATATTCTTTAAATCGTAAAAATAAACAAGTTTACATCAACTTCTAGAAGATGACTTGTGCCTCGCACGGGTTATTATGCTAGTGAAAATGAATGTAACAAATTTTACTTGTTTATTTCTAAGTTTAAAAAAACTAAAAAATAAGCTATTTTTATTAATGTACTTTGAGGTTGTAAGAAAAATACAGATCGATGCGTTACAATCTTATTCTTATATTTAAACTAGTCGATGAAGCCGCGCTTCGCTGCGGCGTTACAATATTTTTTAAAAAAAACAATACATTTATGTTATATTATAATATTAATATTAAATTTTAATAATTAAATAATTTTCTCTAATGAATCGATTTCTTGTTAAACACGATTCTTTCGATTGAGCCGCTCTCTCGTTAAAACCGAAATCCCAATAACATATATTATAAAGACTTTATAATAATTTTTATCCATAAAATCGAACCGTAAGCATAAAAAAAATTATGTCATTAGTATCAAATTCTAATAGCTAATATAATCTTTTCTAGTGAGCCGTCATCCCGTTAAATACGTTTCAAGCCGCTCTTATTTGGAATCGAAATTCCAACTTCATTATATAAAGAAAGAGAGTAAATTCCAATTTTTATATTCTTTAAACTTACAGCTTCCGCATGGGAATGTCTTTCTATTATGTTAACATATCTAAAAAAATTAAATATGAAGACTTTTCGTTACGAAAATAATATTAAATTTATGGATATATTTTTCTAATGCAAGTATAATTAACTTGTATAACAAAGTTAAAATAAAGGATTTCTAAGAAAAAAAATATATAGTTTTAAAAAATTGTATAAGATGTCTCCACCGTACTCGTATTCTACTTCCAATAAAATATTTTATTATATGTATTCCTTATATATTCAAATATCATTTATACGGTCTTCTCTAATGAACCGTTTTCTCGTTAAATACGGTTGTTACTATTGATCCGCTCTCTCGTTAAAACCAAAAACCTAACTTTTACATATATCACTTGAATGATAATGTTTATCCATAAAAATCAAATCCTAAAAATAAAATAAAATTTATAACACCAATATGATATTTTAATAGCTAATACAATCTTTTATAGTGAGTCGTCTTCCCGTTAAACACGTTTCGAGCCGCTCTCATTTGGGATCGAAATTCTAACATCATTACATATTATTGATGATACTTATCTTACACAACAACTTACTCCTTAAAATCAAAACCTAAACAATAGAGCGAATTCCAATTTATACTTATTCTAGACTTTCTAAAAATTATGGAGTTTTAGAAAATGAAAACACATCTTATTTTCTCTTTATATTATAGATACTCGTATTTATTTGGGATTCCTATATGACAATGTTCTTTTACTATGTTAATATATCAATTATTTTATTTTTTAAAAACGATGACCTTTTTATGACAATAGTATTGGATTTATGAATAAATTTTCCTAATAGAAGTATAATTAACTTATATAAAAAAGTATAATTTAAGAAGTTCGTACTTCCTATAAAATATTTAATTATATGTCTGCTCTATATATTCAAACACATATTCTACTTCTAATAGAACTTTTATTTATATGTTTTTTTTTATAAATTCGAATCTTATTCTCTATAAATTCGAACTCCTATTCTACTTCCAATATAACTTGTAATCATATGCGTTATAAATACTTATTCTACTTCCGGTAGAACTTATATGATATGTCTTCCCTATAAATTTGAACTATTCTCCTATATAAATTCGAACACCTATTCTAGTTCTAATATGTTAAATGATATTTTTCTACTTCTAATAGAAGTTTTATTTATACATTTTTTCTATAAATTCGAACTCTTATTCTCTATAAATTCGAACTCCTATTCTACTTCTAATAGAACTTTTAATCATATGCATTATAAATACTTATTCTACTTCCAATAGAACTTCTAATCATATGTCTTTCCTATAAATTTGAACTATTCTCCTCTATAAATTCGAACACCTATTCTAGTTCTAATATGTTAAATGATATTTTTCTACTTCTAATAGAAGTTTTATTTATACATTTTTTCTATAAATTCGAACTCTTATTCTCTATAAATTCGAACTCCTATTCTACTTCCAATAGAACTTTTAATCATATGCATTATAAATACTTATTCTACTTCCAATAGAACTTCTAATCATATGTCTTTCCTATAAATTCGAACTATTCTCCTCTATAAATTCGAACACCTATTTTACTTCTAATATGTTAAATGATATTTTTAATTTATTAGTGTTTAAAATTCTAAAATTCTAGAAAATTAGAAAAATAGATTGAGACGATCTTAGAGCGCCACCTAAACTCCCGCGTATCATCCTTTATATATATATATTGAAGTAAAAATTAAATTAATAAAAGTATTTTCATAGTATCAATTGTTTTTTAATTAATTTCCACCACTTGCATCACTCTTTTGGGGAAAAAGTTTTCTTTCCTCCCTTTTTGAAATTCAAGAGTAACTACTTATTGTTAATTTTAAATGTAATATAAATAAAGAAATTTCAATAAGTTATTATAATAAAATCTTGAAAATTGTTAATTTTAATCCTGAATGGATCTTTTATATTAAATTAATAATTCATATAAAGAAATATATTTTTATTAAAATAAAAAGATATCCTATTATGTATAATCTAATAAATTAACCTTATATCACAAAGGACATAGAGAGCTTTTTGGATGATATTCCCTTTCCAAACTTCATAGTGTTCCACTCCTGCATCACAGATTTAAACGAAACTTTTGCAGGTTGGGTAAGTGCATAGTTTAGTGGTCCTGAAGCGAGGAAATCTTGTATGATATGAAAATCATTAGGCAAATCCTGATGCTCTAACAAGGCAGTGAAGTTATTTGGAGCGAAAGTGACTTCATTGATGATTGTTTGCTTGTTGTTGAAAGAAGAAACATCCATTACAATTGAGAGATTGAGAAAATTTGAGTTTTTAAATAAACTAGGGTTCGTGTTGTTAACCACAGAGGCATGCCTGATGATAAGTGGATTTTATATCCACTTGGAACGTTCCATATCGGCTTCAATTGATTGACTTGGACTCAAGTTTGTTGTATTTTTTATGTGTTTTGTGTAGTTGTGCAGGGTTGTAGCTATTGGTTAGTGTTGGTGTTTCTAATCGATATTAGAGTGGAATGAAGCATTGGAATGAAGATTGGATACTTGTGTTATGCTACCAAGGAGTTACATGTGTCATGGTATTTGGCCATATCTGGAGTTCTAGAAGTCCGTTTTCAGTGATCTTACAGCTCACGCGAAGCTTGGGAGATTTTCTACAACCTGGGATAGATAGCAGGTGCAAGGAGCATGCAGATCAAATTCGCGCACGTGTTCTTTGTGAAGCAAGGCTGGAAGATTACTATTTTGTCCTTTTTCTAATTCTAATTTAATTTTAGGTAGTTTCTTGCACCTAAATTGAATTCTAATTATATTTTAGGGTGTTTCCTTGTTGGGCAAGACTTTTAGAGCCTATTTAAACACATCCTACCATTGTAATTTGGATGACCATTATATATCAATTACTTAGGTTTATTTGTATCTTTTCATACTTTGTTTTTATCATGGTTTCATCAGATCCCATGATGACGAGAGGTTCGATTATGAACTAATCGTTGTCATGGGATTCTAACGGATTTATTTATGGAGCTTTAGTATCTTGATTGCTTTAAAGATCTGTGTGTGATGTATATCTGATATCCTTGTATGGTTATGCTTAATTGATAGATGCGTCGCGAACATCTAATTTGTTAATCTCTTGTGAAGTGAAAGTGGATCTTGAGATTTAGAACTTGTCATGCTAGCATAGGTTCATGATAGTTTATCAACATGATTCGTAGTATGAGATGAAAATACTTATATTGCCATGTGTGATCTTTATGGATAACTTGCTCTTCAACCGTTATGTTTTCAAATTCTATAGACATATAGGGTCTAAGCATAATTAGTGTCTATTCATCTTCTATCTCTTTTGTGGATGTATGTTTAGTTTGGTATACGTATGCTGACAGGTAGCGTGTACTTGTTTCGTGTTATCCGATCAGATATCATAACCATTGCATATACTAATTAAAGGCATCAGATCTAAGTGGAGTATTTAATGAAGTTAGGATCCCATGTTTTCTCTTGTAGAAGTAATTCGATTCCAATTCTCGTTAGTTAGTTAATTCTTAGTTGTTAATTTACTTCTTAGTTATTTTAGTTAATCAATCCCAATCTTGTTAATTTTTTTAGCAGTGAATAATAACCATACATTGTTGCATAGGTACATTGACTGAATTAAAACCTAAACCAGATCTCTGTGCGAATGAACTCGACTTATTCATATATTACTTGTGACCACGTACGCTTGCGTGATTAGTGCAAAAAAGTTTTTGGCGCCGCTGCCGGGGATCATCGGTGATCTATTTTTAGTTTATGTGCTTGTCATCAGTGGTCATTAGAGTTCACTGACTCGGATTATTTTTCTAACCTATCTTGTGTAGTTCGTTGGTGTTTCAGGTACGTGTGCAGCTATAGCTATAGCAGCTCAATTGAAGGCATTGAATTTGAAGATGGATTTTCTAACTTACTATGGAGTTCAGCAGGTGGCTAGTGTTTGTGAGCTATGTGCGGGCGCACATGAGATGAATCAGTGTGCCATCTATAATGCATCAGTGAGCTGGAGCAACAATCAAGGTGGCATGCTGCAACCACAACAGCCTTATCAGCAGTTTCAAGGTCAACAATATGGAGCACAACCTTGGCATTAGTAATCTGCCCAATCTGATTTTCCAAGGTCTTAAACGATACATCGTTGCTTTTAAGCATCAACCTCAATTCTTCTAATTCAGATTTATCATAAGTGGAATACCCAGAACCAGCATATGACTGTTGTTGCTGAAAACCCGAAGGTTGAAATTGCCATGGGGCATACTGTTGCTGAAAATTCTGCCCTTGCTGCTGCTGAAAATTCTGGTGATTGTATGGTTTTGCTCCATATTGTTGACCTTGAAACTGCTGATAAGGCTGTTGTGGTTGCAGCATGCCACCTTGATTGTTGCTCCAGCTCACTGATGCATTATAGATGGCACACTGATTCATCTCATGTGCGCCCGCCTTGTTGAGTAGGCCACAAGGGACTCTTCCTAGCGACACGGAGGCTAATCCAGGCAAGATGGAAGTCGAAGAGCAGGTGAAAGCAGTTACCTTGAGATCTGGAAAGGCTACAAACGATCAGAAATCAGCAGCTACGGAAAACGAAGAAGTTCATATTCAGCAGGTTGAGAAATCTACAGGGCCAGAAATTGAGAAATCTGATTTGGTAGCTGAGCAGTTGGACGGTGAAGTGGAAAAGAGTACGAATCCTGTTGAAAAAGTTTCTCCGGAGCATTCTACAAACAGCAATCAGATCTACCCACCTCATCCATATCCAAAGAAATTCTTGGAATTTTTGGTAGAAGAGGAAGAGTGTTTTGGCAAGTCGGATCCAGTAGAAGTTGCTTTACAAGGAAAGTCCGATACGGAAGATGAGGAACTATGCCTGGCTAATCTCTGGGATTCTAAGGTATTGATTGATGAGGTTGTTTCATGGTCAAATCTTAAGGATAGTGCAATTGAGTCTTTTCTTGAGGAAGATGTTTTGATTGAGGGTAATGAGGATCTTCATGAGTTGTATAGGAATTTTACTGCTGACGAGATGTTAGAGGAATTGAAGGTCATTTGTTCTAAGCATGGAATCCAACTTGACGAGAGTTCTTTTGATCCTAAGTCTGTTGTGAAGACTTCTGTTGGTGAACTACCCACTTCCGTTTTTAATCCGTCCATTACAACTCTTGATCAGTCTTTGGTAGTTAATAATGAAACTCATCATGTTGAAGAAGTTTCCGAACTCGAGCTTAAACCACCAGATCACTTGAGGTATGTATATTTGGGTCAATCATCTACTTTGTCTATTATTATTGTTGCTAACTTGTCAAGTAGTGAAGAGAACATTGTTGCTGACACCTTTGAAGAGCAAAGAAGGCGGAAACTTGTCATCAAGGATGTAGCCCCGGAAAAGATAATTAAATGGCCATATAGAGATACGGTGTAGGAATTTTCAAGATAAAAAGCCATTGCCACGTCCGGCTAAATGACGTCAACGATAGCGCTTCTTGGGAGGCAATCCAAGCCTTATATGTTCCTTGTTGTATATGTTCTTTCAAAAAAAATGAAAATGTGATTTTTTGCGCAGGTTGCGCCTCTGTGACGCAGGCTGCGCCTGCGTTACTAGCTCTCGCGCAGTCTGCGTGCCTGTAACGCAGCCTGCACCTGCGTTACAGCCTCCAGATTTTTTTTTTCTTTTTTTTTTTCTTCCGATTTTTGGTGTTTTAACCTACACAATTTCCCCCAAATTCTATCCTAACTCAAATTCCTTTAATCCCTAATTCCTATGTCTATTCTAGATCAATTCCATACCATCCTAAATCTCTCCTACACTCTAAATTCTTTTTTACCAAACCTATCCATCATCTAATATATATACACACCCATACATACAAATCCAATTCCTCTTCTACTTATTTAAATCTCTAAAAATTCAAATCTAAAGAGGAATTCATTACAAGTTCACCTCTTTGATTCGTAGTTGGTTTATCTCTTCTCTAATCTTATTTTTATTACGAATTTGTGTTCTTGTAAATTGGGGATTTTGTATTATTCTTGGTATTTGGGCTATTTTTGGTGTGATATTGCTTGGTGAGTATTGGTTGAGCTTCTTGTGAGTTGGGTATTGATTCTTATGGCTCCTAAACGTGGGAGAGGTGGTGCTAGTGTTGCAAAATTTTTGTCTTCGACGGCGGAGGTTGAATTTAATCGGTTGTTGTTGAGGCCAATTGTTAAAGAAAAGGGATTTTTGCTGAACAAGCATGTTAAGTTGAGATGGGGAAGGATATGTAAGGCGCCTTGTAGGTATGTTTTCTGCTATCCCTCGTATTTACTTCCATTCAATGCGGACATTGAATATTTTAAGTATGGGGGTGGTTTGAGGGATTAGTAGTTGTTGTATTATGTGTTCATGTAGGATTTCATGCTTTGCATATTAGTAGTAGTAAATTATGAATTTATGTTCGTATTATCTACGTTTGTTTCATATATGACATTCTGTTTTTATGTTCGTATATCATGTGAGTTCATAATAGTTTGCATTTGCACCCATGCTTGATAGGAATTTTGTGTTGTTGACGCTTTTGATTGAGAAGTGATATGCTTTGTTCTTGTGCACACACATACACTAGTAAGTTGAAGTTAGTAGACTTATTGAATGTTGTGAGTAATTAAAGGACATGAATATGTGCAAGTTGATTTAGTTTGCATGCTTTGAATACAAGTAGGTGCTTTAGAGAGATTTTTGCTTGGGATTGAGTATGTTTTTCCACCAAGTGAGCTTTTGAGCCTTATTGCATATTTGTTGCAATTTTTTTTTTCGTTTGCTTGAGTGTCCACGGATTGTTTGCATTGCTAGCAGTTGTTTGAGGTATTTCTTGAAATACATGACATTATTTGACAATTAAAATGATAAAGGCATTTAGGAATAACCGCATATTTTCTCATATTACCACACCATATTTAAATGATCAATTAGTTAACCCGTTGAGCTTAATCCTATTTTTCGGTGACATACCACATTACTTGCCTAGACCTTTTTCTTGTATTGGCCTTACATTAATTTGAACCCACATTGTCAAAGGCTAGTAGAGTGCTTAAAGGAGTAATAAGGTGTGCAAGAAGGGGTTTATTGTTGGTCATAATTTTGGGGGAAATATTGAAAATTTGGGTTTAGTTGTTTACTTGATAGTCGGCATGTGTAATAAATTGTGGGATCATTGTTGTTTATATTATTGTTCTTGTTCTATATAGCTCTCGAAAAAAAAAGAGAAAAAAATAAAAAAAAATAAAAAAAAATATATTATGAGAGCATATTTGTGTTGTTGTGATCCTACTTTAGTCGACTAGTCGAGTGTTTTTGTTGGAAGAAAAATAGTAAAATTTTGTGTGGGGGGAAAGTAGGGTGTTGTGTATGATTTATTATGGTACTTACTAGCTTTTGACACTTCACCTGATTTGGCTTATTTGACATACCTTGTCCCTAGCCCCGTTACAACCCAAATTAAGACCTTTTGATTATCGTCATTGATGTATGTTGTGTTAAGAGTTAGATTGATACCAAATGTCAAGAATGCTTATGATTTTGTTGGAATTGAGTGATACACTTACCTTTGTTCTTGAGTGAATATTCTGTTGTGAGTGAATTGTGAGTGTTTGCTTGTTTTTGCATATGAGATCCCAAGTTTTGTCTTAAAGATGTACTCTTGTAGGCTTGGCATGGTTACTAACTTATTCTTACACTTGACATGGACTTTTAAGAATTATGCATGTTCATTGAGTAGACTATGTGAATACTTACACTTTCGACACCAAGACATTGCATTATTACTTTGATTCTTAAGTTGATATGGCATGAGAGGATTTGAAGGTGTGGTGATGTATTAGTAGTAAATCATTTGCATTTTCATATTAGTTGCATTCATGCATTGCATTGCGTTTGTAGTTAGATGGATTTTGTGGGTACATTCGCTATAGGCCCTCACGAGACCTTACTCGTCCACTAGGGCTGCCTAGGGGTTTAAAGGGTTTGTTGCATATGCTAAATGCAACCGTGATCACCTACGGAAGTGGTACTAGTTAGGTAGTGTTAGTTGTTTATGCTTGAGGACAAGCATCGGTTTAAGTTTGGGGGTGTGATAAGTGGATTTTATATCCACTTGGAACGTTCCATATCGGCTTAAATTGATTGACTTGGACTCAAGTTTGTTGTATTTTAGATGTGTTGTGCAGGGTTGTAGCTATTGGTTAGTGTTGGTGTTTCTAATCGATATTAGAGTGGAATGAAGCATTGGAATGAAGATTGGACACTTGTGTTATGCTACCAAGGAGTTACATGTGTCATGGTATTGAAGATGTTAGCTAATGCAAAAGAAACGGATGAGAAAAGAGCAAATTTGTGTAAAATTCGGATTTTCTGGATAGGTTGCGCAGTCTTCACTGTTTTGGCCATATCTGGAGTTCTAGAAATCCGTTTTCAGTGATCTTACAGCTCACGCGAAGTATGGGAGATTTTCTACAACCTGGGACAGATAGAAGGTGCAAGGAGCATGCAGATCAAATTCACGCACGTGTTCTTTGTGAAGCAAGGCTGGAAGATTACTGTTTTGTCCTTTTTCTAATTCTAATTGAATTTTATGTAGTTTCTTGCACCTAAATTGAATTCTAATTGTATTTTAGGGTGTTTCCTTGTTGGGCAAGACTTTTAGAGCCTATTTAAACACATCCTACCATTGTAATTTGGATGACCATTACATTTCACTTACTTAGGTTTATTTGTATCTTTTATGGTTTCATCAGATCCCATGATGACGAGAGGTTCGATTATGAACTAATCGTTGTCATGGGATTCTAACGGATTTATTTATGGAGCTTTAGTATCTTGATTGCTTTAAAGATCTGTGTGTGATGTATATCTGATATCCTTGTATGGTTATGTTTAATTGATAGATGCGTCGCGAACATCTAATTTGTTAATCTCTTGTGAAGTGAAAGTGGATCTTGAGATTTAGAACTTGCCATGCTAGCATAGGTTCATGATTGTTTATCAACATGATTCGTAGTATGAGATGAAAATACTTATATTGCCCTGTGTGATCTTTATGGATAACTTGCTCTTCAACCGTTATGTTTTCAAATTCTATAGACATATAGGGTCTAAGCATAATTGGTGTCTATTCATCTTCTATCTCTTTTGTGGATGTATGTTTAGTTTGGTATACGTATGCTGACAGGTAGCGTGTACTTGTTTCGTGTTATCTGATCAGATATCATAACCATTGCATATACTGATTAAAGGCGTCAGATCTAAGTGGAGTATTTAATGAAGTTAGGATCCCATGTTTTCTCTTGTAGAAGTAATTCGATTCCAATTCTCGTTAGTTAGTTAATTCTTAGTTGTTAATTTACTTCTTAGTTATTTTAGTTAATCAATCCCAATCTTGTTAATTTTTTTAGCAGTGAATAATAACCATACATTGTTGCATAGGTACATTGACTGAATTGAAACCTAAACTAGATCTCTGTGCGAACGAACTCGACTTATTCATATATTACTTGTGACCACGTACGCTTGCGTGATTAGTGCAAACACCTGAATCTAATAACAAGCCTAATTGTTTGTAATGATATGCATTACATACATGACCGGATGATCCCTTAACTGGAGAACCCTCTAGTTGTAGAGTTTCTACTTGTATTTAGTACTTGTAATAGGAATCAAAATTCTATCTGTGTAACTGTATAAATTAAGTCATGAAATAATGCTTGAAAGAAGATCCAGAGATCATGCCTCAAACTTGAAGAACAAGGCTGTAGAAATAAACACATTTGGATTTTAAAGATTGAAGATTTGCCTAAGTACTAATTCGAGAATTCAAGGTTTCGAGAAGTCAGGGATTCGATATCTCAAAAGATACTATTCGATATCTCAAGGAGTCAACAAGTCAAAGGCTCATTCGATAACTCAGGGATTCGACATGTCTAACACTCTATTCGAGAACTAAAGATGTCAACTAGTCAAAGCATCATTCGAGTTCTCAAAGAGTCAACAAGTCAAAGTTCAATTCGATATCTCAAGGACTTAGGGAGCTATTTGACATCTCAAGGATTCCATAAGTTAAAGAACTATTCGATAAGTCAAGGATTCCTGAAGTAAAGACTAATTTGAGAAGTGATTCAATATATCAAGAATATAGTATTCGAGAACTCAGAGTAATCGATTAAGGCAATTTTAGTTCTTGAATCAATTGCTTAACCATTTATTGAATGAGTTTTTGGAGACAAAATACTGAAGTAGTACAAGTCAGAAATCTGCAACAAGCCAAGACAATTTCAGGACCACTGTACTGTAAAGTGTTTATGGAAAATCTACAAGAAGCTTAAGGATTTATTAAAGGAGACAAGCTACTAAAGAAGTGGATCTGAGCAGGTTAAAGAAAAGTCAAATTACATGTTGTTTGGATGTTTACTGGAATAGGGATAGACAAAATAAAAAGTTGTTTTGTCTGTCACCATATTTGTAGTAAGTAGGTTGTACACATGTTCTATAAGTGTACAACCTCACTTCTCCAGCAAGATAATTTTTTTCATTATCCTGGATAACATTTCTCTGAGAAAAACGAAGCTGAGAATACTAACATTTGTATTCCCATATTGTAGCAAAAATCTTTATCTAATACAACATTAGATTAAAGTGAGTGACTATGTTCTTGTGTTTTTAATTCCGCACCTATATATTCTATTCAACACAAACACACACTTAGCTACACAAACATTAAACAGATTCAAACCTTCAATCAAACGTTCTTGAGATTCAAATCAAAATAAAAGTTTGAAAATACATTCACCCCCTCTGTATTTTCCTTGTGTGTATTCCATACTCAACAAGTGGTATCGGAGTAGACTATTAGTCAAAATAGAAAAAGATCATGAATACACCAAAGACTACAGGAACAGTGAAGGTCCCTAAGTTTGATAAAGACAACTACAATCTCTGGAAAATCAAGATGATGTTATTCATCAAAGCTGCTAACCCTCAGTTCCATTTATCATTGCAAAACAATTTCCTTCATAACTTGTGGGGTCTTCCTATATTTCTTATTGATCAGGGTTTAATCATGTCAGTAGCAAACTATTGAATGCTTCAACATTAATACTCTTGTAGGTGCAAAAATCATCTAGGATATCAATTGTTGGGTTTACTCCTGTAATCTGACCTTCAAGTTGTCATAGTCAGTTTTTCTTTATGCTCAATCTACTTGATGTGATCAATCACCATCAGTGGTATTCTATCTTTAGATTGTCTGAACAATAACTTGTTTGTTGAGAGAAGTCATCTATCATCACCATTAAATTATATTTTTCTTTGATGTTGAACTTCTGTGTGATGCTTCTTTGACTTCCCCTTATGACATGCCTTAATTTCATTTTGCTTTAATTCCAAATGAGGTAGTCTCTTTTACTGATTCGATTTCTAAGAAAGAATCTCTTAATTTGACATTCAGGTGTGAGAGCTTCTTATGTCATGGATGAGCAACTCTTGTCTGATGAAGCTTTAGATTAGACCCTATTGACTTCACCTTTGACCGAGATTCCATGTCAGCTACAAATAAGTTCTCTTTCCTTACTCTTCGAATAGTAGGCTCTTTATCTTCTAAAGATGCTTTAATACTGACAACATTCCTAGCTATTGAATAGCCATGACCCTGGGTCATACCCTTGCTGTTATCTCCAAGGGAAACCACTTGGCCAGATACCTTCACCACTCTTGAAAGCAGGGCTCTATCCTCGGTCATATGCCTTGAACATCCACTGTCCAGAATCCACATAACACGATCTATCTATTACACACCCTGCACGATCTACCTGTTACACACTCTGCAATGCCAAAACGGTTAAACCTTCTTCGGGACCCAAGCTTGGTTGGGTCCAGAGTACTTGAAAAATTGGCCTTTGTCAGGCAAAACCACATTCTTGACCTTGACACCAATTTCATCATTAATCAAAAGACATTTAACCCTGTAAACAGATTTGAAAATCTTTTGTTTTATCTTGTGTATCCATGTCTCTTTAGAATCAATAACATTCTTTTCAACGACTGGACATTTGACGTTGTAAACAGCCTTAATAAAACTTTGTCTAGGCTTTGGTACAAATGTCTCTCTCCTAACATGAGGAGGACTGGCAGTCTTTGATCTAACATAATCATTTCTATTCATATGTTGTCGAGGAGCAGTCTTATTAGCACATGCATGATTACCATTAAAGTAAGCAGACATAACATTAAATGCACCAGACATACAATTGACAACACCACATGCTTTACGAGAAGAATCAATAATAGGCATGGTATGCATGTTAGACATGTTATTGTTCTTTTTCAACTTATTATCACCTAACCCAGTTTTAGAAGAACTGGTTGACTCAACAACCTTAACTAGTTCCTTAAAAACAACCTTTTTAGATTTAACATTTTTGGTTATATGTTCCTTAACAGATTTATCATTATCCAGGACTATGCCATTTGCAATGTCCTCATTGCGCATCTCTTCCTGGATAATCATGGGAAGCATATTAGGCGGTTCTGCAACAGTCTTCCTAAAGAGAGGATCTTTAACATTCTTGAGCATATGTGGTATACCCCTTTCTTTAGCACTAACAAGGTTAGGGGTATTTATGCCAAATAATCCAATAGACTCGTTGTAGCCAAACCCTATTCCTATAGTTTGATCTACAGCTTGTTTATTGAAGAACTCATTAGATACTTTACACAAATTAAAGCAATCCCTAACCTGGGTTTCAAGTTCAGCAATCCTACCAAGTTGTTTAGACACAACTTCCACTAAAGACTTATCCCTTTCATTAAGTTGTGTTATTTCATCTTTTTGCTGATCTTGATTAACATGCACCTTTTTTAGTTCTAGCACTTCATTTTCAAGATTAGTGTTTCACAGAACTAGTCTAGCAATTTCTTTTTATGCATTAACCATGGAACTACCTAACTGACGAACTAACTCAGAGTCAGTATATTTTACCTGAGATTTAGGACCAGTTAGAATCTCCTCTGTTTTTGCCATCAGGGCAAGATCCTCAACTTCCTCTTCATCACTGTCGGTGTCATCCCAGCTTTTGCCTTGTACCACATAGGTCGTGTATGTGTTCTTCTTACCAGATGCATACTCTCTCCTTGTATCTTGTTGAGGTTGATGACTGATAAGTGGATTTTATATCCACTTGGATCGCTTAATTTCGGCTTAAATTGATTGTCTTGGGCTCAAGTTGTTGTAGATTTGATGTGTTTTGCTTAGTTGTGCAGGATTACGAGAATGTTGACTAAGGTGGATGCTTTTATAATTTTTTGGGAATTAATTGATTAAAATTCGGATTTTCGAGAAGGGTTGCACAGTTTACACTGTTTTGACCATATCTTGAGTTCTAGAAGTCCGTTTTAGGCCCGTAAGCAGTCCACGCGAAGATAACGAGATTTCCTATCATTCTAAGATAGTCCAGAGGTCCAATTAAGTGGGGAACGTTCCAGAAAATATGAAGAAAAGTCAGCCACGAATTTTCCTTACAAAACATAATCAAATTAGGAAACGTATCTTGCAGAAATTCTATTATAATTCTGTTTTGTATTTTCTTGCTGGGCAAGACTTGTAGTGCCTATATAAACACATCATACCATTGTAATAGAGAATAGACATATTATTAGTTATTATTATTGTAACATAGCTTAGATCTGCAAGGGAGAAAAGGAGAGAAGGATTCAACGCTAGTGACAAGCAACGGATCTAGATCTACTTCAGCCTTTGTGTTATTCTGGATTATAGATTTGTTTTCTTAACTCTTTGTTTATTAATATAATTACTTCTTTTATTCATATCTTGTTTTATATCATGTTTTCATCAAAACCCATGACGATGAACAGTTCAATTATGAGCTAATCGTTGTCATGGGATTCTAACGGAGTTATCTATGTAGCTTAGTAGTTTATATGCTTTAAAGATTTATGTGTGGTGAATTCTTGATATCCTCGTATGGTTGTGTTTCATGTATTTAGATGCGTCGCGAACATCTAATTTGTTAATCTCTTGCTAAACGAGAGTGGATCTTGAGATTTAGAACTTGCCATGCTAGCATAGGATAGGTTGATGTTTTAACATCATGATTTGTGGCGTAAATAGAGATATTATGCTGCCCTATGTGATCTAAGTGGATAACTTGTGCTTAAACCTTTATGTTTTCAAATTCTATAGAGATATAGGGTCTAAACATAATTGGTGTCTACCCATCTTCTATCTCTTTTGTGGATGCATGCGTAGTTTGGTATTAGTATACCGAGAGGTAGCTATTACTTATTTCGTGTTGACCGATCAGATATCAAAACCATCACATGTATTGATTAAAGGCTGCGACTCTAAGTGAAGTAGATAATGAAGTTAGAATTCCATGTTTATTCCCATATAAGTAATTTGATTTTAGATCTCATTAGCTAGTTAATTCTAAAATTGCATATTAGTTAAATTTAGTTAAATAAAATCTCAATTAATTACTTGTCTTAGCAGTGAATTAAGATCATACATTGTTGAATAGGTGCATTTACTGAAAAGAACCATAACCTGATCCCTGTGGGAACGAATTTGGACTTAACCTTATATATTACTTGTGACCACGTACGCTTGCGTGATTTTGTGGTAACAAGTTTTTGGCGCCGCTGCCGGGGATCATCGGTGTTTTGTTTAGTTTATGTGCTTGTCATCAGTGGTCGTTAGCGTTCACTGACTCGGATTTCTTACTTAGTTGTTTGTTTCGTGGTGTTTTCAGGTACTTGAACGTTTATGCGAACACGTTTGCAGGCTCGTAAGGAAAAACTGGCAGAAGACGGTCTTGTAGTAGATAATCAGAAAGAGGAACTTGAAACTACTGTAGAGATGGCAGAATTACCAGCAGCAGTCAAGGCTTTGAAGGACTATTCGCAGCCAAAGATCAATGACATACAATCTAGTATTGTCAGGCCAGCTATTGCAGCGAACAACTTTGAGATCAAGCCGAGCATAATTCAGATGGTGCAGAATTCGGTTCAGTTTGGGGGTGCTTCTACGGAGGATCCTAACATGCATATTCGGGACTTTATCGAGATCTGCGACACTTTCAAATTTAATGGTGTGTCGGATGATGCTATCAAGTTGAGGCTTTTCCCATTCTCCTTAAGGGATAAGGCTAAGGGCTGGTTACATTCTCTACCAGCTGGTTCCATTACTACATGGGATGATCTTGCTCAGAAGTTTCTTACTAAATTCTTCCCTATGGCGAAAACTGCAGCAATACGGAACCAGTTAACTCAATTTCAACAGCAATCTGGCGAGTCTTTGTGTGAGGCTTGGGAACGTTACAAGGAGATGCTTCGTAGGTGTCCACATCATGGCATGCCTGATTGGATGGTTATTAATGGTTTTTACAATGGGTTGGGAGCACAGTCTAGGCCTTTGTTAGATGCAGCATCAGGTGGAGCTCTGTGGGCGAAGAGCTATGAGGAAGCATATGATCTTATTGAGATGATGGCTGCTAATGAATATCAAAATCCAACCCAGAGGCTTTCTCAAGGTAAGGTAGCAGGTGTTCTTGAAGTTGATACAGCTTCAGCTATTGCAGCTCAGTTGAAGGCTCTTACGATGAAGGTGGATTCTCTTGCTAATTATGGGATTCAGCAGGTGGCTAGTAATTGTGAGCTATGTGCGGGCGCACATGAGACAAGTCAATGTGCTATCTCTTCTGAATCAGCACAGTTCGTTAGTAATTTCCAAAGACCTGCTGCACCAGTCCCAGCCACTTATCATCCGAACAACAGGAATCATCCTAACTTCAGTTGGAGCAACAACCAAAGTGCTCAACAACCTCAGCAGTCTTATCAGCAGTTTCAAAGTCAGGAAGCTAGGCCATTCAATCAAGGCTATCAACAGCAGTATGCTCCAAGGGCACCATATCAACCTCCTGGATTTCAGCAGCAACAGCCCCAGGCTCATGCGGGGCAATCATCTAATGAAAAATCAGAAATGGATGATATGAGGATGATGTTAAAGAACCTTCAAGCTTCTCAAAAGATCTTGGAAAACCAGATGGGACAGATTACAAGTGCTTTGTTGAACATGCAACAGGGGACTCTTCCTAGTGATACGGAAACAAATCCAGGCAGAAGGGGGAACAAAGAACAGGTTAATGCAGTGACTTTGAGATCAGGAAATGTTACAGCAGGCCCTCAATCAGCAGCTGAAGAAGATGAAGATGTTCAGAATCAGCAGGTTGAAAAATCTGCAGTGCCAGAAATTGAGAAATCTGACTTAGTGGCTGATCAGGTTGATGGTGAGAAGAGCAAGAAACCTGTTGAAAAGTCTACTCCAGAGCAATCTTCAAAGAATAATCAATTCTATCCTCCTCCTCCGTTTCCTCGACGTGTGCAGAAAAGTCAAGAAATTCAGTTCCAGAAGTTTATGGATGTCTTCAAGAAATTGTCCATTAACATTCCTTTTGTTGAAGCATTGGAGCAGATGCCGAGGTATGCAAAGTTCATGAAGGATATTTTGTCACGAAAGAGAAGGTTGGAAGAATTTGAAACAGTGGCATTAACGGAGGAGTGTAGTGCAGTTCTGCAGCAGAAGTTGCCACCTAAACTTAAAGATCCGGGAAGTTTTACCATCCCTTGCACTATTGGCAACCTTTCTTTTAGCAAGTGCTTGTGTGACTTGGGAGCTAGCATCAATCTCATGCCTTTATCTGTGTTCAAGCAACTTGGTCTGCCGGAGCCAAAGCCAACCAACATCTCTTTGCAGTTGGCTGATAGGTCAATCACTTATCCTAGGGGCATAGTGGAGGACGTCTTGGTGAAAGTTGATAAGCTCATATTTCCTGCTGACTTCGTTATCTTGGATTCTGAAGAAGACAAGAAGATTCCCATAATCTTGGGAAGGCCTTTTCTAGCTACAGGCCATACTTTGATTGATGTGCAAAAAGGAGAGCTTACAATGAGGGTGCAAGATCAGATTGTCACCTTTAATGTGTTCAAGGCAATGAAATTTCCGACAGAGGATGAAGAGTGTTGTAGTGTGGAAATAGTTGATACGGGTCAGAGAAAGAAGTTTGATCAGTCGTTGAGCGACAAGTCGGACACACACGTGCTAAAGCATCACATCAGTGATTTCATTGAAAGTTCTTCAATTCGAGATCTTTCGAATGTTAAGCTTAGGAAACTTCCACCACATTTGAGGTATGTCCGTTTGAATAATGAGCTTGTGATTTTTGAAGAGGGGCATGATAACGTGTTGCGAAGGTGGAAAGCTGATGATAAGGAAGAAGAAAGCTTGTCGTTCGAGTTGGAGAAGCACATTAGAGGTGTGAAGAAGAAAAAGAAGAAAATTAAGCTGTTGGATAGTAAAATTTGGTTGAAGTTTGACGAGAGAAATTTGTGGAAAGCCAGCAAACAAGTTTTTCGAATGAATGGTCTATCTGTTGAGGACGGTTCAGTTATTCTTTTGAAACCGCCATGAGTTGAGGAATTGACGTCAAGCTATTGACGTTAAAGAAGCGCTTCGTGGGAGGCAACCCACGCATTAGTGTAGAAAAAAAAAGTGTAGTGTAGAGAGAAGAAAAAAAAAATGAGTGTTGTGAGTGTTGTGTGAAAAAAAAAATTAAAAAAAAAAAAAAAAAAAAAAATTCGGGCGTGTAACGCAGGTTGCGCCTGCGTTACGCAGGTTGCGCCTGCGTTACTGGATGTCGCGCAGGCTGCGCCTGCGTTACGCAGGCTGCGCCTGCGTGACTGACCTGTAGGCAGGCTGCGCCTGCTTTATGCAGGCTGCGCAGGTTCAATTTTTTAGTTTTTTTTTTTTTTTTTTTGTTTTTTTTTTCCTTTCTTTTCTTCCCTTTGTAAAAAAAAAAAAAAACAAAACAAAACAAAAATTCAAACCCCAAATTTTATCCTAATCCTATATAAATTCCAAAACCCCCCATCTCTCTTCTAAAATTCTAAACCTATTCTAATTCTTTTTCTTTAATTCATCAAATCCTATTTCTATCCTACATCAAATTTCATACCCACCCAAAATTTTTCCTTTTCACATTAATTTTATTCATCCAATCCCTCCACTAAATATACACACCCATACATACAAATCCAATTCCTCTTCTATTTATTTAAATTCAATTCTAAAGAGGAATTAATTACAAGTTCACCTCTTTGATTCGTAATTGGGTTAAATCTTCTCTAATATTATTTTTATTACGAATTTGTGTTCTTATAATTGGGGGTTTTGTAGGATTCTTGTTATTTGGGAGGTGGCTAGTCTATGGAGCTCGTACGCATTATCCTCCACCAGATTCATCCGAGGAGGGTTATGATTCAGCTGGTTAGGTATGTTTTCTACTTTCCCTCGTATTTACTTCCATTCAATGCGGACATTGAATATTTTAAGTTTGGGGGTGGTTTGAGGGATTAGTAGTTGTTGTTGTATTATGTGTTCATGTAGGATATCATGTTTTGCATGCTTAGTAGTAATTCATGCATATATGTTCGTATTAATTATGTTTGTTTCATATAGGACATTTTGTTTTTATTTTTCGTATATCATGTGAGTTCATATTAGTTGCATTTGCATAGCATGCATATTTCATGATCCCTTAGAACGAGCTAATTCTGATTGGTAGGTAGGTGTCTAATTGAGTGTGATAATGATGAGTAGAGGGTTGATTTATAGTTTCTATGAAATTGACTTGCATGCTTCAGAAACAAAATCTTTTCACAGTCTCGTTGGGTGCTTTTGAGCTAGGTTGAGATCATGTTTGTTTGGATGTTTTGAGATTTAATCACTTGATTATATTCAGAATTTTCATTATTCCCTTGATGGCCTAGAACAATTAAGTCTAAGTTTGGGGGGAAACATGGATTTCATGCTTAATTTGTAAATAATTGTCAATAATGGCTAGGCGTCAATTGGCTAGTAGCCGGCTCATATTTATATGAGTAGTCTAGGGTTGGAATTGAGAATTCTCATTCCAGATTGCATAGAAAAAAAACAGAAAGAAGAAAGAAAAAAAAAGAGAAAAAAAAGAAAAAAAAAATGATGTCAATTGTTTATATGCAAAATTAACCAGGGTGAGCTCTTTAATACTCGAGCAATTAAGTTCGCGGGGACTTTGTGCCTAGTGACCTAAGGCTTTTATAGTCTGGGATCCACTAACCCAACGCTCGCTACATGGGTATTATTGTATAAGCCTTTCGGGGTCTCATCCATTGCACGGTTAAATAAGCATGCTGTATATTATGTGTCGTAGTTGTTTAGTAATAAAAGCATGAATTTCTGTCTACCTTGGATAAGGATGGAGGTGTTCCTAGGTTATGAAGTGTCTACGGTCTATTCTATTTATAAACCTGTGATTGTCTTGACGAAAAGCATGTATGATTTTTGACCTAGTTTTGGGAGTATTTCTGATGAGCATTGCACACACGCACGTTTCTGTTCATGTATTGTTAGTATACGGGAACTTGGTCGAGCTCTATTTGGATTTAGTTGCATTCTTTGAGATATTTGCTTGCTCGTTGGTTTCGGTTAGTTTGAAGGGGATCGTTGCATTTTTCATTCTAGTTGCATTCATGCATTGCATTGCATTAGGTTAAATGGATTTTGTGGGTACATTCGCTATAGGCCCTCACGAGACCTTACTCGTCCACTAGGGCTGCCTAGGGGTTTAAAGGGCTTGTTGCATATGCCAAATGCAACCGTGATCACCTACGGAAGTGGTACTAGTTAGTTAGTGTAATTGTTTATGCTTGAGGACAAGCATCGGTTTAAGTTTGGGGGTGTGATAAGTGGATTTTATATCCACTTGGATCACTTAATTTCGGCTTAAATTGATTGTCTTGGGCTCAAGTTGTTGTAGATTTGATGTGTTTTGCTTAGTTGTGCAGGATTACGAGAATGTTGACTAAGGTGGATGCTTTTATAATTTTTTGGGAATTAATTGATTAAAATTCGGATTTTCGAGAAGGGTTGCACAGTTTACACTGTTTTGACCATATCTTGAGTTCTAGAAGTCCGTTTTAGGCCCGTAAGCAGTCCACGCGAAGATAACGAGATTTCCTATCATTCTAAGATAGTCCAGAGGTCCAATTACGTGGGGAACGTTCCAGAAAATATGAAGAAAAGTCAGCCACGAATTTTCCTTACAAAACATAATCAAATTAGGAAACGTATCTTGCAGAAATTCTATTATAATTCTGTTTTGTATTTTCTTGCTGGGCAAGACTTGTAGTGCCTATATAAACACATCATACCATTGTAATAGAGAATAGACATATTATTAGTTATTATTATTGTAACATAGCTTAGATCTGCAAGGGAGAAAAGGAGAGAAGGATTCAACGCTAGTGACAAGCAACGGATCTAGATCTACTTCAGCCTTTGTGTTATTCTGGATTATAGATTTGTTTTCTAAACTCTTTGTTTATTAATATAATTACTTCTTTTATTCATATCTTGTTTTATATCATGTTTTCATCAAAACCCATGACGATGAACAGTTCAATTATGAGCTAATCGTTGTCATGGGATTCTAACGGAGTTATCTATGTAGCTTAGTAGTTTATATGCTTTAAAGATTTATGTGTGGTGAATTCTTGATATCCTCGTATGGTTGTGTTTCATGTATTTAGATGCGTCGCGAACATCTAATTTGTTAATCTCTTGCTAAACGAGAGTGGATCTTGAGATTTAGAACTTGCCATGCTAGCATAGGATAGGTTGATGTTTTAACATCATGATTTGTGGCGTAAATAGAGATATTATGCTGCCCTATGTGATCTAAGTGGATAACTTGTGCTTAAACCTTTATGTTTTCAAATTCTATAGAGATATAGGGTCTAAACATAATTGGTGTCTACCCATCTTCTATCTCTTTTGTGGATGCATGCGTAGTTTGGTATTAGTATACCGAGAGGTAGCTATTACTTATTTCGTGTTGACCGATCAGATATCAAAACCATCACATGTATTGATTAAAGGCTGCGACTCTAAGTGAAGTAGATAATGAAGTTAGAATTCCATGTTTATTCCCATATAAGTAATTTGATTTTAGATCTCATTAGCTAGTTAATTCTAAAATTGCATATTAGTTAAATTTAGTTAAATAAAATCTCAATTAATTACTTGTCTTAGCAGTGAATTAAGATCATACATTGTTGAATAGGTGCATTTACTGAAAAGAACCATAACCTGATCCCTGTGGGAACGAATTTGGACTTAACCTTATATATTACTTGTGACCACGTACGCTTGCGTGATTTTGTGTTAACAATGACACTCAGTTGTAAAGTGTCCAAGTTCATTATAGTTAAAGCAACAAATCTTGCTTATGTCAACAACTCCAGTTTTATAGCCACCCTTGCTACTAGATGATGAAGAACCTCTTCTCTGGAATCTGTTGTAGTTAGATTCGAACTTGAACTTGGGATTCCTCCTAAATCTAAAGTTACTGAACTGCCTCACCATCATAGCCATTGACTCATCTTCCAACTGATCCAGCTCTTCCAAAGAATATAAATCTCCACCATCCTGACTGATAGGTGTATGACCAATCTCAACTTCAACATGTTCATTGTTAGAGTTACAAGGTCGAACAACCTTAGCTTACATTTCATTTAAAGTCTCAACCACTAAAGTTGTAGATGTGTTTGCAACTCCACCTTTACCATAAATCTCTTTCTATTGAGCTTGCTCCAACTCATAGGTTTTCAGAATGTCGAAGAGTCTATCAAGAGCAATTTGATTCATGTCTCTGGATTCTCTGATGGCAGTGATCATGTGTTCTAGGTGAGTAGGCATAGTTAGTAAGAACTTCTGGTTAATCTCCTTTTGTGTATAGTTCTTGCCATGAATTTGCAAGTTGTTGATTATTTTATTATACCTTTCAAATACTTCTTGAATGCCTTCATTAGGGCCATATCTGAAGTATTTATATTCAGAGGTTAGGATCTGAAGTTTGTTCTCCCTGACTTCATCTGTTCCTTCATTGATGGTTTCAATAGTTTCCCACATGTGTTTGGCAATTTTACAATTCATCACATGGCTATACATCACAGCATCCAAGGAATCTATTAGGATGAGTCTTAAGTTTTTATCCAGTCCAGCATCCTCCTTTTCATCAGGACTAAAGGAAACAAGGTCCTTTTCATAGGTTCTACCAGGAGTTACAACTTCTCCATCAACAACAACTTCTACTTCAGAGACCATAGGAATTTTAGGTCCTTTTTTCAAAGTACCCAAATATTTGGGATTTGTAACATTTAGAAACAACTTCATTTTATTCTTCCACATATCATAATTATCTTTGTCAAAGATAGGTATCTTCACAATGGCTTTCGAAGTCATGATGAATTTTTAAATGAGTTAAAAATTCGAGCTTGATTTTTAATTGAATAAAGATAGGATCTTGATTTGTATATCAATCAAATGACTCTGATACCAATTGTTAGGTCCAATATGTTTGTAGAAGAGGGGGTTGAATACAAACGGTACTGCTTAATCGAAATTTGTTCGGATAGATTTTATATTAAATCCATTAACAAATTTGATGTGGAATTAAATAAAACAAAATTCAAGTTGAATATAAAATTATATTAAACTTGAGGGTTGTTACAAATACAGTACATAATCAATATCTAGTTAATAAAAACAAATTAAAAAATTCAATATGAACTTTTCTAGATTTGTTAATAAAAAACGAGATATAGATTAGGAGTAAAAACTCGCTAATAGTACAAGAGATACAAATGATAAAATTCTACCGGATAAAATATTACAAAGGTGTTGAACTTGATTTTACAGAAATTAATCTAATCTCGTGTTCTTGAGAGAAAATGAGAGAGAAAGAGCTACTGGGTGTTTTGGTCTGAAAGATATTATGTTGAAGTGAATGATTGTGGCCGCCTCTGCTTCTTTTAATATCTTCTGTCCCTTTTCAAATGAATAACACTAGCAAGACAATCCTTCAATTGTCTTGTTAATTTAAAAATAAACTAACAAGATAATCAACAATACATTCCCCAAGACAGTCGGTATGACAATTGATGAATTATTTTGTTGAACAAATGTGACATAGCTGCAAACGGAAAGCCAAGTCGTAGGAAGGAAGTGAGGAACAATCGTTGATTTGCTGAAAGGCTTTCTGGCGTGTGGCTCTCACTCACGCGCAGGCGAGTGAAGATGCCAGCCGACAGCATCATGTGGGTACTGTACCTTGTTTCTTTTTACAGTTCATTTGTTTAATGAACAAACTTGTTTTACTCTGTTGATGCTTTTGTCTTTAAATAACTCAACATAGCTTCCTTCATTCGTTTGATTAAACACAGCCGACTTGTACATATTTGTTTTGTCAAAGCTTTTGCAACAATTACTGCCAACATATTTTCTTTTTCTTTTCATTTGATTTTGATTTAATTAAATAACTTAATCAATTAATCATTTTAACAAATAATGATTAATTAATTGATTAATTAAATCAATTTAGATTAATACATTAATTCAAAGTTAATTAACATAATTATTAATTTAATAAATTAATTAATTGAGAATAATTTAATTTATTAATTAAATCAATTATATAGTTATATTAATTAAACGAGAATTAATATCAATCATTTGATAGCCAAATTTTTTTCTCGAACCACTGAAAGTAATAAAGAATTACCACTGGATTTCTGCTGATGCTCGATGCACGGTTTGGTTCATGAGCGACTAACTCCAACGATTTTTCTTTATTTTTGACTTTATGTTGTAGTTCCTTTTCTTTTTCCCGTCTCTCTATTTCTCTCTAATTCTCTGTACTATCTCTATCACCTTTGAAATCTCTGTCACTTCAAATAAATCCACTTCTTAACGAATACTCCACTGAGGCTTGATCAGTTGACTGAGCTTCTTTCAATGTAGTAATTCCTCAATTCTGTAGATTGACCTTGATTTTTTTTTCTTCTGATAGATAATACAATCTGAGATTCCTTGTGACAGTCTATATACTATTTACTATTACAATCTTGTTTAAGTTGAGTTGTATCCTCGAAATACAAATAGGCTACATCATATGCCTTTCAATTCTTGAATTAAAGCAGTAGCATTCAATTTCCATATCATCATCTAAGAATAGACATATCGAATTCGCTTGGTTGGTTGATAATATTTATTTTTAATATCAATAAAACTTTAAATATAGGTAAAAAAAACTTAATAACTTGGTAGAGCGATTCAAAACAAACAAAGATATTTATAAATTTTGTTTTGTCTAAACAAAACAAATGTATCGGGTTTCGATATTGGATCGGGTTTCGAATCAGATATCGGTTCGATCGGTACAATTGAAATTCAAATCCAAATCGAAACTATTTCGAGGATGTCACAACGTAATCAATGAACCAGTATAACAAAATCATGAGATCTAAGATTTCAGATGTCAAAATAAAAGAACCAACTCTCACAAAAAGAAAGAACAAAACCCAGTATATGGGTAGACAAAATCCACTAACGAGGTACCAGACTCTCGATATAGAGATATGTTAATTGAAAATAAAGTAAACTCAATGAAAAGAAACGAAAATTTTCATTAACAATGAAAAAATATAAAATCCAATATTAGTAGATAAAACCCATCAACGGGTACTAGACCCTCAATAAAGAGAGATTTTTATTGGAAAATATAAATCAAAATCAAGGAAAACAATACAAGGGGGGCTTATCATCAACAAAAATTGATGTCAGGCCCTAAAATTTAGTTTAATTTTTTGGGAGAGTGGGAGAGAGAGGAATGATTGTAGCCTTCGTTATGAAAATCATCATTATTATTGATAACTAGATAGGTCAATACATAAAATTATATATTGTTCTAATAAAAGGTACCCTTTTTAATTTTGCATTAAAGTAATCGCTTTCAATTCCCATATCATCATCTAAGGACAAACATATCGAATTCGTTTGGGTGGTTGATAATATTTATTTTTAATATCAATTAAACTTTAAATACAGGTAAAAAAAAACTTATTAACTTGGTAGATAGATTCAAAATAGACAAAGATATTTATAAGTTTTGTTTTGTCTAAACAAAACAAATGTTTCGGGTTTCGATATTGGATAAGGTTTCGGATCGGATATCGGTTCGGTACAACTGAAATTCAAATCCAAACTATTTCGGGATTAAAATTTAGTTCCAAACCTGAATCCAAAATTTCGGGTTTTGGATCGGGTATCATCAGATCGAATTAATTTGCCACCCCTATTTATGGGTTAAAGAAAACTAATATTAAATAGAAAAAAATGTTCCTATAGTTAACTGTAGTTTTACCTAAAGTTATCAGTATTTTGAGTATAAAAAGTGGATGGCATTTTTGTAATAATAAAATCCACCCCCTGCATTTACAAAAAAAGCCTTTGAATTGAATTATTATATGTCTTAACTTTAAGTAATTACCTACAGTTAACTATAGGATCATTAATCCCTATTTAATATACATATTTTAAGTTGTCATTAAAACAAGTTGAGGGCAATCACCATAAAGTCTAACAATCATACCTTACTCTAAAAATGGGATATATTAGATATGTTTGGTTGATTGATAATGTTTATTTTTCTGTAGTAAATCAGTTTACTAATAGAAGAACATACAATTTGTAAAAATGATATTGAACAAACACATATGAAACTAGATTAAAAGAAAGTTTCATTTGTCATAACTACGTTCGTTTAATGGATCTTACACAATAGAGATCTTTCACACATTGCTGAATCATGCAATCTTTTTTTGAGAGATAATCTACTTATTTATAACGCTCATGAGAATACGTGTTTATGAATTTTCAATATTCATTCGAAAAATTGATCGCGATTCATACAAATTTTTTGATTGAATTAATTTGATAAAAATTCTAGAAACCCACAGTATTACATGTTTAAATATACCAAATTTCCAAAAGAACAAAACTTAAAATATGGGTAATAAAGACTTATGAACCTGGTAGAACAATTCCGAAAAATGAGAAAAGTCAAATAAAAAATAAAATTATGAAAAAACATTAAAGAGAGGTTTAGAACGTTTCAATGGGGAATGTAGATGTTATGATAATATTAATATTATTACAATTGGTATAAAATGATGAATAAGTAATTCTATACTTAAATTAATTATATTCTCATGAAATTATCTTTTTACATAAATAATGATTAAAATAATATGTTTATATTAATTAATCAATCATTTTTACTATTCAGTGCGTAGCACGAGTAGAACGCTAGTCTTTAATATATATATATATATATATATATATATATATATATATATATATATATATATCCAAAAATATTGCACCATATCTTTCAATCATTAATATTTTTTTCCTAATTAAAACACGTTACCTTTAAATTTAAAACAAATCTTGCAACCATTAATATATATCCAAAAATATCACACCATATCTTTTAATTATTAATAAAATATATTAAAAATCAGTATACATTGTTTATAATAAGAAAACATAAATATAATCCTTAAACATGAATATATCAAATTATATTAAATTAAATTTAAAAGATTATTGAGAATAATGTTTATATAAAACTATATACTATATATTCTATACTATAATCAGCGAAAGGGGGTATAATTTATAGTTTCGTTATCCCCTCATTTTTGGTTATCCCCTAATTCATAACCGTTATATTTTCAACTCAAATAGATCATGACCGTTAGATATAACAATATTAAAAGTTGTTATATTTAAAGATTAAAGGTTTGATTCTTGCCAACTACATATTAATTTATATTTAATACTAAAAATTATTATTTATAAGGTTCGAATTTTTTCAATAACTTATTAAAATTAATATTTATAATAATATACTATAAACAAATTTTAAAAAATTAAAAGTAACCTGTGCTATGCAAGGACTTTAAGCTAGTTTACATGTCACTGGAGATGCCCTTATCCCACAAATTTTGCATGTGCGAAAGGTGTGTGCATTAATTATTTGTTTTTTTGTCCACCTGTTAAATTCGTTGTAGTAAAATTTAAAAGAAAAAAGGAAATGCGGAAGGTGTGTTATATGTCCCTATAACATCTCAGTGTTGTCCCGTCTTTCTCTCTTTTTGAAATTTTAAAATACAAAATATTGATACACTGAGAGCTAAGCTAGCAATGGAAGGACGGGGTGAAAATGAGCTGATATTTGGTCTTGATGCTCCTCCCACTGTGAACCAAATCTATGCTGATTTTGTTGCTCGTCATGCTGTCCTGATCGATGCTCTAACCATTGGTAAAAAAATACACTAACATAATGTTGTTTAATGATGGTCTTAAAATGATAATGGCGTTATTAGTTGTTGTGTGCTTGTTTGGCAGAGTACCATGTGTTTTGTCTTCAGTGCCACGATTGTACGATATACGGTTAGTCACATGTTCTTCTCGCTCTTTCTTACTTATTTAGGTTTACACGTTTTTTTAAATATATTCAGTGTTTGTGTGTTTTTGATGAATTATTGTGGTGGAAGTGCAAGTTTAATTGTGCTTGTGTTTGTGTTTTGTTGTATAAGTTTTTTTTTTGTGTGTTTTGTTGTATAAGGTTTAGTTACTTATTTGTTTGAAATGTTGTGTGACGTTAAAATCAATTTTAGGTACAGAGAATTAATGACAAATTATGAATGGTTCATTATGGATGTATAGATATATAGTATGCAGGCACAATAAGATTTCAGGCTAAGACTATTGTTGGACTATGAAAGATGTTACAATATCACTACTAATTACTCATTTTATAGCCTAATTTGAGAGTTTCTTTCTCACTTTTCCAACCGCTTTTACAATGGGGTTCTTTCTCTGTTTATAAGGATTTGCATCTTCGTGCTTTCGTACTTAAAATCAACCTAGATTCTAGGTGGAAACAAAATTCCCAGATTCTATGAAAATTTGGAAATAAAGACACTTTAGCTTAAGAAGGGCGGAGAAAATAGCAAACAAAAGAACATCAGGAAATCATTAAGTAAAACATAGTCACATTGACAAGTAACATAGAAGGATCAGAAACTTTGAGCGGAAAAGCTACTGATTATTGTTCTTGCTTGTTTATATATATTACTTGTTGTAACACCATTTTTTGGCAATGAAACATAAATCATCTTGACATATTATGATCCGTGTTGCATAACTAGCTTCCCTAAACCTTCCCTTCTGAGGTGGAAATGCCTATTAGCTTGCACCTTAGACCTTGACCTTAGTTTCCTTATGAATAAAGAGGTGAAAACTGCAAGTCCAAAGGAACTACAGAAACCTATACCCTCTTTATTTTCACCTATTATTAAATAGCTAAAGAACTACATAAACACACATCTATTATTTTTGATCCCATCTCTGATTCCAAACAATAGTAACAATGATGATGCGAAAATGGGACTGGCCCTACCTACTCTTAAATCTAATAACCCATTTTCTTCCAAGTAGTAAATTCTATTTATTTAAGTGCAATCAGAGTAGAGAAAATAACTAGTGGGTGTACTATATAAACCGACATATCCAGTATGTGTTCAAAAGGTGATTGATATGGCAAGGAAATTGATACAAGGAGAACGCAAGCTTGCTTTTTTCATTTTCATTATAGTCATTGTGGACCTACATTTTGCACTGGCCAATTGTATATGTTGTCGATATATATATATCAATGTATTTGTAAATAAAAACTTTATGAGATACATCCCGAGATCAGCATTTCTCCATCTAAAAACAACATAATATATTTTTTTTTTTTTTAACCAGACTGACTATCTATGGTTTTAAAGTTGGACATCTTTGAAGCGGTTATGACGTTTATGTTATATCTTTAAATTGGTAACTAGAGTGTTAACCTGTTTTATTATTTAGGTTTGCTAGATCTATGCTTGTATGGGCATCCTAATAAGGAATGGGAAGTCATCAACAATGACCTTCCAGTGGAAGGATTGTCGGAGCCACCTAAATGTCTTGGCGCTGTACAACCAAACATTAATATGAAGGCCACAGCCACCGGAGTTGCCAATCATAGTGATGCATGGCTGCTCACTGTGGTCAACTACTTTTGCAACAAAATTAATGTTGTGGAAGCTGACATGTTCTTAACCTTTCCATTTTAAGCTTTAAAACTTCTCTGCAATTTTGATAATTACCTTGATTTTTTGTATATAAATGTTTCTTGAAAGAAATTAGTATTGACTGTTATATAATGCAGGCAAGGTCTACTCAATAGGATAGCCCAGGTGCCAAGACTTTCTGAAGTTGTGCATTCGAATATCGTCCCATGAGATAAGCTACTTGAGCTCATGTTAATGCAGGTATATATATACACACACATATATATATACACTACCTTGACTTCGAAATTTGCTATAGTCATGTCATTCAAAATTCTTATTATTCATGAATATCTAGATGTTAGCGTGTTTCTTTTTTGTATGTTTATCACAGGAAGACTGTTCTGTAAGGGAAGGACCCTATTGAAGTGGGAGAGAAGCAAGAATATAAAGAGACACAGTTAACGTACATACATGTGCACATGTTAATCACGTTTAACTCTTACTTTTTATGGATTTTGTTCTCTTTAAAGTTCAGTTTTGTGGTCTTACTTTTTATGGATTCAGTTTTCAAATTTGTGGTCTCCTTGCTACAAACTAGTTGGTATTCTAAACCAATTTTCAGTCACTCCTTTGCTTTAAAATCGTTATTCTTTTACCTTTTATTATCATCTTACCAGTAGTATGCTTGTTTAACCATGCACATATTTTACTTCAATTTTGGATTTAAACATTATTTTTAATCACTAGGAGTAGTGGATGCCCGCTAGTTATGACACGAAGTTTGCCCACTTCATTGTTAAAACTTGTAATACTGCTACCGTTGAATGTATATAGATATGGCCGGTATGCCCTTGTTAATTCGTAACATCTGTAGAAGACTAGAAGAGAAGCCACAACTCAAACTAAGGTATTATTTTTCATTGGAATGAACAAAACCGCCAGGACTAACCCCAAATTTATCAGTAGGTATGTGTTTATAAGAACGTAGGCAACAGGTAAGTCGTAAGGAAGGAAGAATTGGACATGTAAACCTCAAACCCGTAGAGAAGTCCACAAAAGATCTCATGTAGCATCGTGCAAATCTTCCGATTCATCTTCTATTATATAATAGTCTATGAAGAAGCAACAGTGAGCTTAATTGTAACCAATTAACCTCACAATGTAATCTATATATATATATATATATATATATATATATAAAGATTCAAGTCAGTAGTTACCGGAAAAGCTATCATCTTGATTGATGAAGATCAGCGCAGTTGGACAACATAACAGAAGCAACAGCTTTTGCGCAACAAGTGAAGCTACAAATACTGATAGCACAATCAAAATTTCTGAGACTGGTTAGTAAATTTCTTTTTAAATATATTGTGTTATTTCTAAATGGAGAAATGCTGATCCATCTCATAAAGTTTTTTTTACTAGTGCACTGATATATGGACATGTATACACCTGGCCTCTTTGCAAATTGCAGGTCAAAGATTGTAATTAAAATAAAAGTAGCATGTTGCATTCTCCTTTTCATAATTTCCTTATCATATCAAAGTCACTTCATATACTACATCCTTTAATTATTTTCTCTTTTATGGTTGCACTTACCATCGATAAATAGGAATTTGCTACTCGGAAGGCAATGGATCATCAGTGTTACTGTTGTACTTCATAGAATTTCAATACCTCCATCTGTGATCAACCAGTAACAGGAAGTAGTAGTTAAAAATCATCAGAAATAAATAATTAAATGCAGATTAACTAAATTATCAATAGTTGCCCACTTAGGAAGCAGAGACACTTGGGTGACTCGCCGTATTCCCGTATTGGATTCTTGGACACGCGTGAGTATTGGACATGGGATTCTTCCACAATCCTATTTTCAAATGTTGTTTTCATCGATTGTAGTCAAAATTTGTGTTAACTAAGTACTTTCATAAAATTTAGTATCAATGTCTATATGAAAATACAAATGTATTGATTATCATATTCATTTTTGCATGAAAAAAGAGATTATACTTATGTTTTCGTATTTCGAATGACCAAATTATACACTTCGTTTAGTTGTGTAACATGAACTATACATATAAATTTGTAGTTATGCATGACGTGTCTCCTGCATGCATATCCCTATATTTTTTGTAAAATTTGCCGAATTCACGTATCTCAGTACTACGCACACATCCGCATCCTCGTATCCTTGTTTTTTATTGCCCAGCATTGGAAGGTCCCTAATCTAATACAACAACGAACAAGAAGCATGTACAATTCACTAGATATTCTATTCGAATATGTTCAGGTTTCACACTATATAGTACATACTACTTAAGAGGATATGAAATTGTTATTTGCAACAAGACGAGTGACCATAGTCCATATTAATGCGATGAACAAGTCTATTGAGGCAGACCTACCCGAAATAATTGACAAATTTGTATAAATCTAATCGACCATTTTTCCAACAAAGTGTAATACTTTTCAATTGAAAGGTCATGCAACACATCTGAAGAGAGTTTCCCACGGAAAGGTGATGAAACGATGTTATATGTACTAATGATTTCAAAATCTTCGATGAATACACCGAAATGATTTTTTTGGATCTAAATTACTACTTCTAATGTAATTAAATTAATATATTAATCCATTATATGTATAAAGAAAATTATAGTTGGTATGATCTTAACCTGCTTGTATTACACATGTTAAGGTTTGATTCCCTCAATCGTATAATGGTGTTTAATAGTGTTGGGACTTGATATGTTCGTGCCTCATAATTGGTTAAGGATTTCATTTCCTCCATCGAATATTAATAATGTTGGGAGAGGGCATTGATATGCTCGTAATTGCAAGTGGTTCGCTCGGTTGAGTTACTGGTTCGTTACGGAAGATATATATTGTGACGAAACTAAAAAATGTAAATTTAGCTAACATATATGGGATAACACCCTTTATTGAAGATATGATGCAAATTTATCTAACATAGATGAGGACTTCCTTTATTAAAAAATATGATTATGATTTGAATATGTGTTATTTACCGTCTTAAAAAAATTGGGTTAAATATCAAACTGACCACTATATAATTAGTCGTATATCAGTTTTAACACCATTAATATGGGGTCTCAAACTGGCCACTTTTTAGATAAAACTATTAATTTTCGATGGTAAATTTGATATTTTGTTAGTTTATCACCAAATTAAAGTAGTTAATTTGAGACCCCATCAATTTAAAAATGGTCAATTTGAAATCCCAAATTTGTTGATGGTAAATTTAAAATTTTGCTAAATATGTAATGATCAACTTGATAATTAGCTCAAAAATATTTGTCCTCAAAATATAGAAAAATAAATAAATAACAAGTCCTCTACATCTCCAAATTGCATGAAGAGTGACATTTTGAGGTAATCGTCTCACCTAAAACAACCTAAAACGAGTCCCATGGTAAACTTTTCGAGTTCTAAATTGAAAATTATAAAATTTTATGAAAAAATTAAGAATTTAAATCATATCAGTGATTGATATTTTTTTATTTTGAAATTCCTTCCTCCTAATTTTTCGATTCTTGTATGTAATATAACTAATATATTTAGATATGTATCAATAAATTATTTAAAAGTAAATATAATTTATATATTGTTATAATTAATGATCCATTTTAACAATTAAAAGTTTCATATTTTAATATAAATTTACTATTAGTCTTTGTTTTGTCTGTTATTTTAACTAGTACTAATATATATCAAGTGGAATTGGTGTTTGAAATATGATGCATTATTAAAAATATAATACATTATGGTTTATTAAATTAGTTTTCTACATGATACATTATATAATATTTAAATTTTCTTTTAAGAAAGATAAATAGTTTGATTATTCACATGAATTCATTTTATCCATGTTATTCGTTCGGGACGAAAATTGGGAAAAAAAATTCTATTCGAAAATCAGAATGTTTCGAAAATAATTTCGGATACGAAGTTGGAGATTTAACACACCAAGTTTTTTAAATAAAGGGCAAAACAGTAATGTCAGAGAAAAGCGATCATAACACTGGGCAGCTTCGTTTTACATGGGCTTTAAGCAGGACCCGATTCCTCGATTTACGAGCTCAAAAATCCCCAAAATCTCTAATTAACCTATACATACACATTCTTATACGTATATCTTAATCCATACACTCTCATTCACTTGAGCTTCAATCTTCAATTCACCTCATAATCATTCATATATATACATACAGGTACGTGCGATTGTGCTTAATTGTGATTTACACTTGTAATTCATAAAGTCATGTGTTGAATTAGATTTCTAGGGTTTATAATTGTGGTATAAGTATGTTTTTAAGCTGATTGTGAAATGTGTCTGTTTAAATTGATGTTTAATTTTGGTTTCTAGGGTTTATGTGATGTATATAGATGCTATGTTTGTGTATATATGTGGAATTTGATAAGTGATAGTTTGTGTTGAAGTTGTTTATGGTGAATTGATATTGAGACTGAAGTTTGCAGCTGAGGTAGTTTGAATTGGTGTGTTAAGTAGGTTAGTGTGTGTTTCGAGTTTTTGTATATTTTGATATAAGTGATTTCGGAATCAGTTTGATACGGAATGTGATGGTTTATGCCTCGATGTGTGTGTGTGTGTGTGTGTGTGCGCATTTTAGCGGAAGAGGTTAAGAGAATTATAGATCGTGTATGGATGTGTTGTATGTTTATACATTTATTAAATAGATAGACGTAATTAGATTAGTTTACGAAACGTTAAAATAGGATTTGAAGTTTGTATTCTAGTAGAGGTGCTTTAATGTGACAAATTTGAAATTAAAGTGCATTACGATTTACGCGTGTTATTTAAGGCAGATGAAAATATTCTATTCACTGTTATGGCAACTTAAAAAAATTATGTGCAAACTCATTTACTGCACATATTTAGAGGTTCTCCACATTAATGTATCTTAAGTGTGGTACATGTCAGTGTATTTAAGATTACACAAACTAGTTTCGAACTTAGATATCAGATCTAATTCTAGTCCACTGTTTCCTCTGATAATTATGACGTAATGATGTGTCCTTGGTGATGTGGTTAAATGTTCATATGTCCATCCTCCATTTTCTATCAAGTAATGTATTTTTTGGGTACCCTAAATTGGATGTTAATGTGCTCCTTTTACGCTTCTTTAATTTTCTATAATGTTGGAGGTAACATTTAAAAGGACATTTCTAGGGATGACGAGTCAGTTTGTTTATAATTAATTGATCTAAGTTGGTGCAACAGTTGGTCCGTTGTTCATTAAAATTCATGGGTTGCAATGTTTTCACATTTACCTATACAGATATATTAAAGTGGAAATTTCAGTGCTAAAGATAATGAAGTTGTTTTTGTTTGTAATTAATAGAAGAGAACTAGGTAAGTTGGTTGAATGGGATTAACTAGAAAAAGGGATCAAACTAAACTTGAGCTTGTTAGGTGGCGGAGCTCAAATATAAAACTTTTATTTGATAGGTTTTTCAAGCTCAATTCGAACTAAAAATAGTTTTGGACCCCGCAAGACAAAGCTGTAACTTGAGTCCAATTATAGATCTAATCGGATGTAGGTTATCACTCCAAATCTATAAATTGAGTTGCTTCTAATTTATGAAAATGGTTCGATAGATGGTATATGGTATTTAGCTCATATATATGCTGCTATATATATGTCGTGGTCCATATATGTTCGAGTATTTAAACCCAGTACCCTATGAAGTATCTCAGCCATTTTTGTATGACAATAAATAAATTACATTAAGTTGCATATGTGCGCTGGCCATAGTGGACCTTTTTTCCCCAAATCTAGTAAATTAGGCTGAAGGGTGTTTATTATTTTTAAATTGGGTTTTATATCAAAATGGCCACTCATTCCATTAAAACTAGATTATAACTCGTGCTACGCACACGGGTATTTTAAATTTTTTAATAATAATAATAATAAAATAAATAAATTTTATATTGATGATTGAATAATTTTTTTTGAAAGAATTAATATCAATACAATAAATATGTTGTTTTTATATATTACAATAAATTAATTTAAGAATTAGTTTAGTTAGATATTTTATTGTATATAATATAAATGTTGTAAGATAATATGTATTAATGAGTTTACCAAAATTAAAAGATTCGTTCAAATTTTTAATAGTTAACTTTCTATAAATATTATAAAGTACATTAATGATAAATTGGTCAAACACTAATTAGAATTGGGTCAAATAAAAAGATGGATCTTGTACGCTCCAAAATATGGATACCAAATCTATAAATGGATAGTCCATGGATCAATTTAAAGTTAAAAATTTAATCCGAACCTCAATATGTATACCAAATCTTAGGAATGAACTATCCACTAATTTATAGATATAGATATCTCACCCGACTCATAGTTCTCAACGGGGACTCGTTTAAACCACTAAAAACATTATATATCACTCCGTTAAGTCTGAAAAAAACGTTAACGGTATACTAATCAGCAGATGATATGTCAGATACGTGGATTGAATAACATATATATATTATTTGGATTCTTGCAATCTAATTATATATACATGCTTACTTCATTCAAAATGCAAGTGGTACCTCGAAATAGGCCACATTTTGCGTCCAATCGAGCCCTGTTAACAGACCTGGGGTGGGTTCTTGCCAACAAGATAAAGAAAGGGTGGAGAGTTGTATTGGTTGTGACCAAAAAACTGTTAAAGATGGAGAAGAGAGGTAGAAAACCAGTGTGAGTACATGATGCCAGCGACCTTGATGATTATCCATATATATTCCCTAAATCCTAAGCCATTTTTCATCATCTAGAGACAGTGCTGTTAATATCTAATTAGGGGATCACATGAAACCAAGTCATTGATTTGGGGTTTTAATTTAATCTTTAATGAAATTGGAAGAAAACAGAACAAGAGCAAAAAAAAAAAAATATATTTATGTTCCAAGTACATATTTTTTATTTTTTAACTCCACGTGGCAAACACATCGTTGTTGAGTAGGACTCCTTTAACATTTCTGTTAATTTTTTTTTCAGATTTGACAGAGTGATATATGTAGCGTTTTTTTAGTGGTTTAAATGAGTCCCTGTTGAGAACTGTGAGTCAGGTGAGACATTTTAACAGCATGAGTGGCCACTTTGATATAAAAGCCTTTTCAAATCCTAATTAAGTTGAAGTGTGCTAATTCCAGCAGTTGGGGCTGGCTTTGTACCTTAATAACTCCAAAGCTGTTTGTTGTTTGTATTATTTAAAGTCTTTGCTCTTGTAAGTTCATTTCAATATGTGATAAATTTTTAGCTCTCTTAAACTGGTTGTTCTGACGTGTACATTTTTGTAGGGTAATATAGGTCTCCCCTGGAGCTTGATATCCTTCGGAGATCCCTTCTTTGTGTACTATTGTTAAGAGTTTGTACACAGCTCTTATGTCCAGGGGTGCTATCATATTGTCATGCACGTTGTAACTGCAAGGAAGTTCTTGAACTGATGCAATGGCGGCATCTAGTAAATTTGATTTGTCTTCTGGAAGCCCAGATAGGCCCTTATATGCCTCTGGGCAGCGAGGATCGTACTCAGGTGCTTTACTGGACAGATCAAGTAGTTTTCGTGAGAATATGGAAAATCCTATCCTTTCAGCTCTGCCAAGCATGTCAAGAAGCACTTCGGTTGTCACACAAGGAGATGTAACTAGCTTTTTACAGTGCCTGCGATTTGATCCTAAAGCTATAGTTGCTGATCATAAATTCAATCGACCCATGGATTTCAAGCGGCTAGCAGGCCTTGCTCTTGGTGTTCCACTAGATGACTCTCCATCTAGTTCTTCAAAAAGTAAACTTGCTTCTTCATTGCCCGAGGAAGTCAAACGTTTCAAGCTTGGTGTGCGGGAAAGTAGTATTAAGGCCAGGTAGTTTGTGATACCTTTTTTTCTCTTTGAGAGTTAAATTTTGTTTTTAAAGTTGCGATGCATTAATATCAGGGAGCGTGTGAAGATTTTCAACGAGGGGATATCAGTGTTCAACAAGTGTTTTCCAGGCATACCATCAAGAAAACGATCCCGGTCAGATGTTTTGTCTGGGGACCGATCCAGTGTCCTATTTTCAAGTGATCGTTCTGTTATGGGGCCAACTGTAGGTAAAATGGGTGCCTTGAGTCATACTATTGCTAGTGGTCTTGAACATGACCAACAGAAGCATGAGGAGAAAACCAAGAATTTAATCCCGAACAAGCGCACCCGAACGTCTATTGCGGATCCCAGGGTTTGTATATTGATTCCTATATATATATTTATATTCATCCCTGGATACATGCTAGTTAATTTACCACGATTATTTGTAATTTTTTTTATAACGGTGATGTTGATCATTTAACATAACATTTCATAGATTAAGTTTTTCTATTGTGACTTTGGGTTTTAATTCAGGTTGTAAACCAGTCATACCCTGTAAATCCCTTTTAGAAGCACGGTCTAGTATACCCAGTAGGTCAATATATCTCTTTATTCATATACAAATATATTTGTCTAGTCTTCCCTCTTCTTGTCTTTTATAATTTTATTTGACGTCGCATGGGTTGGTAATAAGCTCCCTCCAATTAAACTACTATAAGCAATTTTCTTGAATACGTTAGGTGAATGACAGGCATTTTGAGATAATGCCTTCTTACGCACATGCTTCTTTGGCTTGTCATTTGCGTGAAATTTTAATTGTCTAATATATAGTGGGACAACTGTTTGGGTATTTAGTGGTGATTTAGTGCATCACCCTTGTGCTTCTAAGCTGGCTCTTGGTTTTTGTTTTTAACCTCCTCATCTTTAATCACCCTTTTTATGCTGAAAATCGTGCCACTTTTAATTTTACTAATCAATGAATCTAATTTTTATCTTTATAAAGAAATGATTTATGATTTTTATACAATCCAGATTGATGTGCGGCCGAATACTCCTGCAAGGACGTCTGGGAATGCCGATAGGGATAAAGAGGGGTCAAGACTTCCAAATAACAGTTTAACTCAGGTTGAAGACCGAACATTGCCTATGGGTATTGATGGCTGGGAAAAGTCAAAAATGAAGAAAAAACGTTCAGGGATTAAGGCAGATGCTGCTCCAAGTTCTATTGCATTAAAGCCCATAGACGGGTATCGGGAACCAAAACAAGGGTTGCAGTCAAAGCATCTTTCGGATTCTCGTTCTAGGTTGAATGATTCCTCTGGTTTCAGGTAACTTTCTTTAAGTGCTAAGAATATTGTTATTTTGTATGCATCTAATTTGGTTCCTAGAACTGTTCATTCAATTTTTATTAGTGGCTTTGAAGAATTTATTGATCTTAATAGTTCTTATGCATGATGGAGAGTTTCCTTTGAAGAATTTTTTTTGTTTCAGATATGTAAATTGTTTTCTCAAACTTTTGATATAGAACTTTATACCTTAAGAACATTGGTGTATGACACATTCCACGAACATGAAGCAATTTGGAAATGTGCTTGTTTTTTATAACTGATTTAGCGTTTGTTTATTGCAACTTGTCATCAAATAAAGGTATGTAAGTGTATGTACTGTGAGAACATGTATCAATCATGCAAGAATCCATAATCAAGTCAACCTAAGGCCTGATGGTCCGCTAGGTCACTCTGACCCAATAGTCAATTACTGGTCTGCCAAAAGGTCATGGTGTAGGTAGCAAAGGTATGTTTGAAGTCTTTTATACTAACAAATCTAATCCGCCTGACGTGGGATGCGGCAAGACAATCAAATATCCGCATTCCCAAGTTAAACCCTGACTTGTTGCTTACTATATCGTAATACTTCAGTTTGAAGACAGTCAAATTCATATACTTCATGCCAAAGATGCACCACCAAATATATGAAAGTATTTGAAGTCCCAGATATACTTGTCTGTACTAAGTAGATGTCACGATTCTAAGTCACTCAGCTAAGTTCTGCCTTTTAAAAGTCAATTATATGTCTTCAACTCTTCATGGAAAATTGATTTTTCTTTTGTGCATTTATATTTAATCCTTTCCAATTCTTTGTTTGTTTACTACTTTTTCAAGTACTCTAAGATGCATTATACTTAGGCCAGGAGCTGTTAGTGGAATCGTTGGAGTTGTAAAAGCTGATGGCACATCACAGCCGGCTAGCCCCGGTACGCGTTCTTCCATCCCTAGGTCTGATCAGGACATTGCTTCTGCTCCCCATGAGAGAAGAGTAACTACTATTTTGGGCAAGGAAAGAGTTAATTCCAGAGCTGTCAACAAGTATGCAATGTGTTCAAACTTGGGAATGTTTATATAATCCTTTGTTTTTTTCCATCTCTTACTTTTTTCTATTGTCTTACATCAGCTCAAATCATAAGCATATCCTTTTTGTTTTGTATATCACCAGAACAAATACCAGGGAAGAGTTCACTTCTGCCAGTCCTACTTCAACTGTAAAACTAAATGCAGCTTCTCAGGCCCCACGGTCAGGTTCAGGCATTGTTCCGAAGTTATCACCGGTTGTTCATAGGGAAACTTCTACAACTGATTGGGAACTTTCTCAATGTACAAGCAATAACCTGACTGCTATTGGGGGGGCTAACAGTCGCAAACGCGCTTCTTCAAACCAATCTTCATCGCCGCCCGTTGCTCAATGGGCTAGCCAGAGGCCCCAGAAGATATCCCGTACAGCACGAAGAACAAACTTTGTCCCTATTACAAGTAATGACCAAACCCCTTCATTAGATACTATATCTGATGCTGCTGGTAATGAAAATGGATCACTCTTCCCAAGGCGCCTTTCCAGCGATTCTCCTCAGCAGGTTAGAATAAAAGGGGACCAGTACTTATCAACTGCATTATCAGAAAGTGAGGAGTCTGGCGCTGCTGAAGTTAGATCTAAAGACAAGGGCAAGAACTCAGATGAGGTAGATAATAAATCTGGGAAGAATGTTCAAAAAATTGCAACTCTTGTTGTGCCCCCAAGGAAACATAAGGTGGCTACCGGAGATGACGTCGGAGATGGCATTCGAAGACAAGGGAGGACTGGACGAGGTTTTAGTTCCACGAGGTCTCTCGTGCCAGTGACCATGGAAAAGCATGGTAATATGGGATCTGCAAAACAGCTCAGAAGTGCTAAATATGGTTTTGACAAGACAGAGAGGTCCAATCCTTTTCTTTTTACAGTTTAAAGGTCTTTCGTTTGTGGTAAATATAAATTAAGTGTTACACTTGGTTAACATGCTATAAATTTATGAAAAATATACAGCAAAACAGGTCGACCACCAACTCGGAAACTCTCAGATCGTAAGGGCTATACCCGTCAGAAGCAAAATACAGTAAATGCTGCTGCAGATTTTCTTGGTACTGTCCTCCAAAATCTGCTTTACGTATGTCTGTTTATTAATTGTTTTTTTGATTCTTGACCACTTCCGCTGTTAATATTTCTTAGTTGGTTCCGATGATGGGCATGAAGAGCTACTGGCGGCTGCAAATGCTGTTACTAAAACTGGTACTGTTTATTCTGAGATTATTTTCTTGTTTTTCTATATTAATATATGTTTGTCATCTGATACACATTATTATCGTTGTAGCTTATGCTTTCTCAAGTTCATTTTGGAGGCAGATGGAGCAGTTGTTTCGTTTCATTTCTGAGGTTGACATTGACTATCTAAAACAGCAGGTATTGTTGCATTTATTTTAGTTGTATAGAATGTTTAACTTGTAGCCGTGTAGGTTACTAGAAGCTGGTTCTCGTAGTATATATATGGTATTCGTTATCCGAAGGGTTACTTGAATATGGTTTTTGACTTTTCGTGATCTGTGAAACGGTATTCAATATCGTAAAACTTCTTAGTTTTCCAAGAGTGTAATGGAGATAGAAATATTGGAATCCGTCTTGCTACAATTGATATAGAAGCCTCCTCAGAAATATTGGAATCCGTCTTGCTACAATTGATATAGAAGCCTCCTCTCCCACCTAAAGTTGCATTAAAAATATGTTTCGATGAACGAACCTTAATTTCCGGCCCAAAACTTGATCATTTGATGCTCTTACTGTGAAAAGGTGACAAGAGGGCTTTCTTCATTTCCTCCATGATAGAAGTCCTCATTGGATCTTATTTTTTTTCGATTTTTAGTTCTTTGATTAGTAGAAATGTGTTAGCTTAATAATATTTGGTCATGTGAAAGTTCATCTTACTTCTTTTTTGTATCAGATGTACAATAATAGTATAATACCATGTGATCTCAACTTTCATTTGTCATTTTTCTACCCAGCAAAGTATTAAATTGTTGAATCTGGATGCAAGTTGCTTATTAGATACTTAATACTCGGAGGATATAATTATTCTAGAATCCTCCTTTACCGTTGTCTCTTACAGGGAATTATTGATATTAGTGCATCTAAATCAAGCCTGGTACCATCAAACGGCCTGTTACACAATGGAACTGTGCTTGACCGGACGAGAAATATGACTGAAGCAAAGTATTCTGATCTTAGCCCAGAACATTTAAGCCCAGGAGCAGGGTCTTTCACTGACACTCCCCTTTGTCAGATACTTCTTTCTGCTTTAATTTCAGAAGATGGAATTGAAGAACCTTGTTGCAGTGATAACGAAGGATCAGAATTTAACACTTATGGATCTGATGAGTTTGATGAAGATGCAGAACCTGATTCTTTTAGTCACCAGTCGTTACACAACTTTGAGCTTGCTGGGCGTACTGGTTTGGGTGGATATAGGGTAACTGCCAGTGGGAGATCCTTTAATGAACTGGAACATGATCTGTCTGATAAGGACGGTTTTTCAATGCCAGGCGTGTGGATTACATCTGGTGTTGATCATTCGCCAAATGACTTGGTTCCAAATCAAGCAGTAAAACCTGTCTTATCCTGCTCTGATTTTCAGTATAACGAAATGTCCATAAATGAAAGAGCACTGTTGGAGATTCAGAGTATTGGACTTTTCCCTGAACCAGTGGTATGTTCTCCTATTTGTTCCCTCCTTTTTTTGGTGTGGGGTTAGTTAAATTATTTTCGTGTTATGTTGGAAAGATATCTTCATTCGAATCTCTGTTGTCATTCAATATTCCTGACTCCTGAAGTTCCTGATCGGTTTCTATTGCCTCCTTTCGGTTCAGCCTGATTTAGCTCAAAAAGGGGATGACGAAATCAGTCGAGATATCAGCAAACTTGAGGACAAGTATCATGAGCAGGTAAATGTTCCCTTTTCTAGATAATGATTGATAGGAATTTCCTCCAGGCTTTCAAATAAATTTTGTTTAGAATTGTTGTGACTGTTATATAAATTATGCATGTCAAAGTAAATCGTAGTTGCATAACATGTGTTGGCTGGCACTGGTCAGACCTGGTAAGCAATGACTCAGATCCTTGACCGGGCTAGTTTCAGGCTTAGTAATTCATTCATAAATTCTCTCTTGGTTTACTACCATATAGATTTGTAGCTGCATGTATTATTATTTCCTGCCTTCGATTCTCTGAAGTTGCATTTATTTCAGTCATAATTCATGTCCAGGGGCGATTTGTAGTTTAGTGTAAAACTACCCAGATAATCATATAAATTTTGTAGGGTGGTAGGTGCATTGTACATGTCTTACCTGAAAAAGAACAGTCTTTATACCTTTTTTTTCATGTTGGCGGGAGGAAAATTACAATACTATCATTGCTTCAGAATCCTTATTTGGTTGTCTGTTTTAAATGGTAGGTTTGTAGGAAGAAAGACTTGCTTGACAAACTGTTGAAATCATCAATGGAATCTAGGGAGCTTCAAGTGAAGTAATGACCATCTCCATTCTATTTAGAGAATCAATTGCAATTGTTAATTTTTTTTACTCTTCAGATCTGGGTGCTAAGGTTGACATTGTTGTCGTACAGGGAGTTTGAACGGAGTGCTCTTGAGAAACTTGTTGGAATGGCATATCAGAAATACATGGTAAATCTGATTTTTGGGCTTATTGCTGTTTGCAGTGTGTGTGTGTGTGTGTGTGTGTATATATAGGTTATATTGAGAGGGTATGATTGAGGTGAGAACAATTTATATGTGAGAACAGCGAGAACAATTGTTCTGCACTCTCTTGATATTACATTAAAGGCTGCCACTTGATTCTAGGGTTTTACTTAATCGTCAGACTGAGAAATGAGAATCAATAACTTGTCTTAAATCAATACAATACAAATAATCAAATTATCTGACCACAAATACAAATACAAGTACATTTGAAGAACTTAAATCGGTAACAAATATACAAATCTTTAAATCGATTTGAAGAACTTACTGAATAATCGTGAGAAGATTTGAACTCAGAAATCAGAAATCGTGAGAAGAAGTCGCCAGTCGCCAGAGATGAGAATCGCCAGAGATGAGAAATTGAGATTTGAGAATCGTGTTTAGAGATTTGACTTCCGGGTTCGGGTTCGGTATCTAACTAGTAAGCGTAAGTGTGTAACTACGGATTTTTAATTATATATATATATATATTATATATATTTATATATTATAGATATTTATATATTATAGATATTTAATCCGGGTTCGGTTCCGGGTTTGGGTTCGGTTCGGTACGAAACGGGTTTCGGGTCGGGTTCGGTACGGTAAGGCCAAAACCCAAACCCGACCCGAAAATAGTTCGGGTTTAAAAAATAAACCCAAACCCAAACCCAAACCCAAATATTCGGGTTCGGTAAGATCCAATCGGGTCGGTATGGATCGGGTATCCATCGGGTCGGTAAAAATTGCCATCCCTAGAAATGTGATGAACAATTGTTTTGCACATTTTCACATTTCCAAAGTTATATTGGTCTGTTCTCCCACTCAAATGTGTTCTCCCTAGAGAGTGACCCTATATTGAGATTTGACTTTTTGTACAAGTTATTGTCCTTATTTTCTTATCCGTGCGATGGTAACTTGTAATGGTATCTTAATATTTCAATGACTGAAGCTGGAGGTAACCATTATTTTCGACATGATCGGTTCATATCTAAGCTGGTATCATTATAGATTTGTGTTTCCCTTGTTAGAGATAGTGTGCTCAAAGTTGTCATAAAAATTGTTTAACAATATCATTGTATTATTGCTTAAAGTCAGCAGTTAAAATCTAGGGGCATGTGATAATTTAGCAGATTGAAAGTTGTTATCTGTCTCTTTATTATTTATACAGAATCACATAATTTTAGCTAAAAAAATTTAGGTACTTGGGCCTCGTTTGTTTCTCCGGTTTTATAGTTACATTGTAATTTAAGGTTCCTTGAAAGTAGGTTACAGTGCATTAGTTCCTGGAAAAGTAAAAATCACGTGTTTGGTTTATGAGTATGTAACTGCAAATTACATAGTTAATTGTTTTGTTTAATAGTGAAAGTAATTTATTTAGATAAATAAATAAATTTATGAAAAAGTAGTATTAAAATAAAAAACGATAAATTTTTACACAACATTCAAAATAAAAAGCAAATAAGAGATTTTACAATAGTAGAATGACTATTAAAATGAGTCAAATACTAATTTATTATTACTTGTTTTAAATAAAATAATAATACAAATGAAATTTCATAATGCACTTAAAATAAGATTAAATATGTAATAAAAATATAAATAATTTTAATTTAATAAGTAGTTACATGTACAATTTAACAGTTTAATAAATAAATAATTTACACATATAAAATTTCAAATAATTTTATGATCAATTTTTATAATATAAACATGTAACAAATGCAGTATATATTTTGACACAAAAAATTATATTATAAAATATACTATAAATATAATTTTTTTTAATATAAATTTTAAAGTATATTTTATAGTTAAGGATATAATAAATTTATTATGCATATAATATTATATAGTGTTTAATGAAGGATAAGTGATAGACAGCCAGGTAACTTTCAGTGACCATGACCTAGGTAAGTGGGTTCCCTTTTTTTTGCTGTAACTACAAGTACCACGCAACTCTGAGTTCCTCCATCTTTATTCAACCAAACAGTGTAATTGTGCAAGTTCCAAGGAAGTCAGAGTTACTGTGTTGGGTTACATGGAACCAAACGAGGCCTTGATGGTTGCCTGAGCTCCTTCGTATGCATGCCCGTGCCTTGAAATCACATGCAAACTTAAGCAATGTCCTGACCTTTAATTGAAATGGCTGGTTTATCTGCTTTAACCTGAAGTGATAAGGAGTGGCCTAAAGAAAACTTGAAAGAAAAGAGCTAATTTATTGTGTCAATTGAGTGTAAGTTGTATTTATTATGTGCTTCCTTAGAAGAGCAATCGAGACCCTTGTGCTTTTCACGCGTATGCTTTTTGTGAGTCTAGCTGAAAGTATGTAGATGATGGTGAAAGTATTCTAGATTTTACTATAGCATGGAAGCAATTGAATCGTCCAAATCCAACCAACCATTAATATGAATTTTTTTCATTTAAATACTTTGGTTATTATCATACAGTGTTGCGTTCTTTCAGTCATATTGTTGATAGTGTAGTATATCCAAGGTACTCATGCATATACTTGGCCAATATAATTCTCTATTACATAATTGACTAGAAAGCATAAGGTATATTTTATTTGACAGAGTTGTTGGGGACCAAATGCCCCTGGAGGGAAGAGTGCTAGTAGCAAAATGGCGAAGCAGGCTTCTCTTGCATTTGTCAAACGAACATTGGATCGGTGTCGGGAATTTGAAGTCACAGGAAAAAGCTGCTTTGGTGAGCCTTTATTTAGGGAAATGTTTCTCTCTAGGTCGTCCCAGTTGAGTGATGCTCAACAAATGGATGTCACTAAAGATGGAGAATCTGAAAGCCATTATGGTAGATGTTCCAGGGAAGGCAGAATTTCAGGTATTGTTTATGTTGAGATAATCTGGATATTAACTTAAATTCCAGTTTATGGACCTTTCTGCTTTTACCATGTCATGCCAAAGGTTGAATTTCATTGTGGATTTAGTTGAATTTGGACTAGCGATATATATGCTGGCATATTTCACGATTTCTGTCTTTTATTTTGATGTAAATTTCTTTTTCAGGTCTTGTAGGTATACAGCAAACCCCGTCTCTTAGCAACCATGTGTATAGTCCTGGCACTGTCTTAGGGAACTACCCCTCTGACAGAAATATAGCCAAAGAAGATACATGGTCAAACAGAGTGAAAAAGAGGGAGTTGTTGCTTGATGATGTTGTAGGCGGGGTTGTTGGAACTTCACCAGGTGTTTCTTCTGCCATTGGCACTTTAATTTCAAGTAGTGCAAAAGGAAAGAGGAGTGATAGGGACAGAGAAGGTAAAGGAAATAACAGAGACGTCTTATCTAGAAATGGGACTACTAAAAATGGGCGGACTACATATGGAAATGTCAAGGTAGAAAAGAAATCCAAGTCGAAGCCTAAGCAGAAAACAACTCAATTATCTGCTGTAAATGGCCTTATAGGAAAGATATCCGAGCAACCAAAAAATTCACCATCTTCTATTCCAAAGTCTGGGGATATGACTTTGTGTGGTAGTGTAAGGGAAAAGGATAACCTTAAGTTGAATGTAGTGGACAATTGTGAGGCCATTGATTTTTCCACCCTACATATGGATGGGGGTCTAGACGTCCCCGATGATCTTGGTGATCAAGGGCAAGACATTGGTTCATGGTTAAACATTGACGATGATGGGTTACAAGATGATGACTTTATGGGCCTTGAAATTCCTATGGATGACCTATCAGAGTTGAATATGATGGTCTGAATTTGCTTTTGTTGTATAGATCTGTTTATTATACTTTTTACAGAGGAAACAGAATCACCGTTGTAAGAGGTGACAAGTTACGTGGAAGGTCATGTTACTACCCCTTTCATAAGTAGGCTACAGATTCTTTCGGAAACCCCTGCATAAGTTAATTTCCGAATGAACCTTTCAGATTTTGCTCCCGCTAAAGTTGATGAGATTGACTATAAAGATCCTTGCCCTCATCCAAGCTAGTATGTCGTAATCATATCTTAGCATTCACTGTACTACTGTAGTCTGGATGTAGCATTACAGATTAGGGCTAATGCCTTTTGTACATATATTTTCTGTTCTCAATAAAATCAGCTCATTTATTCAATGGTGGTTCACTTCCTACTACTTTCTGAGCAATATATGTGTTTGTATTACAATGTAGAAATCATATGAACAAAAAGTGCAAAATTTTCCATCCGAGTTTTTAATGCAACACATTTGTGGCAACATCTCTGTGTATTAAAGTCCTTTTAGCGTTAATAAAGATCTAAGCGATGGTATCATGTACTTGTATCTCGATTTGTTATCAGATCAGTTAGTGTTAGTCTTTTTCCAGATACTGTTCTTGTGCTTTTATAGAACTTGCTAATGCTGCATTAGCCGCTACCGAAAGTGCATTAAAGAAGTTGTGGTTATCTGTCATGCTTCATATTAGTAGACCATGTTTTGTCACGGTCACGGTTAGCCGTACGCTTTATAACTGTCATGGCTCAAGTTGTTTTTGCTCGAAGTTCTGATTTTTCCATCATATTGAGATGTTTTGCAGGGGGAAAAAGACTAACTGATGGTTGTCTTAGTGTATTCTTATATTGTGTATCACAGATATGGGAGTGAGATGCGGGAAAAGATATGTGAACTGTGAAAGGTTTCCTCCACAATTATTAATCTACATTCCTTTTTATAAACTTTGCAAGTTCATTTGCCTTCCACTTTCTGGTTGTACTTCTTCAGGAAGATTAAATATGTGGCTGTGAGACACGAGGTCATACTCCTGTTGTCATTGCCAGAATTGGGAGAGTAAACACCAAAAAAATATAAATCTCTAGACGAACTTTTTACCCGTTTAAAAAATAAAAGCTTTGCGACTGTTTCTAAGTTTCAATTGCACACTATGAGATTCATTCATTTGCAAGAGTTGTGCTGCTGAATAAAGTCCATTTCCTTGTCAAACACACCGCGCGATTATGCTGCAACGACACAAAGATAGCTTCTGACCCAGGTCTAGTTCAAACACAATACAATATCGTAAGAGACTATTTTTCTTTCTTTTTTGTCTTTTCATTTCTTCGCGTGAATTGCTACGAGAGTGTTTTGCTCATTATATTATAGGACATCCGAAGCTAGTATCAGTCGACATTCAGTCACTTGGTCAATAAGTTTCAAGTGCGTAAAAATCGTTGTATTCAAACTTGCGTTTTAGACAAGAAAAATTCATGCAAAGATCGACAAAAGGAATAAATATGATTAGTTAAAAGTTAAAACTAAATGAAATTGAACCATCCAACCAACAAATTATGAAGATTATGATTTAACATTTATCGTCGTTTTTGAGTTAATTTTTTTTCCTTTTTTTTTTCAATTTTTTATAATAAAAAAATAGGGACGGTGAGCGCGATGAGATAACTCAAGTGGTTAGAGCTTATCTCACGTCGTTCCATCCCGGATTCGATTCTCGCTCGGCCCGAGATTTTCTGAGAACAGATACGCACTATTATAAGGCTTATAAGCCTACTTATTCAAAAAGAAGAAAAGAAGGAAAAAGGATGGTCAAAGTTTGACTAATCTCTAGAAATAGAAAACAATTTAATAAAAATATTAAGAATCGGTTGAATTAAGCGAAACAACCAAAAAATTATAGCGATTGTGCTTTTTTAAGTATCGGCATTTTTTTAAATTAATTTGTTGAATCTTTCCGAATTTAAAAATAAAGGCGGTGAAAATTTGACTAGGCTATAGAGATTTTTGTAATGCGAAGTTGAAATTTACTTCGTAGGCTTAAAATTTCTCAGGATCCAAAGAGTAAATAATAGAAAAAAAAGAAAAATTTAATGAAAATAGATGATTTAACCATAAAAGTATTAGGATTATGATGTCATAATCGTCGGCCTTTCTTAAATTAATTTACTGCATTTTTTCAAATGTATAAAATTATTTAATAACGACATTCGACTTTAGAAATAAATTAAAATAATAAAAAAAATGAAAAATCATTGAAATTGAATGCTTTAACCAAACGAATTGTGAAGATTATGATTTCATAATTATCTTAAGTTACTTTATTTTGCGTTTTTACGAATTCATTAAATTAGAAATATAAGGGCGGACAAAGCTTGACTAGAATCTAGAAATATTTTTGTAACAAAATTACTCGTATATTAATCGTAGGCTTAAAATATTTGTAAGATGAAAAATAGTAATATAACGAAAATTCATCAAAACTTAAATCATTTGACCAACAAATTTATGTTGAGAGAAACACGTACCCTTGTTCCGATTTTGAATTACTTATCTATGTTTAGCTTATAGTCCGCGTGATACACGGGTTATTTTGTTTTTAATATGAGAGGTTTTTATTTTTTCATATTCTTATATTAAATTTTGTTGTTCTCTAATTATGATAAGATTTTAAAATAATTAAACTCGTTAAAATAAATTTTAAATAATTAGATGTTGAAGGTAGGTTCAAAATTAGATTGTTAAACGTATTTTAATTAAGGTAGATATGTAAAATTAAGCGACGAAAAATTAGACTACAACAAACAAAGAGGGGCAAGAAACAATACAAGAGTACTAGTACTACTAAAATTCCAAGCAACAATGCCCAAATAAAGATGTGAAGTTGAGTCCCCAAATATAGTTGTGAAGTTGATTCGCGTAGTAATGGTAGTGTTAGGAGCAGTAGGAACAAAAAAAAAAAAAGAAACAAAATCTACTTGGAAGTTTAATAATGTTTGAACATTGATTTCATTGCCCAGTTTGGTACCACATCGAGATGGTTAAGTTAGTGGGACAAGAGCAAAGCCTTAAAAGGAGAGTCCCCCCCTATATCTGGCAAATCGGGTAAACTTGTCTTTTTCGGATAGGATCTGCTTCGGATCGGATCCATTTTCGGTTAAAGAATTATTTAGAGCCTGTTCGGTTCGGATCGTATCTGATTCGGTTTGGATTCATTTTCGGTTAAGGTACTATTTAGAGCCTGTTCGGTTCGGATCAGCTGATTCCGTTCGGGTTTCAGATCGGATTTTGTTTGGATGTAGGAACATTCGGATCGGATTGTCGACATATATCTAATTTTTTGATGTACCCAAATTTTCCAAAAACAAAAAAATTATTTTGGCTTGAGATCTTAGCAATGAACAACAAATTTACTAGTAACTAGTGCTTTGTTACGGCTTTTTGTTTCATTTTAAAAAAAATATTTTTCGACGATACAACTATTCTGTCAAAATATATCTAATTTAGTGATATTCGAAAATTTTCAAAAATAAATAAATTAATTTGGTTGGAAATCTTAGTAGTCAACTACCGAATTCACTAGTACTCGTAACTAGTGTTTTGTCACGGATTGTTATTCTATTTTTTAAAAATTATTTCTCGATCTTCCAACCGTACGGATCTCAAGATATATATAATCTAGTAATATTCCAAAATTTTCATAAAATAAAAAATTAATTTGGTTGGAGATCTTAGTAGTCAACTACCGAATTGACTAGTACTCGTACCTACTGTTTTGTCACAGATTGTTATTCTATTTTTAATAATTATTTCTCGACGATCCAACCGTACGGATCTCAAGATATATCAAATCTAGTGATATTCCCAATTTTCAAAAAATAAAAATTTAATTTGGTTGGAGATCTTAGTAGTCAACTACCGAATTGACTAGTACTCGTAATTAGTGCTTTGTCACGGATTGTTGATTCTATGTTTTAAAAAATATATCTCGACGATCCAACCGTATGGATCTCAAGATATATCTAATTTAGTGATATACCATTATTTTCAAAAAACAAAAAATTAATTTGGTTGGATATCTTAGTAGTCAACTACCGAATTGACTAGTACTCCTAACTAGTGCTTTGTCACGGATTGTTGATTCTATTTTTTAAAAATTATTTCTCGACGATCCAACCGTACGGATCTCAAGATATATCTAATCTAGAGATATTCTCAAATTTTTAAAAAATAAAAATTTAATTTGCTTGGAGATTTTAGTAGTCAATTATTGAATTGACTAGTACTCGTAACTAGTGCTTTGTCACGGATTGTTATTTCTATTTTTTAAAAATAATTTCTCGACGATCCAACCGTACGGATCTCAAGAAATATCTAATCTAGTGATATTACCAAATTTTAAAAAAATAAAAAAATAATTTGCTTGGAGATCTTAGTAGTCAACTACCGAATTGACTAGTACTCGTAACTAGTGCTTTTGTCACGGATTGTTGATTCTATTTTTTAAAAATTATTTCTCGACGATCCAACCGTACGGATCTCAAGATATATCTAATCTAGTGATATTCCCAAATTTTTAAAAAATAAAAAATTAATTTGGTTGGAGATTTATTAGTCAACTATCGAATTGACTAGTACTCGTAACTAGTGCTTTATCACGAATTGGTGATTCTATTTTTAAAAATTATTTCTCGACGATCTAACCGTACGGATCTCAAGATATATCTAATCTAGTGTTATTCCCAAATTTTCAAAAAATAAAAAATTAATTTGATTGGAGATCTTAGTAGTCAACTACTGAATTGACTAGTACTCGTAACTAGTGCTTTGTCACGGATTGTTGATTCTATTTTTTAAACATTATTTCTCGACGATCCAACCCTACGGATCTCAAGATATATCTAATCTAGTGACATTCCCAAATTTTCAAAAAAATAAAAAAATTAATTTAGTTGGAGAACATAGTAGTCAACTACCGAATTGACTAATACTCGTAACTAGTGCTTTGTCACGGATTGTTGATTCTATTTTTTAAACATTATTTCTCGACGATCCAACCCTACGATTCTCAAGATATATCTAATCTAGTGACATTCCCAAATTTTCAAAAAAATAAAAAATTAATTTGGTTGGAGAACATAGTAGTCAACTACCGAATTGACTAGTACTCGTAACTAGTGCTTTGTCACGGATTGTTGATTTTATTTTTTAAAAATTATTTCTCGATGATCCAACCGTACGGATCTCAAGATATATCTAATCTAGTGATATTCCCAAATTTTCAAAAAATAAAAAATTAATTTGATTGGAGATCTTAGTAGTCAACTACCGAATTGACTAGTACTCGTAACTAGTGCTTTGCCGATTGCTGATTCTATTTTTTAAACATTATTTCTCGACATCCAACCCTACGGATCTCAAGATATATCTAATCTAGTGACATTCCAAAATTTTCAAAAAAATAAAAAATTAATTTGGTTGGAGAACATAGTAGTCAACTACCGAATTGACTAGTACTCGTAACTAGTGCTTTGTCACGGATTGTTGATTCTATTTTTTAAAAATTATTTCTCGACGATCCAACCGTACGGATCTCAAGATATATCTAATATATTGATATTCCCATATTTTCAAAAAATAAAATATTAATTTGGTTGGAGATCTTAGTAGTCAACTACGGAATTGACTAGTACTCGTAACTATTGTTTTGTCACGGATTGTTGATTTATTTTTTTTTAAATTATTTCTCGACGATCCAACCGTACGGATGTCAAGATATATCTAATTTAGTGATATTTCCAAATTTTCAAAAAATAAAAAATATTTTTAAAAAAATACATTTGTCAAAATTTATTAAATAAGACCGAATATGTCAAAATTAGATACATCACTTATATAACGCTTCCATAAGCGCTATGGAAGTGAATTCACTCACTTAGACAGCGCTTCAATAAGCACTATATAAGTGAATGCACTTTAATTTCTGCCCATAATATGCAGATTTTTTTTTTTGCTAATTATGTGCAGAATTTACTAATTTATATTTGCAAATTGAATTAAAATATTATTATATATAAAATATCGTAAGCAATATTCAATGACAATAATAAATATATAGCAAATCAGAAAATATAAAAATTGACAAAACTAAACAAATAAAGGTCAAGAAAATATTAACCTATATAAAATTATTTTATCGGATATTTTTCGATTCAGTTATTTTTAGTTTGGGATTTACATCGGATTCAAGTCATATTCGGTTCGGGTAAATTTTTATTCGGATTTGATCGGTTCTGATTATAATCGGATACATGGTCATCATCGGATACAGTATTTCGGATAATTTTTGGTTAAATTTCCGGTTCGGTTAATTTTCGGATCGGGTCAAATCGGTTTTCGGATCGTTATCGGATTTGATTAAATTGAACCGGTTTCGGTTCGGATTTGGATTGTTTCGATTTCGGATACAATTTCGGATAATCTATTTCGGATCCAATTTCGGATTCGGTTCCACATATTTCGGTTCGGTTTTTCGGATCAAGACCCATTTTGCCAGGTCTAGTCCCCCCCATCCGTTCAAGTCATACCTTTCTCGGCCTTTTGGCTAAGATCAGGTGTAGTATCTGTTCTTATCAGTTTAATATCTGATATGTGGACCATTGGTTCACACGATATTAAATTTGTTTTTTGAGGGGGAGGTTCCGTCACAGTAGCTTGCTATTGGGTTCCTCGAGCGTCGCCTAAGCGTTGCACTACTGCTTTGGCCTGGCGCACCCCACCCCAAATCAAAGTCGAAATTTTGTATGGAGTAGTAGTAACGAGATATTGCTTGCTGTGTTAACACCCAAAACTTTTAACAGGAAGTAGGCCACTGTTCTGAAAACTGGAAGGTATGCATAATAAAAGAGTTAGAAAGAGAGTGGAGAGCATGCATAATAAAAGAGTGAGAAAGGAAGTTGAAATTTTGTATCAAGTAAACGTAATTTTGCTGCTGGTGGCTGTATCAACCCAGAACTTAAACTAGAAGTTGGCCATTGTTCTGAAAACTAGAAGCCGTACATAATAAAAGAGTGAGAAGAGAGAGTAAAAACACCAAAGTAAAATAACAGAAAAGAAGAAAGAGGAAACCACCAAAAAATATAAATCTCAAGACTAATCCCGTAATAAAAATAAAAAGCTTTTTACCCGACTGTTTCTAAGTTTCAATTGCAGGAGTTGTGCTGCTGGATAGTTCAATTGTTTTGTGTAGTGCATCTAAAGCTCCCACATCGCTCAGTCAGATGAATATTTTCGTCTTCATGTAGCTGCACAAGTATTCTTAACATTGTCCCTTCGGGGACATCCGATAAATTTGAAACGATACAGAGAAGATTAGCATGGCCCCTGCGCAAGGATGACACGCACAAATCGAGAAATGGTCCAAATTTTTTTGGCGTTTTTTCAATGTATTGCACTCGTTGATTTGCCCTTTCTTTGACAATTTTTTTAGTTTCAGCAAAGAGAATCTACCTTTTCTTTATATCTTCCTATAACGATTTCATATTTGTAAGCTAGTGAAATTATGATTTTATTTTCCGATTTCGTTGGCTATCAAAAATCTTCGCGAATTGGGTTGATTGTTTTTAGTTTAAATCCCACACTTAAATCCGCTCGAAATCAACTCTCATTCATTGTTCACTCATCTTTTGGAATTTTATATGCAGATGTAATCACATCTTGAGTGCGAAAGGAAGTGCGCTGACACGTCAAATAGCAATTCCTTTGCATATGAAGCTTTGTTGTGATTTCCGAGCGAAGCATCTCCGATTTAGGTGTTGGAACCGAAAAGCATCGGTAGTATAAGCACAAACGAATCACATTTCATTCACGTTTTCAAAATATTCTATTTTCTAACGACGAATTAATCTCCTACACAAGTAATAAAGTCCATTTCCTTGTCAAACACACCGCGCGATTATGCTGCAACGACACAAAGATAGCTTCTGACCCAGGTCTAGTTCAAACACAATACAATATCGTAAGAGACTATTTTTCTTTCTTTTTTGTCTTTTCATTTCTTCGCGTGAATTGCTACGAGAGTGTTTTGCTCATTATATTATAGGACATCCGAAGCTAGTATCAGTCGACATTCAGTCACTTGGTCAATAAGTTTCAAGTGCGTAAAAATCGTTGTATTCAAACTTGCGTTTTAGACAAGAAAAATTCATGCAAAGATCGACAAAAGGAATAAATATGATTAGTTAAAAGTTAAAACTAAATGAAATTGAACCATCCAACCAACAAATTATGAAGATTATGATTTAACATTTATCGTCGTTTTTGAGTTAATTTTTTTTCCTTTTTTTTTTCAATTTTTTATAATAAAAAAATAGGGACGGTGAGCGCGATGAGATAACTCAAGTGGTTAGAGCTTATCTCACGTCGTTCCATCCCGGATTCGATTCTCGCTCGGCCCGAGATTTTCTGAGAACAGATACGCACTGTTATAAGGCTTATAAGCCTACTTATTCAAAAAGAAGAAAAGAAGGAAAAAGGATGGTCAAAGTTTGACTAATCTCTAGAAATAGAAAACAATTTAATAAAAATATTAAGAATCGGTTCAATTAAGCGAATCAACCAAAAAATTATAGCGATTGTGCTTTTTTAAGTATCGGCATTTTTTTAAATTAATTTGTTGAATCTTTCCGAATTTAAAAATAAAGGCGGTGAAAATTTGACTAGGCTATAGAGATTTTTGTAATGCGAAGTTGAAATTAACTTCGTAGGCTTAAAATTTCTCAGGGATCCAAAGAGTAAATAATAGAAAAAGAAGAAAAATTTAATGAAAATAGATGATTTAACCATAAAAGTATTAGGATTATGATGTCATAATCGTCGGCCTTTCTTAAATTAATTTACTGCATTTTTTCAAATGTATAAAATTATTTAATAACGACATTCGACTTTAGAAATAAATTAAAATAATAAAAAAAATGAAAAATCATTGAAATTGAATGCTTTAACCAAACGAATTGTGAAGATTATGATTTCATAATTATCTTAAGTTACTTTATTTTGCGTTTTTACGAATTCATTAAATTAGAAATATAAGGGCGGACAAAGCTTGACTAGAATCTAGAAATATTTTTGTAACAAAATTACTCGTATATTAATCGTAGGCTTAAAATATTTGTAAGATGAAAAATAGTAATATAACGAAAATTCATCAAAACTTAAATCATTTGACCAACAAATTTATGTTGAGAGAAACACGTACCCTTGTTCCGATTTTGAATTACTTATCTATGTTTAGCTTATAGTCCGCGTGATACACGGGTTATTTTGTTTTTAATATGAGAGGTTTTTATTTTTTCATATTCTTATATTAAATTTTGTTGTTCTCTAATTATGATAAGATTTTAAAATAATTAAACTCGTTAAAATAAATTTTAAATAATTAGATGTTGAAGGTAGGTTCAAAATTAGATTGTTAAACGTGTTTTAATTAAGGTAGATATGTAAAATTAAGCGACGAAAAATTAGACTACAACAAACAAAGAGGGGCAAGAAACAATACAAGAGTACTAGTACTACTAAAATTCCAAGCAACAATGCCCAAATAAAGATGTGAAGTTGAGTCCCCAAATATAGTTGAGAAGTTGATTCGCGTAGTAATGGTAGTGTTAGGAGCAGTAGGAACAAAAAAAAAAAAGAAACAAAATATACTTGGAAGTTTAATAATGTTTGAACATTGATTTCATTGCCCAGTTTGGTACCACATCGAGATGGTTAAGTTAGTGGGACAAGAGCAAAGCCTTAAAAGGAGAGTCCCCCCCATCCGGTCGAGTCATACCTTTCTCGGCCTTTTGGCTAAGATCAAGTGTAGTATCTGTTCTTATCAGTTTAATATCTGATATGTGGACCATTGGTTCACACGATATTAAATTTGTTTTTTGAGGGGGAGGTTCCGTCACAGTAGCTTGCTATTGGGTTCCTCGAGCGTCGCCTAAGCGTTGCACTACTGCTTTGGCCTGGCGCACCCCACCCCAAATCAAAGTCGAAATTTTGTATGGAGTAGTAGTAACGAGATATTGCTTGCTGTGTTAACACCCAAAACTTTTAACAGGAAGTAGGCAACTGTTCTGAATACTGGAAGGTATGCATAATAAAAGAGTTAGAAAGAGAGTGGAGAGCATGCATAATAAAAGAGTGAGAAAGGAAGTTGAAATTTTGTATCAAGTAAACGTAATTTTGCTGCTGGTGGCTGTATCAACCCAGAACTTAAACTAGAAGTTGGCCATTGTTCTGAAAACTAGAAGCCGTACATAATAAAAGAGTGAGAAGAGAGAGTAAAAACACCAAAGTAAAATAACAGAAAAGAAGAAAGAGGAAACCACCAAAAAATATAAATCTCAAGACTAATCCCGTAATAAAAATAAAAAGCTTTTTACCCGACTGTTTCTAAGTTTCAATTGCAGGAGTTGTGCTGCTGGATAGTTCAATTGTTTTGTGTAGTGCATCTAAAGCTCCCACATCGCTCAGTCAGATGAATATTTTCGTCTTCATGTAGCTGCACAAGTGTTCTTAACATTGTCCCTTCGGGGACATCCGATAAAATTGGAACGATACAGAGAAGATTAGCATGGCCCCTGCGCAAGGATGACACGCACAAATCGAGAAATGGTCCAAATTTTTTTGGCGTTTTTTCAATGTATTGCACTCGTTGATTTGCCCTTTCTTTGACAATTTTTTTACTTTCAGCAAAGAGAATCTACCTTTTCTTTATATCTTCCTATAACGATTTCATATTTGTAAGCTAGTGAAATTATGATTTTATTTTCCGATTTCGTTGGCTATCAAAAATCTTCGCGAATTGGGTTGATTGTTTTTAGTTTAAATCCCACACTTAAATCCGCTCGAAATCAACTCTCATTCATTGTTCACTCATCTTTTGGAATTTCATATGCAGATGTAATCACATCTTGAGTGCGAAAGGAAGTGCGCTGACACGTCAAATAGCAATTCCTTTGCATATGAAGCTTTGTTGTGATTTCCGAGCGAAGCATCTCCGATTTAGGTGTTGGAACCGAAAAGCATCGGTAGTATAAGCACAAACGAATCACATTTCATTCACGTTTTCAAAATATTTTATTTTCTAACGACGAATTAATCTCCTACACAAGTAATAAAGTCCATTTCCTTGTCAAACACACCGCGCGATTATGCTGCAACGACACAAAGATAGCTTCTGACCCAGGTCTAGTTCAAACACAATACAATATCGTAAGAGACTATTTTTCTTTCTTTTTTGTCTTTTCATTTCTTCGCGTGAATTGCTACGAGAGTGTTTTGCTCATTATATTATAGGACATCCGAAGCTAGTATCAGTCGACATTCAGTCACTTGGTCAATAAGTTTCAAGTGCGTAAAAATCGTTGTATTCAAACTTGCGTTTTAGACAAGAAAAATTCATGCAAAGATCGACAAAAGGAATAAATATGATTAGTTAAAAGTTAAAACTAAATGAAATTGAACCATCCAACCAACAAATTATGAAGATTATGATTTAACATTTATCGTCGTTTTTGAGTTAATTTTTTTTCCTTTTTTTTTTTTCAATTTTTTATAATAAAAAAATAGGGACGGTGAGCGCGATGAGATAACTCAAGTGGTTAGAGCTTATCTCACGTCGTTCCATCCCGGATTCGATTCTCGCTCGGCCCGAGATTTTCTGAGAACAGATACGCACTATTATAAGGCTTATAAGCCTACTTATTCAAAAAGAAGAAAAGAAGGAAAAAGGATGGTCAAAGTTTGACTAATCTCTAGAAATAGAAAACAATTTAATAAAAATATTAAGAATCGGTTCAATTAAGCGAATCAACCAAAAAATTATAGCGATTGTGCTTTTTTAAGTATCGGCATTTTTTTAAATTAATTTGTTGAATCTTTCCGAATTTAAAAATAAAGGCGGTGAAAATTTGACTAGGCTATAGAGATTTTTGTAATGCGAAGTTGAAATTAACTTCGTAGGCTTAAAATTACTCAGGGATCCAAAGAGTAAATAATAGAAAAAAAGAAAAATTTAATGAAAATAGATGATTTAACCATAAAAGTATTAGGATTATGATGTCATAATCGTCGGCCTTTCTTAAATTAATTTACTGCATTTTTTCAAATGTATAAAATTATTTAATAACGACATTCGACTTTAGAAATAAATTAAAATAATAAAAAAAATGAAAAATCATTGAAATTGAATGCTTTAACCAAACGAATTGTGAAGATTATGATTTCATAATTATCTTAAGTTACTTTATTTTGCGTTTTTACGAATTCATTAAATTAGAAATATAAGGGCGGACAAAGCTTGACTAGAATCTAGAAATATTTTTGTAACAAAATTACTCGTATATTAATCGTAGGCTTAAAATATTTGTAAGATGAAAAATAGTAATATAACGAAAATTCATCAAAACTTAAATCATTTGACCAACAAATTTATGTTGAGAGAAACACGTACCCTTGTTCCGATTTTGAATTACTTATCTATGTTTAGCTTATAGTCCGCGTGATACACGGGTTATTTTGTTTTTAATATGAGAGGTTTTTATTTTTTCATATTCTTATATTAAATTTTGTTGTTCTCTAATTATGATAAGATTTTAAAATAATTAAACTCGTTAAAATAAATTTTAAATAATTAGATGTTGAAGGTAGGTTCAAAATTAGATTGTTAAACGTGTTTTAATTAAGGTAGATATGTAAAATTAAGCGACGAAAAATTAGACTACAACAAACAAAGAGGGGCAAGAAACAATACAAGAGTACTAGTACTACTAAAATTCCAAGCAACAATGCCCAAATAAAGATGTGAAGTTGAGTCCCCAAATATAGTTGTGAAGTTGATTCGCGTAGTAATGGTAGTGTTAGGAGCAGTAGGAACAAAAAAAAAAAAGAAACAAAATCTACTTGGAAGTTTAATAATGTTTGAACATTGATTTCATTGCCCAGTTTGGTACCACATCGAGATGGTTAAGTTAGTGGGACAAGAGCAAAGCCTTAAAAGGAGAGTCCCCCCCATCCGGTCGAGTCATACCTTTCTCGGCCTTTTGGCTAAGATCAAGTGTAGTATCTGTTCTTATCAGTTTAATATCTGATATGTGGACCATTGGTTCACACGATATTAAATTTGTTTTTTGAGGGGGAGGTTCCGTCACAGTAGCTTGCTATTGGGTTCCTCGAGCGTCGCCTAAGCGTTGCACTACTGCTTTGGCCTGGCGCACCCCACCCCAAATCAAAGTCGAAATTTTGTATGGAGTAGTAGTAACGAGATATTGCTTGCTGTGTTAACACCCAAAACTTTTAACAGGAAGTAGGCAACTGTTCTGAAAACTGGAAGGTATGCATAATAAAAGAGTTAGAAAGAGAGTGGAGAGCATGCTTAATAAAAGAGTGAGAAAGGAAGTTGAAATTTTGTATCAAGTAAACGTAATTTTGCTGCTGGTGGCTGTATCAACCCAGAACTTAAACTAGAAGTTGGCCATTGTTCTGAAAACTAGAAGCCGTACATAATAAAAGAGTGAGAAGAGAGAGTAAAAACACCAAAGTAAAATAACAGAAAAGAAGAAAGAGGAAACCACCAAAAAATATAAATCTCAAGACTAATCCCGTAATAAAAATAAAAAGCTTTTTACCCGACTGTTTCTAAGTTTCAATTGCAGGAGTTGTGCTGCTGGATAGTTCAATTGTTTTGTGTAGTGCATCTAAAGCTCCCACATCGCTCAGTCAGATGAATATTTTCGTCTTCATGTAGCTGCACAAGTGTTCTTAACATTGTCCCTTCGGGGACATCCGATAAAATTGGAACGATACAGAGAAGATTAGCATGGCCCCTGCGCAAGGATGACACGCACAAATCGAGAAATGGTCCAAATTTTTTTGGCGTTTTTTCAATGTATTGCACTCGTTGATTTGCCCTTTCTTTGACAATTTTTTTACTTTCAGCAAAGAGAATCTACCTTTTCTTTATATCTTCCTATAACGATTTCATATTTGTAAGCTAGTGAAATTATGATTTTATTTTCCGATTTCGTTGGCTATCAAAAATCTTCGCGAATTGGGTTGATTGTTTTTAGTTTAAATCCCACACTTAAATCCGCTCGAAATCAACTCTCATTCATTGTTCACTCATCTTTTGGAATTTCATATGCAGATGTAATCACATCTTGAGTGCGAAAGGAAGTGCGCTGACACGTCAAATAGCAATTCCTTTGCATATGAAGCTTTGTTGTGATTTCCGAGCGAAGCATCTCCGATTTAGGTGTTGGAACCGAAAAGCATCGGTAGTATAAGCACAAACGAATCACATTTCATTCACGTTTTCAAAATATTTTATTTTCTAACGACGAATTAATCTCCTACACAAGTAATAAAGTCCATTTCCTTGTCAAACACACCGCGCGATTATGCTGCAACGACACAAAGATAGCTTCTGACCCAGGTCTAGTTCAAACACAATACAATATCGTAAGAGACTATTTTTCTTTCTTTTTTGTCTTTTCATTTCTTCGCGTGAATTGCTACGAGAGTGTTTTGCTCATTATATTATAGGACATCCGAAGCTAGTATCAGTCGACATTCAGTCACTTGGTCAATAAGTTTCAAGTGCGTAAAAATCGTTGTATTCAAACTTGCGTTTTAGACAAGAAAAATTCATGCAAAGATCGACAAAAGGAATAAATATGATTAGTTAAAAGTTAAAACTAAATGAAATTGAACCATCCAACCAACAAATTATGAAGATTATGATTTAACATTTATCGTCGTTTTTGAGTTAATTTTTTTTCCTTTTTTTTTTTTCAATTTTTTATAATAAAAAAATAGGGACGGTGAGCGCGATGAGATAACTCAAGTGGTTAGAGCTTATCTCACGTCGTTCCATCCCGGATTCGATTCTCGCTCGGCCCGAGATTTTCTGAGAACAGATACGCACTATTATAAGGCTTATAAGCCTACTTATTCAAAAAGAAGAAAAGAAGGAAAAAGGATGGTCAAAGTTTGACTAATCTCTAGAAATAGAAAACAATTTAATAAAAATATTAAGAATCGGTTCAATTAAGCGAATCAACCAAAAAATTATAGCGATTGTGCTTTTTTAAGTATCGGCATTTTTTTAAATTAATTTGTTGAATCTTTCCGAATTTAAAAATAAAGGCGGTGAAAATTTGACTAGGCTATAGAGATTTTTGTAATGCGAAGTTGAAATTAACTTCGTAGGCTTAAAATTACTCAGGGATCCAAAGAGTAAATAATAGAAAAAAAGAAAAATTTAATGAAAATAGATGATTTAACCATAAAAGTATTAGGATTATGATGTCATAATCGTCGGCCTTTCTTAAATTAATTTACTGCATTTTTTCAAATGTATAAAATTATTTAATAACGACATTCGACTTTAGAAATAAATTAAAATAATAAAAAAAATGAAAAATCATTGAAATTGAATGCTTTAACCAAACGAATTGTGAAGATTATGATTTCATAATTATCTTAAGTTACTTTATTTTGCGTTTTTACGAATTCATTAAATTAGAAATATAAGGGCGGACAAAGCTTGACTAGAATCTAGAAATATTTTTGTAACAAAATTACTCGTATATTAATCGTAGGCTTAAAATATTTGTAAGATGAAAAATAGTAATATAACGAAAATTCATCAAAACTTAAATCATTTGACCAACAAATTTATGTTGAGAGAAACACGTACCCTTGTTCCGATTTTGAATTACTTATCTATGTTTAGCTTATAGTCCGCGTGATACACGGGTTATTTTGTTTTTAATATGAGAGGTTTTTATTTTTTCATATTCTTATATTAAATTTTGTTGTTCTCTAATTATGATAAGATTTTAAAATAATTAAACTCGTTAAAATAAATTTTAAATAATTAGATGTTGAAGGTAGGTTCAAAATTAGATTGTTAAACGTGTTTTAATTAAGGTAGATATGTAAAATTAAGCGACGAAAAATTAGACTACAACAAACAAAGAGGGGCAAGAAACAATACAAGAGTACTAGTACTACTAAAATTCCAAGCAACAATGCCCAAATAAAGATGTGAAGTTGAGTCCCCAAATATAGTTGTGAAGTTGATTCGCGTAGTAATGGTAGTGTTAGGAGCAGTAGGAACAAAAAAAAAAAAGAAACAAAATCTACTTGGAAGTTTAATAATGTTTGAACATTGATTTCATTGCCCAGTTTGGTACCACATCGAGATGGTTAAGTTAGTGGGACAAGAGCAAAGCCTTAAAAGGAGAGTCCCCCCCATCCGGTCGAGTCATACCTTTCTCGGCCTTTTGGCTAAGATCAAGTGTAGTATCTGTTCTTATCAGTTTAATATCTGATATGTGGACCATTGGTTCACACGATATTAAATTTGTTTTTTGAGGGGGAGGTTCCGTCACAGTAGCTTGCTATTGGGTTCCTCGAGCGTCGCCTAAGCGTTGCACTACTGCTTTGGCCTGGCGCACCCCACCCCAAATCAAAGTCGAAATTTTGTATGGAGTAGTAGTAACGAGATATTGCTTGCTGTGTTAACACCCAAAACTTTTAACAGGAAGTAGGCAACTGTTCTGAAAACTGGAAGGTATGCATAATAAAAGAGTTAGAAAGAGAGTGGAGAGCATGCTTAATAAAAGAGTGAGAAAGGAAGTTGAAATTTTGTATCAAGTAAACGTAATTTTGCTGCTGGTGGCTGTATCAACCCAGAACTTAAACTAGAAGTTGGCCATTGTTCTGAAAACTAGAAGCCGTACATAATAAAAGAGTGAGAAGAGAGAGTAAAAACACCAAAGTAAAATAACAGAAAAGAAGAAAGAGGAAACCACCAAAAAATATAAATCTCAAGACTAATCCCGTAATAAAAATAAAAAGCTTTTTACCCGACTGTTTCTAAGTTTCAATTGCAGGAGTTGTGCTGCTGGATAGTTCAATTGTTTTGTGTAGTGCATCTAAAGCTCCCACATCGCTCAGTCAGATGAATATTTTCGTCTTCATGTAGCTGCACAAGTGTTCTTAACATTGTCCCTTCGGGGACATCCGATAAAATTGGAACGATACAGAGAAGATTAGCATGGCCCCTGCGCAAGGATGACACGCACAAATCGAGAAATGGTCCAAATTTTTTTGGCGTTTTTTCAATGTATTGCACTCGTTGATTTGCCCTTTCTTTGACAATTTTTTTACTTTCAGCAAAGAGAATCTACCTTTTCTTTATATCTTCCTATAACGATTTCATATTTGTAAGCTAGTGAAATTATGATTTTATTTTCCGATTTCGTTGGCTATCAAAAATCTTCGCGAATTGGGTTGATTGTTTTTAGTTTAAATCCCACACTTAAATCCGCTCGAAATCAACTCTCATTCATTGTTCACTCATCTTTTGGAATTTCATATGCAGATGTAATCACATCTTGAGTGCGAAAGGAAGTGCGCTGACACGTCAAATAGCAATTCCTTTGCATATGAAGCTTTGTTGTGATTTCCGAGCGAAGCATCTCCGATTTAGGTGTTGGAACCGAAAAGCATCGGTAGTATAAGCACAAACGAATCACATTTCATTCACGTTTTCAAAATATTTTATTTTCTAACGACGAATTAATCTCCTACACAAGTAATAAAGTCCATTTCCTTGTCAAACACACCGCGCGATTATGCTGCAACGACACAAAGATAGCTTCTGACCCAGGTCTAGTTCAAACACAATACAATATCGTAAGAGACTATTTTTCTTTCTTTTTTGTCTTTTCATTTCTTCGCGTGAATTGCTACGAGAGTGTTTTGCTCATTATATTATAGGACATCCGAAGCTAGTATCAGTCGACATTCAGTCACTTGGTCAATAAGTTTCAAGTGCGTAAAAATCGTTGTATTCAAACTTGCGTTTTAGACAAGAAAAATTCATGCAAAGATCGACAAAAGGAATAAATATGATTAGTTAAAAGTTAAAACTAAATGAAATTGAACCATCCAACCAACAAATTATGAAGATTATGATTTAACATTTATCGTCGTTTTTGCCTTTTTTTCAATTTTTTATAATAAAAAATAGGGACGGTGAGCGCGATTATGGCAAAGTGAAGCTAGTACTTGAGAAGAATCGGTATTTTGTTGAATCCCCATTTCCAGAGGTATTGAACAAGTTGCTCAAGGATGAAGTTATCTTTCGTTCGAGAATATCAAATGATCCTGGTTTCACAATTAGCAAGTCAATGGGTGAAATTCAAGGTAGACATGATCAGGAGTTACTAAATGAAGCACAATTAGCTGCTGCAGCTGAAGAGAAAGAAGCTCACTCATTTGAAGTTGATCCTGCTCGGGTTGAAAATGTTAAGCAGCGTTGCTTGCCAAATGCTTTGAACTATCCAATGCTCGAGGAGTATGACTTCAGAAATGACAATGTCAATCCTGATCTTGACATGGAGTTGAAGCCTCAGGCACAGCCACGACGCTATCAAGAAGAGAGTCTCAGTAAGATGTTTGGGAATGGCAGAGCTAGATCTGGTATTATTGTATTGCCATGCGGTGCAGGAAAGTCTTTAGTCGGTGTATCTGCAGCTTCACGTATAAAAAAGAGATGCCTTTGTTTAGCAACCAGTGCTGTTTCAGTGGACCAATGGGCATCGCAGTTTAAGTTGTGGTCGAACATTCGAGATGATCAAATCTGCCTGTTCACATCTGATAGCAAAGAGAGATTTCGCGGTAATGCTGGTGTTGTTGTGACTACATATAACATGGTAGCGTTTGGCGGGAAGCGATCTGAAGAATCTGAAAAGATTATTGAGGAAATAAGAAATAGAGAATGGGGTTTGCTTCTCATGGACGAGGTCCACGTAGTTCCTGCTCACATGTTTCGAAAGGTCATCAGCATTACCAAATCTCACTGCAAACTTGGGTTAACTGCTACACTTGTGCGCGAGGATGAAAGAATTACGGACTTGAACTTTCTGATTGGACCCAAGTTGTATGAAGCAAATTGGCTGGATTTGGTAAAAGGTGGGTTTATTGCAAATGTTCAGTGTGCTGAAGTGTGGTGTCCAATGACAATGCCGAATATCTGAGGAAAGAGAATTCTTCTAAAAAGAAGCAGGCACTATATGTGATGAACCCTAATAAGTTCAGGGCTTGTGAGTTTCTTATTCGATTTCATGAGGAACAACGCCGTGATAAGATAATTGTATTTTCCGACAATCTCTTTGCACTCTAAGAATATGCAAAGAAGCTAGAGAAACCAATGATATATGGTGCCACAAGCCATGTGGAGAGGACAACAATTCTTGAAGCTTTCAAAACAAGTAGTGATGTGAACACGGTTTTCCTTTCCAAGGTAGGTGATAACTCTATCAATATTCCTGAGGCAAATGTGATCATTCAAATTTCGTCACATGCTGGTTCAAGGCGTCAGGAAGCCCAACGACTTGGCCGTATTCAGAGGGCCAAGGGTCGGCTTCAAGATCGAATGGCAGGTGGTAAAGAGGAGTATAATGCCTTCTTTTACTCCCTAGCTAGTATCAACAGATACACAAGAAATGTACTACTCAACAAAAAGGGAGCAATTTTTGATCGATCAGGGGTACAGCTTTAAGGTAATTACGGGATTGCCTCCACCCGGACCGGAGCTGAGCTATTATAGTCTTGAAGACCAAAATAAACTTCTTACAAAGGTACTATCTGCAGGTGATGATCAAGTTGGTTTAGAGATATTAGATTAGATGAGGATAATGTGGCCCTTCAAAAAGCCGGTCGTTCCATGGGGTCTTTTGATTGTGACAGATGGGTTTGTGTAAGTGAAGAATTGTAATTTGGAAAGAAGACATTTTATCAAACTCTTTTGGCTTTGGAGGAACAAATGCATCTCTTCTGTTTGCATCCACCTAATTAGATGAACAGGTGAGCAGCACTTTATCAATAGGTGTTATCTGGTCCAGATTCTTGTCAGACCAACCTCCGTACTGAAATTTCCGGATAAATAAACAACTATTACCAGCATCAGCAGAACCAAAATCCTCAGTTTTGACAGTTATAATTCCAGAGATTCCCAGTTAGTGGGAGTTGATTGTAAATTTGTAATACGAAATTTTGGGTGAGTTGTGGCATGGAGATTATAGCAAAACACCAGGCATGTATTTAATTTTTATTAAAAAAGAAAGAAAATCAAGTTACTCTGACAATTGTCTGTTGATTGTATCTATAGCTTTAGCAATTTGAGTGTTCCTTCATTATAAATTTATCAGCCATGATTCTTTTGAACTCAATTGCTTACAAGTATATTCAAGAAACTGCCACCATGTACAATGGTATCTTTTATCCCATAATCGTGGAATGCTACCTGTGAATGCTAGATATGAGCTAGGAGGTGTTTCATGTTTGATAATTTGGCACAGCTTCCTATAGTTTTCTTACCTTTAGCGTACCTCATTATCTATCTTCAGTTCATACTAAATCTAAGTACAGTACACCTTGAATGGTTAAAGCTGTAGATTGGCATTTTCCCATGCAAATGTGGCTCTTTTATCAAAGTTATTTTGGCACAGTTTACGAGGGATTCAGTAGACACAGTGCTCAGTTCTTATTTCACTTATCATTTTACTTTTCTGCTTTTTGTGGGGGTAAAGCATGAAGCTCATTTCTCTATCTTTTATCTTTTCCAGTAAAAAGAAGGGGGATGCAATCTATCTCATACATAAGTTGTTAATTAACACATTACACCCCTCCGCCTATATTTTTACCATTCCACTGCTCCTTCTTACATGTTACAGATTCCTAACTATGCTTTAGAGAACCCTATTAAATATAAATAAATTGAAAGTCCCCTACACAGAACTTGATTACAACTGCTCCAAGGAAGAAGGTGATTGGACCCTGGAGTCAAAAAACTTATGCATGCATTGATTATCAAGGAAGAAGTCCGACGTTGTATCTCCCATAAAAGCCACCTCGGGAGACAATATGGTATCTGTGATCTACTCCGCAAGAGTATTTTTATCATTAAATATCCATCCATAATATAAAATGGAAGACTATATATATAACCGTTAGTTCTTTATTAAAAACAAACCTCAACACTGGATTTCTTCAGTTTCTCGATTTGTTTTCCATTCAAGTGTATGTACTGCTTTTTCAGCATCTTTCTAACTGCGTAAACGACATAACCCTGTAAGCAAACGTTGAGCATCTATTAGTTAAAAGGACTATTAAAATATCGTTGAACATTTATTTTGTTTTCTAACGACGAATTAATCTCCTACACAAGTAATTTTTTGTTTTCTAACAACGAATTAATCTCCTACACAAGGACTAATTCTAAGTTGCTAATTACCAAACATCATTTTTCTTCCAATTCAAGTCAACACAAAGATGGAATATATATCAATAGATAATAAAGTAACACAACTAAACTTTCAAGAATAATAAAAACTAGGCCTTTAACTTCATCTCGTTTTCATTAATAAACTACTTGTAAATTTCTACTTTGGTGCTCTAATTACTAGCCTAAGGCTTCTAAATAATCACAAGTACCTTTCGTATCTCAAGTGATCCTAATTCATAAACTAATTCCCGTATTCCTACCAAGAATTTAAGAGTTTATCTCATGTCGTCCCATTCTGGGTTCGATTGTCGCTCAGGGCGAGATATTCTGAGAACAGATACTTATGGTGTAAGGCATATAAAGACTACTTATTCAAAAAAAAAAAGGGGATGGTCAAAGTTTGACTAAGCTCTAGAAATAGAAAACAATTTAATAAAAATATTAATAATCGGTTCAATTAAGCGAATCAACCAAAAAATTATAGTGATTATGATTTTTTAAGTATCGGCATTTTTTAAATTAATTTGTTGAATCTTTCCGGATTTAAAAATAATAGCGGTCAAAGTTTGACTAGGCTATAGAGATTTTTGTAATGTGAAGTTGAAATTAACTTCGTAGGCTTAAAATTTCTTAGAGACCCAAAGAATAAATATTAGAAAAAATGAAAAATTTATTGAATAGATGATTTAACCATGAAAGTATTAGGATTATGATGTCATAATCGCCAGCCTTTCTTAACTAAAGACACTACAACAAACAATGAAGGAAGAAACAATACAAGAATACAAGAGTACTAGTACTTAAATTCCAAGCAACACCAACTTAGAAGCAAGGACTTTGTCTAACAATTAACAAGATGGATGTGAAATATTATTGCTAGGAACAGGTAATTGTTTGGCATGTACCAGGTCAGGATTTTTGGACTTTAGGGAATGACATCAGCAAGTGTCTTTTCTTTTACTGGTGCTGTTGTAGCTTATGTAGCAAGGAGGACAAAGATGTTAACAGAGTGGAATGTAGGGGAACACATTACAATTTTGATTGGTTTTTGAAAGAAGAAAAGGAAGATGTAAATATGACCATGGCGGAATGCAGGTGAAGATGTCAGCAAAGGTTGGTGTCTCTGAAGGAATCCGATTCTGCTTTTCTGCTCTAATTAACCCTGATTGCTTTTCCTGTGATGGGAATATTTTTTTGAGCTGGTTATATTAAGTTACCGCTCACATGGATGACAGAACGCTAATTTATATGTTTTGTTTTACAGTTTTTGATACCCGAAAACGTTTTTAAGCCATTAACTTTTTGATACCTTGAAAGGTTTTAGCCATCTAATAATAGTTTTTACATTAAACTAGTATCTAAATCTATGTATCCATCTTTATAGAGTAAGCTAGCAATTGTTGTGTGTGGGGAGTGGTTGTCTATAGACTCGCAGGCACGACTTATCAATCAAGCCAAATGTGAATTTCCGAGGATTCATCAAGCCAAATGTGAATTTTTGAGGATGCAAGTCCTTGTCATGATGTGAGGGTATGGTAAAAATGGATTATAATATACTTGGTTCTCTGTTTGTTGAATCGGCAAGAACAAAGGGTCATAATTTTTGGACTTTGGGGGATGACTTGGGCAAGTGTCTGCATATGAAGATGTCTGGATAATTGGTGTCTCTTAAGGAATTTGGGCTTTTGTGTTCTGCTCTAATTACAAGAGTCCTTCCTGTATTTGGAAATGGGAATATATTGTGATTTGTTTTAACTTGTTCGACACCTTAAAAAGTTTAAGCCACACTAGTGTGTCCTATATGCAGAGAACAGTTCCTATACAATGTGTGCAACTAGTGTCCTAGACATAAAGGACACCAGTAATTTAAATACACATGTTCTCAACTGAATATACTTCTAATCTATCAGTCTTGACCTAACGCAAAACAAAATAAAAAATCTGTACGAGTGTTCGTTTTTTGACATATGGCTCCTGCTCTACCAGATGACATAATCTTGCTTACCAAATAAACAGAAATACTGGTATTCATGGCCACAGTTACACACCTAGCTTGGTTGTTTTGGAAGGAATGAAATCGTTGCATCGTCTACAAGGTGGAGAAATCGATCCGAAAGGTAACTAAACCTTCATAACAACTTATAGTTGAAATTTCACTGTTGTATTCAAATTAATTATGTACATGCGTTCCTGTTGATGGATGCGTAATTGTGTTTAGGATAATAATGTATGCAGTTATTGTTGGACAATCTGCGATAAATACAAACAGTATTATATTTGTGCGTGTGTGAGTAACAGTTATGTGTATAATTAAAAGAGGAGGCAGGAACGGAAAAACCCGAGTCCAGTGCGTGACTGTCTCCTTAAAGCGTATTAGCCCCCCACCGTATGTGTGAGCGAATCGCCTCCCAGGATAAAACGGATTGCAGTGATGCTACATAAGAGCGTCACTCTCAGCGAGCTTGAGACGAGCAAGAACTATCACCAGAGAAAGAGAAGATACTGTATATGAGAAGAGGATGTGTGTTTTTCGAGTATTTAATCCTAATGCTCTAGATGAGTATTTATAGGATGAGAAGACTTGTGCGCTACACAATTGCCTTAATTAATTAGCCGCGCTAATTAATTAAATCGGTGACAATTTCCTTAATTAATTAACCGTGTTAATTAATTATGTTAAGGTGGTGGCAAAAAATCCGTAGAAAAAACGGAATTGATTTTACCGAATCAATGAATTCAAATTATAATCGAATCCATATTCCAACAATCCCCCACATGGATGAGATTGATATCGTAGTAGCACACACCAGACAGACACAGAATTTGATTTGGTGATAGATTCTTCGATCAGATATAGCATACGATAGGTAGAGGTTTGCTCCTTGAACCTTCGCTTGAGTAAGCATACCGACCTTACTGGTAGACAGTGGAGGTTTGCTCTTTGAACTGTTCGACCGTTTGTGTAAGCGATGATATACTTATCACTATATCCTTTCTGACTCGTTCAGCTCTCATGATTATGTCCATTTTGGCCATGGAACATCGTCCTGGTTCTGCAGGAGTTTCTAAAGAATTGTGCCTCGCAATTCTCCTTTGAAGCGGCCCCACTTCTCTCCCACATAGGCGATCTTTATCTTATTGAGTAACCCGTGTTTACTCAACCGAATTTCATGCAATCAAACTTGAATTCCATGTATTCGTCAAAGATCATTAAAAGCATAAAGCTTAACCTCGTACTATACGGGTCTCACTGTTTCTTCATCATAGGAATAGGCCAGGGGTTACCCCCACAGTGATTTGGTCATCATGATTTAGTTGGCCCATTGAACCAAGTTCTTGGGACCTCCAGTCAACAATGGTTGGGTGTCCATCATGATGCCGTTAAGCAATAGGCTAAGGTCCATCCCTCTCGATGATTTTACAACTATCTCTCGGTATAACCAGATTCTTTTGGTTTAACCGGATTATCTCAGTTTAACCATCTGGTTAGTGGATCCACAACATTATCATTTGACTTTACATCGTCAATCCTGATAATTCTCGTTGAGAGTAGTTGTTTAATGAAATTATGTCTTCGTCATAAAGGCGAGACATACCATTACACACACAACAATGTAATCTCCCAATTTGCAAATTATTTACATAAAATATGCATATTGAAGACACATTTTCTTGTCATTTAGGAATATCCTTTACAAAGTGACTACCAATTCACCCTCTTACACGCATATATATTATGCAATAGACTCGTATTCCATCATGAATCGAGCTATGTTTAATCGTCTATCTAGGATTCCATGACATGGCTGCTTTCGTTAATGTGAACTATATTCACAAGTGACCTTTAAGTTCTTAAAGTCAAACATCTAACATCCATACTATATCCACATAGTACAATTAGATGTCTTTTACAATGCAGCCCAAACTCACGAGTATATCTCAAACACCTTAGTCTCATTGCAATCACATTCAAGAGACTTCCATTTGACTCATGCATCTACTCAGTTTATCCACTGTGTAGCCTATGTCTAATTTTGTACAATTTTATAATGTACAAAAAACTTCCAATCATTCTTGAGAGATCCTTGTTCATCTATACTTGGATAGATACATCATACATATTCATTCTAGCTATACTAGATTTAGTTACATTGATCTCTTCAAGATTCACATCACCAACGTGTGACACGTATCCTTTTGGACTTTTAAAGTTTTTAAGATTTTATTCTCCAAAATCTAAACTTTAAGTCTCATCCAAATTGCTAGAGATGATCATCTTGTCATTACTTCTCATAATGATTTGATCACTCACGTGCAATAACTTTTATCACCTCATGTGTAAATAACATATACACACCTGTCAATTCTTTGATTTTCTATCAATTTGACATCTCAACATTGGCATATGTCACATTTTTGGTAATTACTTACCAGTCATCCGCTAAGGCTTCAATTCGTAATAGACATTACCAATTTTTAGCGTCCCAAAAATTAGCAATTTCAATTCACCTTATTACCAAGTTTAAGTGTCCCTAAACTGGAAATACGCATTATACAGTTTTTCACATTTGAGCATCCTCAAAATGAAAAATCGAGTCATTAATTTTGAAGCCATTGCTTATCATAGCAATATCAAATCTAATATGCCACTGTTTTGATGTCTATTTTGATTCACAAAATATTTCACCTGGTCATAGTCTTTCCACACTTGCCTTAGCAACAAACCCTCAGGTTATCTCACGTAGATTTCTTTTAAATCTTCATTTAGAAAAACTATCTCAATGTTCATTGATATACTTCTCAATTTCGCAATACGATAAGTATCATCTTAATGAACATTATTCTCGTAAATCAAGAAATACTATCTCAAAATATATCAGGTCTTCACTTTGACTGTAATTTCTAATTATCAGTCTGACCTTATACTTTTCCTTTACCCATGTATCTATTTTTCAATTTGAAAAAATCCGTTTGGATCCTAATGGTATCTTTCTCGCAAGAAGATCCATATAATTTCAAACATGATTCTACTTAATAGAACCACTCTATCTATTCCTTAACATCCTTTTCCCCCACAAGGGATATAGAGAGTTCATATAACGCTATAGTCCATTTTCTAGCACACGTGTTAGAAAAACTTGACTCATTGACTTCTTAACTTTGACCAATTTCCCTCTTAATATTTTCTTTCATCAAAGAATTATTAGAGGAACGCGTATCTTTTTCAAGCTTTGAGGTTCACCACTAAGCAAATCGTTAAGATATTCGGGACTATCGAATTTCTTATCATATGTCTTTTGCTCTGTTTAGGTTCATTCTCACATTAATCCAATAACTTGGGAGTTCATTTGGATCACTTATGGATCTATGTGGAACTACTTAGCTTAATATATAAGCATTCCCAGATTCCGTAGTTGCATATAAATTAGAATCTCATTATTTAGATTCATGTATAGGATATCATTAGACACAATCGTTGTCTATATCCATCCAAAATACCTAGATTATTTTAGATCACTTTTAACCTTTATAGGTATCAGTATCAAGATATCTCCAAGATACCCCCACAATTCAATTATTTCTAGGAATGCTTCGTTGCATTCTAGAGTTCGTTCATAGAAAATTCTATTATTTTTCTTCAAGATACCCCCACATTTTTAATATTTCTAAGAATGTCAAAATACATTCCAGATTTAGTAGGAAATTTTTAATATTTCCTTTCATGGTATCTTGTTTAAGGAATGATTAGTCCCTTCATAACTAACATCCTCAGATTCGGTGATAGACCGAACTGATCACAATCATTATGCATCTCCAATTAGAGCGTAACTTGAGCCTGCAACTACTCCATCTACCTTATGCGAGTAAGGTATTGTGGCCTCATGAATATTCACGTTATGAAACAAAATTCACCCAGTGATTATTCACCACCAAAATCATTCTTAACCATCTTAATTTTCCGTAGTAAGTTGGTTTTCAGTCTCGAGCTTTTAGAGTATATTCTTCACTATAAAGCTTCATATTTACTCTTTAATGAGTACACATAATCAATGTATTACTATAAAGTAATAACACAACTTGTTACCACCTCTCACTAGAGCAGGTTTCAAACGACCATGATCCCATCATAAAGAGATTCCCAATTTTCCTTGAATTAAATACTTCAAAACAACATTCATCAATGGTTTGATTTCCAGGTTGTCGGAGAAGACACAATGGTCTCACTTAATACCCGACTTCCTTACAGGCATGGCCTGTTGTTGACAAAATCTCCCCATATCGAAATCATTGAAAATTCGTATTTAATTCCGTGTTTCATAAACACAGAAATCTCATAATCGTTTTGTTTAATTATAAAATCTCGAGTCATTACAGATTTTATCTTGTTTTTACTAAAACCTCTCAGGTATTAATATCATGTTCAAAGAACTTTCTTGTTCTTCTCACTGAAAAATTCAACCACTGAATTTCTCTTAAATTTCAATTTGATTCATAAAGAACCTAATTTTCTTGCTCATCACTAGTACAACCAGAAGAGACCCGAGGAAGAACATAAACTTCCAATAAATCCACAATCAGTGATCCTTGATCAACTTATGCGTTAGGGTTAACAGCATTCTAGATTTCTCCAAATTTCAGCATATAGAGCTGACTGCAATGCCATATTAGGTATCACATGGATCACCATAATAGGCTCGTGTGTCACTGCCGCAGCAGACCGACACCAACACGAGATTATATTATATATCCAAAGGAACAAGTCCAACTGAAAATATAAATCTCATGCCAACCCAAAACCTGTACTCAATAAGTAACAGGCCCGTTAGGTTTTTAACGTCGCGAAGCATTCAACTGAGATTGATATTTCCAGAAATATTTCCTTGCAAACAATCAACAAACGGTTAAACAATAATTAAGCAAATAATTTTTTCCCTTAAAAATTATTACTTAATTAACACAACCGTACTAATAATTTAAATAATTCATAACCAAAATTATTTAACTCTACATATCTCGGTACACTTCCACGACAAGTCAAAGATGCCACTTAAAAATATCCAAGCAATGTCATGACATCTACACAACTCGACAAAGTTAAATAAATAATCAATAAAATTAAATAACAATTTAATTTAAAGTTATTTATTAAATACACAAATCCTCAATTACTGCAATTATTTTACACGGATATTGTCAAACATTGCCGAATTAAATTATGATCAAGGCAATTTAGCAAATCATTAAACATTTACACCACACGGGAAAGAAGGATGACCAGATGTATAATCAAAATTTCACAATTTTATACTTTCTGGCAATCATTATTATCACACACTAAATTGTATAATTCCATATACATCTCCTGGAATAGTTTGGCACATAAACAAGAATGCACACATTCTTATATAACAGCACATGTATAAACCATGATAAAGTAAGATATCAATTCTCCTGGGCATTATAATATTAAACCGTAATTAATAGCATGAGTTAACATAAATTAACACCATCAAGCAAAGCCCATTCATTAATTATACACAAATTAATATAATCACCAATGCTATGAACTAAGTCTAGCATAACAAAGCCATATAATTAGGACATAAGTTTGCACAGTACTTTGGCAGTGTGCACGCTAATAGAATAATAGCTTTATAATTAAAGTGCATGAATCACATGATATAAAAAATTCCATTTACATGATTTGTCATGCCAAGCTTTAACTAATATCATCACAGACAGGAGTTTATACAGGTTAAACAAATAATTAAACCCAAGTCCCTCAATCAATAACACGTATTTGCAATTTAAATATAATGATCTAGAATCATAATAATAAACCTGATCTTAAACATGGTACACCCCGGTTACCTATTCACATGTATTAACCATCGGGTCTATACTATATAGAACCACTAAACCACAAAAATCATTACTCAATTTATAAATCACGTTGTACAAGAAAAATAAAAAGAAACTGCTTTAAGAATGTTATTCACAGTTTGATTCTCAATTAAATCTGTCATTCAAACAAAAAATAAATACGTAAGTACAGATCACAGATATAATTATTACGCTTTAAGATTGTTGGACAATCTGCGATAAATACAAACAGTATTATATTTGTGCGTGTGTGAGTAACAGTTATGTGTATAATTAAAAGAGGAGGCAGGAACGGAAAAACCCGAGTCCAGTGCGTGACTGTCTCCTTAAAGCGTATTAGCCCCCCACCGTATGTGTGAGCGAATCGCCTCCCAGGATAAAACGGATTGCAGTGATGCTACATAAGAGCGTCACTCTCAGCGAACTTGAGACGAGCAAGAACTATCACCAGAGAAAGAGAAGAGACTGTATATGAGAAGAGGATGTGTGTTTTTCGAGTATTTAATCCTAATGCTCTAGATGAGTATTTATAGGATGAGAAGACTTGTGTGCTACACAATTGCCTTAATTAATTAGCCGCGCTAATTAATTAAATCGGTGGCAATTTCCTTAATTAATTAACCGTGTTAATTAATTATGTTAAGGTGGTGGCAAAAAATCCGTAGAAAAAACGGAATTGATTTTACCGAATCAATGAATTCAAATTATAATCGAATCCATATTCCAACAGTTATATGGAAACCACCATCCTTGTTGGAAAACCCCATCCCTAAGCTTTGCGATCGCACCGACGACATACCACTCCAACCTTATCGGAAAACCCCATCCCTAAGCATTGAGATCATCACCCCCCCTCTCTCTCTCATATTTTAATTCGACTGTCAAACTTTATTATGCTTCTCTACCAAATGAATTTATATTTAATTTTTATGCAGAATATTGTTCTGTTATGGGTTGGTATCTCATAGAAGGTTGTGGTATAAAATGCATGTAGATGGAAATACAAAAGATTATAGTTATTTTATAATAATTAATTATTCTGAATGCAACTTGGAGAAAACAGTAGACTTCATTTGCAAATTAAACATTGAGGATCGATTTATGGATGAGTTGGTTATTTAGGTTAATTAACAAGTGATTGTGTAATCGGACCTGGAACTATTGATGTTTTTTCCAAGAAAAAATGGCCGGTGATTATCATCTCGCAGCTAGTAGCAACTTACCACAGCTGAGATACGGTATACACATTCCTAAAATCACTTCTGATCGATGGTTGGTAATAATTATTTTTTTTGTCAGGATGGTTGGTAATTATTGATTAAGAACAATAATGTGGAATATTTAATCATAAACGCTATTGTTTTAGATATCTCTCTATTTATTATGCAAATCGTTTAGTGATCACTTATAAACCACAAATAAAAAGAGTTTGTTTGGCAATGAAGAGGTCCTCCAATGGTATGAAAAGCTGGAGGACTGTGTTTTCGGGGTATTAGAAAATAGAAGGCAACCAGTCACCTGGGGGATGAGTTGTTTAAAGACAATTGTAAACTGATGATGGCATTGACTCTTATTTTGATATTTTATATTCATATTTCTTATAGTTTAGATGTTATGTCAAGTACATCAAAGGAGCCGTTTTGTTCTTTTCTAATTGAGTTTGTATGCTAATATAGTGAACTAGCAATTCATGTGTGTGGGGTGTGATTGTCTATAGACTCGCAGACATGATTTTTCAAGCGAAATGTGAATTAACGAAGATGTAAAATCTTTATCTTGATGTGAGTTATGGTAAGGGATTATAAATACTTGGTTCTGTGTTTGTTGAATCAGCATGATCAGAGGGATGCATGATGCATCCATGTGACAGCTCAGGAGTTCGAGGGTCATGATTTCGAACTTTGGGGGATGACATGGGCAAGTGTCTGCTTCTTTTACTGGTGCTACGGTAGCAATATGTAGCAAGAAGGACATAGGTGTTGTCTGTCGTGTGTAAATGAATGTAGCGAAGGAAAATGAAAATTTGAGCTGCAAGTACTGAGGGCTATATTAAGTTACAGCTTCCCATGGATGATAGATGATTAACATGATTTGATTTATTAGTTTGTTCAATACCTCGAAAAGTTTGAGCCGTGGATAATCATACAATTGTAACTCAGCAGCATCAATCTAGGCATGTCATTGATTGGATTTATTTCTAAATCTTGATGAATCATCAGATAAAAAATATCGTTTTTATCCATTTTCTCAATTTTCATACTATCGTTTTTCAGCGTACAACACCTTCATCATATGCATTACATTGAACTATTTCGAAATGAGCATGTAACAAGGTAAAGTTGATCACTCAGTTCAAAAATTGTTATTATCACGGTATACTGAAAATCAATCAGTTTTGACAATTTCTTTTTTTTTCTTTTTATTAACCGGGTGGTCCGGGCCAGCTTACCTGCATTTCGAATTAATCTTCACAGGGGGCAAGCACAGCATCCCACTGTCATGACCTCCACTTAAATCCAAGTGTTTTGACAGTTTCATTCACAAGATCCAAGTTTAACAGATTGTTTTTTCTTAAAGAAGGCGAGTAATACAACTCTTTTTTTTCTTATTCGGTTATTCCATAACTAATCTTCCTTCATTCAAAATAATTCTGGTTCTGGTACTGAACCCTGCAATTGCATGCTTATCCGACAGTAGTTGCATGTAAGCAGAGTATTTATTTTTCATATTCATATACATCTTGTCTTTTTTTTTTTTTTTTGAATAAGTAGACTTGTATACCTTATGATTAGTATCTATTCTCATAAATCTCGTAATCATCGAGAACGAATCATAACCTGGGACTACCACTTATTTCAATTATTTATCTCATTGCTCTCCATCTTGTATATTTTTATAAACACCAAGTATTTAACTACTTGCAGAGAACAATTCCTAAACAGTGCACAACTAGTGTCCTAGTCTAGGACTCCTAGACGATAGAGGACGCGAGTAATTTAGATACACTCGTTTCTCATCATTTGCGGATAAATTAAGTTGACAGTTTAAGCAATTAAACTTGCCAATTATATAAGTAATTATTTGATAAATTACTTTACTTTTTGTTTTTACAAAAACAAAAGGCATGACAAGCATCGCTAGCTTCATCAATAAAGCTACCAATATGGTTTTTTAAACCGTCAATTTCTTGACTGTTCCAAATATAGAACCTACCATGTTGTTCTTTCATCGTTTCTATACTGACGTAGAATTCTCTAAGTCGACCTATTCTGTTGTTATTGATATCTAGACATGCTAGATCTCTTATCCTAGTGAAGAAGTCTTCATCACTAAGTCTAATGGTTTCGCCATTAATGGTTAAGCTCCAAGGGAACATTACTGACCTTCGATTATTGCTAATCATGATCAAATTTAAATATATAAAAAGATTTATATAAATTTATTTAAAACAGGGTTTTGAGTTTTACCAGGCTTCTCAAATGATCTGCATCTGTTCAGTGATTATCTGATCTCTAAAACTTCGATTCTTCTTTTAAATCTTCTGGTTTTTTATTCTCTGTCTTCAATCCTACGAGCGGCGTTTCCCTAACGGCCACCTGCCTCAACGGTACTCCCTGTGCTCCAAGCGGACTCCAGAATAACAAGAATATAACCAAGATTTATAAAAGAAAAGACTTTTTATTGATTAAGATAATATGTACAGATATAGACTCATTATGAGCCTGTTTACACTCATAACCCCGTAGGGTTTTTACTCACACATGACTATGAGGACTCTTGATTTTGCATACAGAGTAGTTTGTATGAAAATTTTCGATGTCCCAAACTGAAATGGAACTCTTCCTTTTATAGATCAAGGAAAGAGGATCTGTACAAATATTCTTACGTCATTGCATGCGCAAGATGTACATTATTGTTCTACTTTATTAAAGTAGATTTCTTTTAAAGCAGATGCCTTCTTCTTTTGACTTTTTGACAAAGTTAAAGTAGATGCTTCTCCTTTTGATAAAGCTAAAGTAGATGCTTTTACCCAAAGTAAATGCTTTTCCTCTTTTGCTTTTGATAAAGCAGATTCCTTCCGCTTTAATTCTCCTCCACAGCTTTTCCTTCATCATTGCTAGTGGTGGGTTCATTCTGGCAGTATTGACAGAGATAACTCTTGTCGGTACCTGTCCTTTTAATTATTCGTGCACTAGCTTTACAAAATTCCTTGTAGTGGCAACCGAATATTAGCTGGCTTTTAGTCATGCGCCTCTTGCATGCTTCTAAAGTTGCTTTATCTTCTTGGCTCATTGTGGTGTGAGTCATTGAAGTCACGATGCAATTTGAAGACGAATAATTAATCTTCACCTTGTCATTTTCCTTTATGCAGAGAATCTTTTCTAGAATAGCTGCATACTTGTGGATGGCTACTTGCTTCAAATCTTTCTTTTCCAGAGTGACTGGTTTTGATTCGCTTGGAGCGTAGCTTCTTTCCTTGACAATTCCTAGCTGAACATAATGAAATGGTTTAGCCAGACTGTCGTTATAGTCTTCATCCCAGAACGGTAGTGTTGATTGAACCTTGATGAAAATTTCTTTCGCCGGGTTTTGAACACACTTTGTCCTGAATTTTTTGACTGCTTCTCTGAAAGCCTTTGGAAAACTTCCAATTTCTAACAGATTATTGGATGGGTAAATTAGACTAACTAACCCATTGACATAAGCTTCATAAATTAACTCAGGATCTGAGTTAGGATAAAAGTTGAAATAGCTTATGTTGGTTTTATCCGTGGTGAAAAACCTCTGTTTCACGAATTCATGCTCCGTAGCACTTCTTCCAAGTTCATAGAAAAAGCTGAAACTATCGTAGATGGTTTCTCCACTATCGTCTTCAAAATCTATGATTAGATTTTCTGACTTAACTTTTCCCAACACCTTCTGTGAAGTTGCTGTCTTTTTCAGAGCTTGTTTGAAGGTTGGCTTTAAAGCTTCTGTAGAATTGATGAGACACAGTGGTGGTTTCATCATTTCTTTAGTGTAGAGATCAGCGGATACTCTAGCTTCTTGGAAATCTTTGAACTTCTTGTGAGAAACTCCTGAGATTCCTGTGACTGCCAAGCTTGCAATTGCCCAGTTGTTGTAGATTCCTGGATTGGGACCATTGTAAACAACATAGTAATTTTTGCTGGTAGTACTGATCGGTATTACAAAAGATTGCTCTTTTGATTTCTGTGGGAGTTGAATTCCCCCATGGGGTCTCAGATTTAAATCTGAAGATTCTCCCAATGTTGTTGAGGTCTGTACCTCTGACTGGATTTTTGGTAAACCCACAACCTTCAACGGATTTGTTGAATCTTTACCAGGAGCCGTTTGCTCTGGATTAGTCTGTACTTCACTTATTGCTAAGGAAGGTGTACAAATAACCTTTTGTTGCGAGGATTGATCCTCGGTTTGGATTTTTGCCAAATCCACAGGCGTTAACGGATTTGATGTGCCTTTACCGGTAGCCGTTTGCTCCGGGCTAGTTTCAGATCTGTTCATTGATGAAGAAGGTTCTGAAATTACCTTTTGCTGTTCGGGAAGGGAATACTTCCTTACATATTCTAGCTCTGCACGAACTAGTTGTAATTCTTCTTGAACAAGTTTGAATTTCTTCAAGAGGATAGCTTCTTTTAGCTCTAGTTGTTCTATGGAAGTGTCCATAGTTTTTCTCAAAGAAAGAGATTATATATAGATATATATATATATAGAGCAAACAAGGCTCTTTGATCTATCAAAAGATCGTTGGTATAGAGAGGTGTTTAGGTGTTATTGTGGTTTGGTGTGATTTTTCTTCTCTCAACCCTCTCGTATTTATAGCCAAAATTCAGGCTTTGGATTCCTGCAAAAGTAAAGATAACAAGAAACGTCATGTCATAAACTTTACACCTGTTTTTGCTGGAATTCCCTTGTTAAAAAATCTGCTAAGCAGTTTTTAACTCCTTCGATATGTTGAACATCGAAACTGTAGCGGGATAGCCATTGTTGCCATCTCACCAATCTTCCTTGCTTATTGTCTCCCTGTAACTTAATACGAAGAAAATAAGAGAAATTTCTATTATCAGTTCTAACCAGAAATTTAACTGGAGTTAGATAAATAGAAAATTTGTTAATTACTCTAATGACGGCTAAGTATTCCTTTTCATTGGAATGATAATTTTTCTCAGCGTCCTTAAAGCTTCCTGAAGCGTATCTGCATATTAATTCTTTATCAGAATTAACAGCTTTGAGCACTCCTCCCCAATATTCTCCTGAGGCGTCCGTCTCAATGATAAGCTTGTCATCCGGTTCTGGATGATAGAGTTTTGGAAAACTCTTTAGATTCTTCTTGACTTTGACCATGTAGCTGGTGTCTGAATCTTTCCATTCCCAAGGAACATATTTCTTGAGCTTTGCCTGCAAAGGAGCACGTATAGCTGCAAGTTTGGGAATATAATCAGAAGCATAAGTTAATATACCTAAAAACCTTTGCAACTGTTTTTTGTCTTCAATTTTATCCGGGAACTTATGAATATGTTCTAGGATGTGCGACTGAGGACAATGAGTTCCTTGATCAATTTCTAATCCTAAGAAATTAATCTTTGTCTTGAAGAGCTGAGCTTTCTTCTTTGACAATATAATACCAAGTTGTTGGCATTTCTTTAACACTGCTGCTAAATGTCTGAGATGATCCTGTTCATTATCACTAAAAATAAGAATATCATCTACATATACACAACAGAATTTTTCAAAAGACCTGAATGCATTTTGCATATGTCTTTGGAATATAGAGGGCGCTTGCTTGAATCCAAAAGGTAGCACCTTCCACTGGTAATGTCCTTGAGGACATGTAAATGCTGTCAGTAGCTGTGATTCTTCGTCTAGCAATACCTGCCAAAAACCCGATTTACAGTCTAGTGAACTAAACATTTTCTTACCTCGAATAAGGGTGAGTAATTCATCCTTGTTGGGTAAATTATGGCTGTCTCCTATGGTGGCATCATTAACCGCCTTGTAGTTAACTACCATTCTCTTTTTGCCTCTTCTCCTTTCTGCTTCGTTCTCTACCAGAAATGCTGGAGACATGTGAGGTGATTTGATGGGTATGATGATATTCATATCCAGTAGCTCCTGAATTTGTTTGCCAAATTCTTCTCGATCTTGTGGACTGTACTTCATAGGTTTGACCTTGATTACCGTCTTTGGATCTCTGAGCTTGATGCTTCCTTTCATCCATTGCTTAGTCTTTTTAGGATCTAAGGGATTTTCAGAGCATACTGAATCTAGTAATCTCTCGATTATAGATTTCTTTTCTATGTCTAGAATCAAATTTTTACGAATAAAATTCAATTCTTTAAATTTTTCTAAACTCTCCTTCCCCCTTTTTAAAAGTTGAATTTTATTGGGGCTGATATTTATAGCTTCTGGCTGACGAGTTTTAGACTTTTTCTTCATTGATTCAAGGAAGTCTTTAACTCCAAATTTTTTAGCTATAATCAGTTTTTTGACATATACTTTCTCACCTGAAAGAGTTAATATAATATGATCCGGGTGTTGAGTAAATGGTCCATATAAGTTTAGAAAGTTATTGCCTAGAATAAGGTCTACACCTGATTCCTGCTGATAGATTATAGGAATATAAAATATTTCTCCTGCAATCATTATATCAAGGTTTTTACATACCTTTGTAATAGTAATGGAACTATTATCTGCTATACTTACCTGTATAGGCTTTTCTGCATTAACCCAATGTTCTTCTGGGATAACGTATTTGCTTGCTAAGCACAGACTTGCACCTGTATCAACATAGCAATGTAATTCTATCTTTTTATATCCTGCAAAATTTAAGATACCAGGGATATAAATAGAATTAGGGTTGGTGATATTAGATATCGCCAGATCTTTTACTTCTTCAGTCTGAATCTGATGAAGTATATTCATTAGTCTCTGACTCCTCTGGTCCGGGATCTAATTCTTCTTCTAAGATGTACACTTCCTGTATATCTTCATAAGGTTCTTCGATAGGAATATATCCTAGTGAATATACCTGTTCAAGCATTCGAGCTTTATTCTCATGCTTCTGCCTGTTTGGGCATTCATTTGCATAGTGTCCTTCTTCATTGCAAATCCAACACCTGCATTTTTTCTTGCCTTTTGGGCAAAACTTTTGTTTATCGTTAGAAAATTTATTTGAAGATTTTTTCTTAACGTATTTTCCTGATTTGAAGGGTTTCTTTTTCCTAGCAAATCGATATTTTTTAGTATATTTTTTATACGATTTTTTCCTGTTGAAACTTCTAGATGTCTTACTACATCCATACTCAAATGGTTGTTCTACCACTTTTTCACAGCATTTTTTACTAAACTGTTTTAGCTGTTTTTGCTTTTTAGTCAAATCACAAATCTTACTGATTTCTTCTTTAACTATTCTATGAGCATAGCCCAAACTATTTTCAGCAGCTCCTGTTGCTTCAAGATTAAAACGTTCAAGAGCTTTCTCACCTACTAGAGGTATTTTAAGAAGATAATCTCTGATAAACTTCTTATAATCTGCTAGCTCAACTAATTGATATAAGTATTTCTCATAATCATTATAAAATCGATCAAGAAAACATATATCGCAAAGTTGCATTTTAGTAAGCATGGATTTTGCCTTACTAACTATCTTAGCCAATTCTTGAATTTTATTGGTCTGAAGATCTATTCCTAGGAACAATGTATAGATTGCATCCATGACATTTTCATAGGCAGTTATGGGATTCATTACTGGAACCCATGTGGTGTTTTTAATCATGCTATTAACAACACCTGTAGTCTTATGTTCCATCAATAACAAGACTGTTCCTTGATCATCATAAGCTTCGCTATTAGTCTGTATTATTAGACTAATTTCTTGAGACCATTTATCAATGAGCTCTTTTCTATTGGTTTTACCGTCAATATTTAAAATATTACTACCATAGATGTTAGTAACATTTTTAGAATCCGGAATAGAATAAGAAGGATAAAAATTACCTTTCCTCTTCCTATTACCTGAGTTTTTGCCTTCATGCTCTTCCTCCTTTTTGACTCCATAGTGTTCTCCTTGTTCTGGAGAAGCCTGTTTGTCCATTCTAAAGTTTTCTGGAAAAACTTCTTCTTCTGATTTTTCAGCTTGAAATGATTCTTCCGAACCTTCCCAAGGGTCTGATCCCTCTTCGTCAGTACTGAAAGATTCAATAATGTTTAGAGTTTCATGAGGATTAAAACCAAATAAAGATTTTAGCTCACTGCTTGACTCTATTTCTTGGTTGGCGATAGAGTCATCCTCTATTTCCATTATTCTGATTGCTTGTTCCAATTGACCGTAGTTGTCATCTGTAACCTGCAATTCTTCATCTTCTAGATTATTCCAGAAGAATTCTTCTACCATTTGCATGTAATTCATGATGATTCTTTATCAAATGGCCAGGTTAAGCTTCCTGAGTTCTTTCCAGAACCCATTTCTTCGTTTCCTACACTGAAGTTAGGATAACTGTATTTCAAGGGTTTCTTGAATTTTTCATCTGCTAAGACGATTTCTCTGTTTGATGTACCTGTCTTAAGAACATCAAGAATTTCTTTATTGCAAGGACAATCATGAATAACCATTTTTATTTCATTGATAATCTTTGCTGCTGCCGCTTCAATGTTATCGGCATTCTGCTGATTTTTAAGCAACTCTAGAATTTCTTCTAATTGTGGCTTAATAATCTTGGTGAAATCTTCTTGTAATTCCTTAAGACTCATCCTAGAATCTTCTTAAGGTATTCCTCGATTTCTATGAGTTTAGAAGTAAAGTCTAATACTTCTTTTCTCGAGATAGGTATGTCATGCTTATTGTTACTAAGCTTTTCTACCTGTTCTGTAAGCATCTTAATATCTTCGTTATTTTTAACTAAAAGATTCATAGCTTTGTTGTTAATCTCATTTACGAGATTTTTTATGTCTTCTAGCCTATTACTACTGCTAGATCCACTTCCCCCTCTCTGAAAATATGTGGTTCCATATTTGCCAAAAAGGCTCGTAGCTTTTGAGAATTTTTCGCTTGGATCCTTACTAAGCCCAAAATAGGATAGCATTTTATAAACTCCTAGCAAAATTCTTCCTGTAATCTGATTAAGATTATTAGTAGATGCAATTATTGTAGTAATTCTTGCACTACCAGGGTGACTACTGAAGGTGTAATTCTTCAGCTCTTGTCCCTCTACTTCGCTTAATCTTTTGAGATTAAGAACTTTTCCTTTCTTGTAAATATGTGGGTGTACAGGTAAGGAAGTAGTCATTTAACTGATACGTTCAAGCTTTCGACCTAAACTATCAATTCTGGTTGAGACATTCCTTAAAAGGTTGTCTGTTGAGGATTCTCCTATTACTAGGTTTTTCCCCTTAAAGCTCATTCTGGGTTTTTCTCCTAAATGAGGTTTATTCCTGGCAATATCTATTGCCCATGAATTTTCTAAAGGACTGATTTCTGAGAATTGCTTCTCTTCAACAGATCCTATATCTGAGAATATATCTTCTAATTCAATATATTCAGATTTTTTGTAATCTATACTGTGATGACTGTTGGTCAAGGCATAGGCTACAACGTATGATATGCTAAAGACTTTATCTCCGGCATCCATTAGGTTTTCTCGTTCAAACTGATGTACGAATGATAAAACCGAATCTAAATTTCTTGTGTCTAGGCTAAGTCCAAACTTAGGGTAGACTGAGAACATGAATTTTTGGTATGCTAAATTTCCTCTAGCAGCACCTAAAATACAATCTCTACGATCCTTGATTCTGTTATCTATTAAAGCCATTTTAATAGGTGAATCAATTCCTTCCTGAAATTCAGATTTTAACAAAATCTTAACAGCTCCTAATTGAACCGTGCTGATTGTTGATCTAATTTTAGAAGGGATCTTTAAAAGGTTTTTCCTAATTTCTTCTCTATTAATGAGTGATAGGAAAACAGAACCTTTTGTATCTTTTATGTCTACATGCATTTCTTTTGTGCTGACAAAATAAAAGATATTGTTTTTTCTATTCAGAATATTTAAACCAAATGAATTTGGGATTCTAAATATTTTTTCTTTCTTTAGATCAAGTTTCAAATTCTTGATTTTTGAAAGCGTTTCTTGTTTTACCAAAAAACTTCCTTGAAATCCTTTTTCGTTTTCAGAAAACTCGATTTCAAAATCTTGATTATCATCAGAAGTCTGAGGATCATCAATCTCTTTTTCTTTTAAAAGATTCATTTTAAAAGATTATTCCTAGGCTCTGATACCAATTTGCGGATAAATTAAGTTGACAGTTTAAGCAATTAAACTTGCCAATTATATAAGTAATTATTTGATAAATTACTTTACTTTTTGTTTTTACAAAAACAAAAGGCATGACAAGCATCGCTAGCTTCATCAATAAAGCTACCAATATGGTTTTTTAAACCGTCAATTTCTTGACTGTTCCAAATATAGAACCTACCATGTTGTTCTTTCATCGTTTCTAGACTGACGTAGAATTCTCTAAGTCGACCTATTCTGTTGTTATTGATATCTAGACATGCTAGATCTCTTATCCTAGTGAAGAAGTCTTCATCACTAAGTCTAATGGTTTCGCCATTAATGGTTAAGCTCCAAGGGAACATTACTGACCTTCGATTATTGCTAATCATGATCAAATTTAAATATATAAAAAGATTTATATAAATTTATTTAAAACAGGGTTTTGAGTTTTACCAGGCTTCTCAAATGATCTGCATCTGTTCAGTGATTATCTGATCTCTAAAACTTCGATTCTTCTTTTAAATCTTCTGGTTTTTTATTCTCTGTCTTCAATCCTACGAGCGGCGTTTCCCTAACGGCCACCTGCCTCAGCGGTACTCCCTGTGCTCAAGCGGACTCCAGAATAACAAGAATATAACCAAGATTTATAAAAGAAAAGACTTTTTATTGATTAAGATAATATGTACAGATATAGACTCATTATGAGCCTGTTTACACTCATAACCCCGTAGGGTTTTTACTCAAACATGACTATGAGGACTCTTGATTTTGCATACAGAGTAGTTTGTATGAAAATTTTCGATGTCCCAAACTGAAATGGAACTCTTCCTTTTATAGATCGAGGAAAGAGGATCTGTACAAATATTCTTACGTCATTGCATGCGCAAGATGTACATTATTGTTCTACTTTATTAAAGTAGATTTCTTTTAAAGCAGATGCCTTCTTCTTTTGACTTTTTGACAAAGTTAAAGTAGATGCTTCTCCTTTTGATAAAGCTAAAGTAGATGCTTTTACCCAAAGTAAATGCTTTTCCTATTTTGCTTTTGATAAAGCAGATTCCTTCCGCTTTAATTCTCCTCCACAGCTTTTCCTTCATCATTGCTAGTGGTGGGGTCATTCTGGCAGTATTGACAGAGATAACTCTCGTCGGTACCTGTCCTTTTAATTATTCGTGCACTAGCTTTACAAAATTCCTTGTAGTGGCAACCGAATATTAGCTGGCTTTTAGTCATGCGCCTCTTGCATGCTTCTAAAGTTGCTTTATCCTCTTGGCTCATTGTGGTGTGAGTCATTGAAGTCACGATGCAATTTGAAGACGAATAATTAATCTTCACCTTGTCATTTTCCTTTATGCAGAGAATCTTTTCTAGAATAGCTGCATACTTGTGGATGGCTACTTGCTTCAAATCTTTCTTTTCCAGAGTGACTGGTTTTGATTCGCTTGGAGCGTAGCTTCTTTCCTTGACAATTCCTAGCTGAACATAATGAAATGGTTTAGCCAGACTGTCGTTATAGTCTTCATCCCAGAACGGTAGTGTTGATTGAACCTTGATGAAAATTTCTTTCGCCAGGTTTTGAACACACTTTGTCCTGAATTTTTTGACTGCTTCTCTGAAAGCCTTTGGAAAACTTCCAATTTCTAACAGATTATTGGATGGGTAAATTAGACTAACTAACCCATTGACATAAGCTTCATAAATTAACTCATGATCTAAGTTAGGATAAAAGTTGAAATAGCTTATGTTGGTTTTATCCGTGGTGAAAAACCTCTGTTTCACGAATTCATGCTCCGTAGCACTTCTTCCAAGTTCATAGAAAAAGCTGAAACTATCGTAGATGGTTTCTCCACTATCGTCTTCAAAATCTATGATTAGATTTTCTGACTTAACTTTTCCCAACACCTTCTGTGAAGTTGCTGTCTTTTTCAGAGCTTGTTTGAAGGTTGGCTTCAAAGCTTCTGTAGAATTGATGAGACACAGTGGTGGTTTCATCATTTCTTTAGTGTAGAGATCAGCGGATACTCTAGCTTCTTGGAAATCTTTGAACTTCTTATGAGAAACTCCTGAGATTCCTGTGACTGCCAAGCTTGCAATTGCCCAGTTGTTGTAGATTCCTGGATTGGGACCATTGTAAACAACATAGTAATTTTTGCTGGTAGTACTGATCGGTATTACAAAAGATTGCTCTTTTGATTTCTGTGGGAGTTGAATTCCCCCATGGGGTCTCAGATTTAAATCTGAAGATTCTCCCAATGTTGTTGAGGTCTGTACCTCTGACTGGATTTTTGGTAAACCCACAACCTTCAACGGATTTGTTGAATCTTTACCAGGAGCCGTTAGCTCTGGATTAGTCTGTACTTCACTTATTGCTAAGGAAGGTGTACAAATAACCTTTTGTTGCGAGGATTGATCCTCGGTTTGGATTTTTGCCAAATCCACAGGCGTTAACGGATTTGATGTGCCTTTACCGGTAGCCGTTTGCTCCGGGCTAGTTTCAGATCTGTTCATTGATGAAGAAGGTTCTGAAATTACCTTTTGCTGTTCGGGAAGGGAATACTTCCTTACATATTCTAGCTCTGCACGAACTAGTTGTAATTCTTCTTGAACAAGTTTGAATTTCTTCAAGAGGATAGCTTCTTTTAGCTCTAGTTGTTCTATGGAAGTGTCCATAGTTTTTCTCAAAGAAAGAGATTATATATAGATATATATATATATAGAGCAAACAAGGCTCTTTGATCTATCAAAAGATCGTTGGTATAGAGAGGTGTTTAGGTGTTATTGTGGTTTGGTGTGATTTTTCTTCTCTCAACCCTCTCGTATTTATAGCCAAAATTCAGGCTTTGGATTCCTGCAAAAGTAAAGATAACAAGAAACGTCATGTCATAAACTTTACACCTGTTTTTGCTGGAATTCCCTTGTTAAAAAATCTGCTAAGCAGTTTTTAACTCCTTCGATATGTTGAACATCGAAACTGTAGCGGGATAGCCATTGTTGCCATCTCACCAATCTTCCTTGCTTATTGTCTCCCTGTAACTTAATACGAAGAAAATAAGAGAAATTTCTATTATCAGTTCTAACCAGAAATTTAACTGGAGTTAGATAAATAGAAAATTTGTTAATTACTCTAATGACGGCTAAGTATTCCTTTTCATTGGAATGATAATTTTTCTCAGCGTCCTTAAAGCTTCCTGAAGCGTATCTGCATATTAATTCTTTATCAGAATTAACAGCTTTGAGCACTCCTCCCCAATATTCTCCTGAGGCGTCCGTCTCAATGATAAGCTTGTCATCCGGTTCTGGATGATAGAGTTTTGGAAAACTCTTTAGATTCTTCTTGACTTTGACCATGTAGTTGGTGTCTGAATCTTTCCATTCCCAAGGAACATCTTTCTTGAGCTTTGCCTGCAAAGGAGCACGTATAGCTGCAAGTTTGGGAATATAATCAGAAGCATAAGTTAATATACCTAAAAACATTTGCAACTGTTTTTTGTCTTCAATTTTATCCGGGAACTTATGAATATGTTCTAGGATGTGCGACTGAGGACAATGAGTTCCTTGATCAATTTCTAATCCTAAGAAATTAATCTTTGTCTTGAAGAGCTGAGCTTTCTTCTTTGACAATATAATACCAAGTTGTTGGCATTTCTTTAACACTGCTGCTAAATGTCTGAGATGATCCTGTTCATTATCACTAAAAATAAGAATATCATCTACATATACACAACATAATTTTTCAAAAGACCTGAATGCATTTTGCATATGTCTTTGGAATATAGAGGGCGCTTGCTTGAATCCAAAAGGTAGCACCTTCCACTGGTAATGTCCTTGAGGACATGTAAATGCTGTCAGTAGCTGTGATTCTTCGTCTAGCAATACCTGCCAAAAACCCGATTTACAGTCTAGTGAACTAAACATTTTCTTACCTCGAATGAGGATGAGTAATTCATCCTTGTTGGGTAAATTATGGCTGTCTCCTATGGTGGCATCATTAACCGCCTTGTAGTTGACTACCATTCTCTTTTTGCCTCTTCTCATTTCTGCTTCGTTCTCTACCAGAAATGCTGGAGACATGTGAGGTGATTTGATGGGTATGATGATATTCATATCCAGTAGCTCCTGAATTTGTTTACCAAATTCTTCTCGATCTTGTGGACTGTACTTCATAGGTTTGACCTTGATTACCGTCTTTGGATCTCTGAGCTTGATGCTTCCTTTCATCCATTGCTTAGTCTTTTTAGGATCTAAGGGATTTTCAGAGCATACTGAATCTAGTAATCTCTCGATTATAGATTTCTTTTCTATGTCTAGAATCAAATTTTTACGAATAAAATTCAATTCTTTAAATTTTTCTAAACTCTCCTTCCCCCTTTTTAAAAGTTGAATTTTATTGGGGCTGATATTTATAGCTTCTGGCTGACGAGTTTTAGACTTTTTCTTCATTGATTCAAGGAAGTCTTTAACTCCAAATTTTTTTAGCTATAATCAGTTTTTTGACATATACTTTCTCACCTGAAAGAGTTAATATAATATGATCCGGGTGTTGAGTAAATGGTCCATATAAGTTTAGAAAGTTATTGCCTAGAATAAGGTCTACACCTGATTCCTGCTGATAGATTGTAGGAATATGAAATATTTCTCCTGCAATCATTATATCAAGGTTTTTACATACCTTTGTAATAGTAATGGAACTATTATCTGCTATACTTACCTGTATAGGCTTTTCTGCATTAACCCAATGTTCTTCTGGGATAACGTATTTGCTTGCTAAGCACAGACTTGCACCTGTATCAACATAGCAATGTAATTATATCTTTTTATATCCTGCAAAATTTAAGATACCAGGGATATAAATAGAATTAGGGTTGGTGATATTAGATATCGCCAGATCTTTTACTTCTTCAGTCTGAATTTGATGAAGTATATTCATTAGTCTCTGACTCCTCTGGTCCGGGATCTAATTCTTCTTCTAAGATGTACACTTCCTGTATATCTTCATAAGGTTCTTCGATAGGAATATATCCTAGTGAATATACCTGTTCAAGCATTCGAGCTTTATTCTCATGCTTCTGCCTGTTTGGGCATTCATTTGCATAGTGTCCTTCTTCATTTCAAATCCAACACCTGCATTTTTTCTTGCCTTTTGGGCAAAACTTTTGTTTATCGTTAGAAAATTTCTTTGAAGATTTTTTCTTAACGTATTTTCCTGATTTGAAGGGCTTCTTTTTCCTAACAAATCGATATTTTTTCGTATATTTTTTATACGATTTTTTCCTGTTGAAACTTCTAGATGTCTTACTACATCCATACTCAAATGGTTGTTCTACCACTTTTTCACAACATTTTTTACTAAACTGTTTTAGCTGTTTTTGCTTTTTAGTCAAATCACAAATCTTACTGATTTCTTCTTTAACTATTCTATGAGCATAGCCCAAACTATTTTCAGCAGCTCCTGTTGCTTCAAGATTAAAACGTTCAAGAGCTTTCTCACCTACTAGAGGTATTTTAAGAAGATAATCTCTGATAAACTTCTTATAATCTGCTAGCTCAACTAATTGATATAAGTATTTCTCATAATCATTATAAAATCGATCAAGAAAACATATATCGCAAAGTTGCATTTTAGTAAGCATGGATTTTGCCTTACTAACTATCTTAGCCAATTCTTGAATTTTATTGGTCTGAAGATCTATTCCTAGGAACAATGTATAGATTGCATCCATGACATTTTCATAGGCAGTTATGGGATTCATTACTGGAACCCATGTGGTGTTTTTAATCATGCTATTAACAACACTTGTAGTCTTATGTTCCATCAATAACAAGACTGTTCCTTGATCATCATAAGCTTCGCTATTAGTCTGTATTATTAGACTAATTTCTTGAGACCATTTATCAATGAGCTCTTTTCTATTGGTTTTACCGTCAATATTTAAAATATTACTACCATAGATGTTAGTAACATTTTTAGAATCCGGAATAGAATAAGAAGGATAAAAATTACCTTTCCTCTTCCTATTACCTGAGGTTTTGCCTTCATGCTCTTCCTCCTTTTTGACTCCAGAGTGTTCTCCTTGTTCTGGAGAAGCCTGTTTGTCCATTCTAAAGTTTTCTGGAAAAACTTCTTCTTCTGATTTTTCAGCTTGAAATGATTCTTCCGAACCTTCCCAAGGGTCTGATCCCTCTTCGTCAGTACTGAAAGATTCAATAATGTTTAGAGTTTCATGAGGATTAAAACCAAATAAAGATTTTAGCTCACTGCTTGACTCTATTTCTTGGTTGGCGATAGAGTCATCCTCTATTTCCATTAATCTGATTGCTTGTTCCAATTGACCGTAGTTGTCATCTGTAACCTGCAATTCTTCATCTTCTAGATTATTCCAGAAGAATTCTTCTACCATTTGCATGTAATTCATGATGATTCTTTATCAAATGGCCAGGTTAAGCTTCCTGAGTTCTTTCCAGAACCCATTTCTTCGTTTCCTACGCTGAAGTTAGGATAACTGTATTTCAAGGGTTTCTTGAATTTTTCATCTGCTAAGACGATTTCTCTGTTTGATGTACCTGTCTTAAGAACATCAAGAATTTCTTTATTGCAAGGACAATCATGAATAACCATTTTTATTTCATTGATAATCTTTGATGCTGCCGCTTCAATGTTATCGGCATTCTGCTGATTTTTAAGCAACTCTAGAATTTCTTCTAATTGTGGCTTAATAATCTTAGTGAAATCTTCTTGTAATTCCTTAAGACTCATCCTAGAATCTTCTTAAGGTATTCCTCGATTTCTATGAGTTTAGAAGTAAAGTCTAATACTTCTTTTCTCGAGATAGGTATGTCATGCTTATTGTTACTAAGCTTTTCTACCTGTTCTGTAAGCATCTTAATCTCTTCGTTATTTTTAACTAAAAGATTCATAGCTTTGTTGTTAATCTCATTTACGAGATTTTTTATGTCTTCTAGCCTATTACTACTGCTAGATCCACTTCCCCCTCTCTGAAAATATGTGGTTCCATATTTGCCAAAAAGGCTCGTAGCTTTTGAGAATTTTTCGCTTGGATCCTTACTAAGCCCAAAATAGGATAGCATTTTATAAACTCCTAGCAAAATTCTTCCTGTAATCTGATTAAGATTATTAATAGATGCAATTATTGTAGTAATTCTTGCACTACCAGGGTGACTACTGAAGGTGTAATTCTTCAGCTCTTGTCCCTCTACTTCGCTTAATCTTTTGAGATTAAGAACTTTTCCTTTCTTGTAAATATGTGGGTGTACAGGTAAGGAAGTAGTCATTTAACTGATACGTTCAAGCTTTCGACCTAAACTATCAATTCTGGTTGAGACATTCCTTAAAAGGTTGTCTGTTGAGGATTCTCCTATTACTAGGTTTTTCCCCTTAAAGCTCATTCTGGGTTTTTCTCCTAAATGAGGTTTACTCCGGGCAATATCTATTGCCCTTGAATTTTCTAAAGGACTGATTTCTGAGAATTGCTTCTCTTCAACAGATCCTATATCTGAGAATATATCTTCTAATTCAATATATTCAGATTTTTTGTAATCTATACTGTGATGACTGTTGGTCAAGGCATAGGCTACAACGTATGATATGCTAAAGACTTTATCTCCGGCATCCATTAGGTTTTCTCGTTCAAACTGATGTACGAATGATAAAACCGAATCTAAATTTCTTGTGTCTAGGCTAAGTCCAAACTTAGGGTAGACTGAGAACATGAATTTTTGGTATGCTAAATTTCCTCTAGCAGCACCTAAAATACAATCTCTACGATCCTTGATTCTGTTATCTATTAAAGCCATTTTAATAGGTGAATCAATTCCTTCCTGAAATTCAGATTTTAACAAAATCTTAACAGCTCCTAAATGAACCGTGCTGATTGTTGATCTAATTTTAGAAGGGATCTTTAAAAGGTTTTTCCTAATTTCTTCTCTATTAATGAGTGATAGGAAAACAGAACCTTTTGTATCTTTTATGTCTACATGCATTTCTTTTGTGCTGACAAAATAAAAGATATTGTTTTTTCTATTCAGAATATTTAAACCAAATGAATTTGGGATTCTAAATATTTTTTCTTTCTTTAGATCAAGTTTCAAATTCTTGATTTTTGAAAGCGTTTCTTGTTTTACCAAAAAACTTCCTTGAAATCCTTTTTCGTTTTCAGAAAACTCGATTTCAAAATCTTGATTATCATCAGAAGTCTGAGGATCATTAATCTCTTTTTCTTTTAAAAGATTCATTTTAAAAGATTATTCCTAGGCCCTGATACCAATTTGGGGATAAATTAAGTTGACAGTTTAAGCAATTAAACTTGCCAATTATATAAGTAATTATTTGATAAATTACTTTACTTTTTGTTTTTACAAAAACAAAAGGCATGACAAGCATCGCTAGCTTCATCAATAAAGCTACCAATATGGTTTTTTAAACCATCAATTTCTTGACTGTTCCAAATATAGAACCTACCATGTTGTTCTTTCATCGTTTCTAGACTGACGTAGAATTCTCTAAGTCGACCTATTCTGTTGTTATTGATATCTAGACATGCTAGATCTCTTATCCTAGTGAAGAAGTCTTCATCACTAAGTCTAATGGTTTCGCCATTAATGGTTAAGCTCCAAGGGAACATTACTGACCTTCGATTATTGCTAATCATGATCAAATTTAAATATATAAAAAGATTTATATAAATTTATTTAAAACAGGGTTTTGAGTTTTACCAGGCTTCTCAAATGATCTGCATCTGTTCAGTGATTATCTGATCTCTAAAACTTCGATTCTTCTTTTAAATCTTCTGGTTTTTTATTCTCTGTCTTCAATCCTACGAGCGGCGTTTCCCTAACGGCCACCTGCCTCAGCGGTACTCCCTGTGCTCAAGCGGACTCCAGAATAACAAGAATATAACCAAGATTTATAAAAGAAAAGACTTTTTATTGATTAAGATAATATGTACAGATATAGACTCATTATGAGCCTGTTTACACTCATAACCCCGTAGGGTTTTTACTCACACTTGACTATGAGGACATCGAAAATTTTCATATTCTAGCCTATTACTACTGCTAGATCCACTTCCCCCTCTCTGAAAATATGTGGTTCCATATTTGCCAAAAAGGCTCGAAGCTTTTGAGAATTTTTCGCTTGGATCCTTACTAAGCCCAAAATAGGATAGCATTTTATAAACTCCTAGCAAAATTCTTCCTGTAATCTGATTAAGATTATTAGTAGATGCAATTATTGTAGTAATTCTTGCACTACCAGGGTGACTACTGAAGGTGTAATTCTTCAGCTCCTGTCCCTCTACTTCGCTTAATCTTTTGAGATTAAGAACTTTTCCTTTCTTGTAAATATGTGGGTGTACAGGTAAGGAAGTAGTCATTTAACTGATACGTTCAAGCTTTCGACCTAAACTATCAATTCTGGTTGAGACATTCCTTAAAAGGTTGTCTGTTGAGGATTCTCCTATTACTAGGTTTTTCCCCTTAAAGCTCATTCTTGGTTTTTCTCCTAAATGAGGTTTACTCCGGGCAATATCTATTGCCCTTGAATTTTCTAAAGGACTGATTTCTGAGAATTGCTTCTCTTCAACAGATCCTATATATGAGAATATATCTTCTAATTCAATATATTCAGATTTTTTGTAATCTATACTGTGATGACTGTTGGTCAAGGCATAGGCTACAACGTATGATATGCTAAAGACTTTATCTCCGGCATCCATTAGGTTTTCTCGTTCAAACTGATGTACGAATGATAAAACCGAATCTAAATTTCTTGTGTCTAGGCTAAGTCCAAACTTAGGGTAGACTGAGAACATGAATTTTTGGTATGCTAAATTTCCTCTAGCAGCACCTAAAATACAATCTCTACGATCCTTGATTCTGTTATCTATTAAAGCCATTTTAATAGGTGAATCAATTCCTTCCTGAAATTCAGATTTTAACAAAATCTTAACAGCTCCTAAATGAACCGTGCTGATTGTTGATCTAATTTTAGAAGGGATCTTTAAAAGGTTTTTCCTAATTTCTTCTCTATTAATGAGTGATAGGAAAACAGAACCTTTTGTATCTTTTTTGTCTACATGCATTTCTTTTGTGCTGACAAAATAAAAGATATTGTTTTTTCTATTCAGAATATTTAAACCAAATGAATTTGGGATTCTAAATATTTTTTCTTTCTTTAGATCAAGTTTCAAATTCTTGATTTTTGAAAGCGTTTCTTGTTTTACCAAAAAACTTCCTTGAAATCCTTTTTCGTTTTCAGAAAACTCGATTTCAAAATCTTGATTATCATCAGAAGTCTGAGGATCATCAATCTCTTTTTCTTTTAAAAGATTCATTTTAAAAGATTATTCCTAGGCCCTGATACCAATTTGGGGATAAATTAAGTTGACAGTTTAAGCAATTAAACTTGCCAATTATATAAGTAATTATTTGATAAATTACTTTACTTTTTGTTTTTACAAAAACAAAAGGCATGACAAGCATCGCTAGCTTCATCAATAAAGCTACCAATATGGTTTTTTAAACCGTCAATTTCTTGACTGTTCCAAATATAGAACCTACCATGTTGTTCTTTCATCGTTTCTAGACTGACGTAGAATTCTCTAAGTCGACCTATTCTGTTGTTATTGATATCTAGACATGCTAGATCTCTTATCCTAGTGAAGAAGTCTTCATCACTAAGTCTAATGGTTTCGCCATTAATGGTTAAGCTCCAAGGGAACATTACCGACCTTCGATTATTGCAAATCATGATCAAATTTAAATATATAAAAAGATTTATATAAATTTATTTAAAACAAGGTTTTGAGTTTTACCAGGCTTCTCAAATGATCTGCATCTGTTCAGTGATTATCTGATCTCTAAAACTTCGATTCTTCTTTTATATCTTCTGGTTTTTTATTCTCTGTCTTCAATCCTACGAGCGGCGTTTCCCTAACGGCCACCTGCCTCAGCGGTACTCCCTGTGCTCCAAGCGGACTCCAGAATAACAAGAATATAACCAAGATTTATAAAAGAAAAGACTTTTTATTGATTAAGATAATATGTACAGATATAGACTCATTATGAGCCTCTTTACACTCATAACCCCGTAGGGTTTTTACTCAAACATGACTATGAGGACTCTTGATTTTGCATACAGAGTAGTTTGTATGAAAATTTTCGATGTCCCAAACTGAAATGGAACTCTTCCTTTTATAGATCAAGGAAAGAGGATCTGTACAAATATTCTTACGTCATTGCATGCGCAAGATGTACATTATTGTTCTACTTTATTAAAGTAGATTTATTTTAAAGCAGATGCCTTCTTCTTTTGACTTTTTGACAAAGTTAAAGTAGATGCTTCTCCTTTTGATAAAGCTAAAGTAGATGCTTTTACCCAAAGTAAATGCTTTTCCTCTTTTGCTTTTGATAAAGCAGATTCCTTCAGCTTTAATTCTCCTCCACAGCTTTTCCTTCATCATTGCTAGTGGTGGGGTCATTCTGGCAGTATTGACAGAGATAACTCTCGTCGGTACCTGTCCATTTAATTATTCGTGCACTAGCTTTACAAAATTCCTTGTAGTGGCAACCGAATATTAGCTGGCTTTTAGTCATGCGCCTCTTGCATGCTTCTAAAGTTGCTTTATCTTCTTGGCTCATTGTGGTGTGAGTCATTGAAGTCACGATGCAATTTGAAGACGAATAATTAATCTTCACCTTGTCATTTTCCTTTATGCAGAGAATCTTTTCTAGAATAGCTGCATACTTGTGGATGACTACTTGCTTCAAATCTTTCTTTTCCAGAGTGACTGGTTTTGATTCGCTTGGAGCGTAGCTTCTTTCCTTGACAATTCCTAGCTGAACATAATGAAATGGTTTAGCCAGACTGTTGTTATAGTCTTCATCCCAGAACGGTAGTGTTGATTGAACCTTGATGAAAATTTCTTTCGCCGGGTTTTGAACACACTTTGTCCTGAATTTTTTGACTGCTTCTCTGAAAGCCTTTGGAAAACTTCCAATTTCTAACAGATTATTGGATGGGTAAATTAGACTAACTAACCCATTGACATAAGCTTCATAAATTAACTCAGGATCTGAGTTAGGATAAAAGTTGAAATAGCTTATGTTGGTTTTATCCGTGGTGAAAAACCTCTGTTTCACGAATTCATGCTCCGTAGCACTTCTTCCAAGTTCATAGAAAAAGCTGAAACTATCGTAGATGGTTTCTCCACTATCGTCTTCAAAATCTATGATTAGATTTTCTGACTTAACTTTTCCCAACACCTTCTGTGAAGTTGCTGTCTTTTTCAGAGCTTGTTTGAAGGTTGGCTTCAAAGCTTCTGTAGAATTGATGAGACACAGTGGTGGTTTCATCATTTCTTTAGTGTAGAGATCAGCGGATACTCTAGCTTCTTGGAAATCTTTGAACTTCTTGTGAGAAACTCCTGAGATTCCTGTGACTGCCAAGCTTGCAATTGCCCAGTTGTTGTAGATTCCTGGATTGGGACCATTGTAAACAACATAGTAATTTTTGCTGGTAGTAATGATCGGTATTACAAAAGATTGCTCTTTTGATTTCTGTGGGAGTTGAATTCCCCCATTGGGTCTCAGATTTAAATCTGAAGATTCTCCCAATGTTGTTGAGGTCTGTACCTCTGACTGGATTTTTGGTAAACCCACAACCTTCAACGGATTTGTTGAATCTTTACCAGGAGCTGTTTGCTCTGGATTAGTCTGTACTTCACTTATTGCTAAGGAAGGTGTACAAATAACCTTTTGTTGCGAGGATTGATCCTCGGTTTGGATTTTTGCCAAATCCACAGGCGTTAATGGATTTGATGTGCCTTTACCGGTAGCCGTTTGCTCCGGGCTAGTTTCAGATCTGTTCATTGATGAAGAAGGTTCTGAAATTACCTTTTGCTGTTCGGGAAGGGAATACTTCCTTACATATTCTAGCTCTGCACGAACTAGTTGTAATTCTTCTTGAACAAGTTTGAATTTCTTCAAGAGGATAGCTTCTTTTAGCTCTAGTTGTTCTATGGAAGTGTCCATAGTTTTTCTCAAAGAAAGAGATTATATATATATATATAGAGCAAACAAGGCTCTTTGATCTATCAAAAGATCGTTGGTATAGAGAGGTGTTTAGGTGTTATTGTGGTTTGGTGTGATTTTTCTTCTCTCAACCCTCTCGTATTTATAGCCAAAATTCAGGCTTTGGATTCCTGCAAAAGTAAAGATAACAAGAAACGTCATGTCATAAACTTTACACCTGTTTTTGCTGGAATTCCCTTGTTAAAAAATCTGCTAAGCAGTTTTTAACTCCTTCGATATGTTGAACATCGAAACTGTAGCGGGATAGCCATTGTTGCCATCTCACCAATCTTCCTTGCTTATTGTCTCCCTGTAACTTAATACGAAGAAAATAAGAGAAATTTCTATTATCAGTTCTAACCAGAAATTTAACTGGAGTTAGATAAATAGAAAATTTGTTAATTACTCTAATGACGGCTAAGTATTCCTTTTCATTGGAATGATAATTTTTCTCAGCGTCCTTAAAGCTTCCTGAAGCGTATCTGCATATTAATTCTTTATCAGAATTAACAGCTTTGAGCACTCCTCCCCAATATTCTCCTGAGGCGTCCGTCTCAATGATAAGCTTGTCATCCGGTTCTGGATGATAGAGTTTTGGAAAACTCTTTAGATTCTTCTTGACTTTGACCATGTAGCTGGTGTCTGAATCTTTCCATTCCCAAGGAGCATCTTTCTTGAGCTTTGCCTGCAAAGGAGCACGTATAGCTGCAAGTTTGGGAATATAATCAGAAGCATAAGTTAATATACCTAAAAACCTTTGCAACTGTTTTTTGTCTTCAATTTTATCCGAGAACTTATGAATATGTTCTAGGATGTGCGACTGAGGACAATGAGTTCCTTGATCAATTTCTAATCCTAAGAAATTAATCTTTGTCTTGAAGAGCTGAGCTTTCTTCTTTGACAATATAATACCAAGTTGTTGGCATTTCTTTAACACTGCTGCTAAATGTCTGAGATGATCCTGTTCATTATCACTAAAAATAAGAATATCATCTACATATACACAACATAATTTTTCAAAAGACCTGAATGCATTTTGCATATGTCTTTGGAATATAGAGGGCGCTTGCTTGAATCCAAAAGGTAGCACCTTCCACTGGTAATGTCCTTGAGGACATGTAAATGCTGTCAGTAGCTGTGATTCTTCGTCTAGCAATACCTGCCAAAAACCCGATTTACAGTCTAGTGAACTAAACATTTTCTTACCTCGAATGAGGATGAGTAATTCATCCTTGTTGGGTAAATTATGGCTGTCTCCTATGGTGGCATCATTAACCGCCTTGTAGTTGACTACCATTCTCTTTTTGCCTCTTCTCCTTTCTGCTTCGTTCTCTACCAGAAATGCTGGAGACATGTGAGGTGATTTGATGGGTATGATGATATTCATATCCAGTAGCTCCTGAATTTGTTTGCCAAATTCTTCTCGATCTTGTGGACTGTACTTCATAGGTTTGACCTTGATTACCGTCTTTGGATCTCTGAGCTTGATGCTTCCTTTCATCCATTGCTTAGTCTTTTTAGGATCTAAGGGATTTTCAGAGCATACTGAATCTAGTAATCTCTCGATTATAGATTTCTTTTCTATGTCTAGAATCAAATTTTTACGAATAAAATTCAATTCTTTAAATTTTTCTAAACTCTCCTTCCCCCTTTTTAAAAGTTGAATTTTATTGGGGCTGATATTTATAGCTTCTGGCTGACGAGTTTTAGACTTTTTCTTCATTGATTCAAGGAAGTCTTTAACTCCAAATTTTTTAGCTATAATCAGTTTTTTGACATATACTTTCTCACCTGAAAGAGTTAATATAATATGATCCGGGTGTTGAGTAAATGGTCCATATAAGTTTAGAAAGTTATTGCCTAGAATAAGGTCTACACCTGATTCCTGCTGATAGATTGTAGGAATATGAAATATTTCTCCTGCAATCATTATATCAAGGTTTTTACATACCTTTGTAATAGTAATGGAACTATTATCTGCTATACTTACCTGTATAGGCTTTTCTGCATTAACCCAATGTTCTTCTGGGATAACGTATTTGCTTGCTAAGCACAGACTTGCACCTGTATCAACATAGCAATGTAATTCTATCTTTTTATATCCTGCAAAATTTAAGATACCAGGGATATAAATAGAATTAGGGTTGGTGATATTAGATATCGCCAGATCTTTTACTTCTTCGGTCTGAATCTGATGAAGTATATTCATTAGTCTCTGACTCCCCTGGTCCGGGATCTAATTCTTCTTCTAAGATGTACACTTCCTGTATATCTTCATAAGGTTCTTCGATAGGAATATATCCTAGTGAATATACCTGTTCAAGCATTCGAGCTTTATTCTCATGCTTCTGCCTGTTTGGGCATTCATTTGCATAGTGTCCTTCTTCATTGCAAATCCAACACCTGCATTTTTTCTTGCCTTTTGGGCAAAACTTTTGTTTATCGTTAGAAAATTTATTTGAAGATTTTTTCTTAACGTATTTTCCTGATTTGAAGGGTTTCTTTTTCCTAGCAAATCGATATTTTTTAGTATATTTTTTATACGATTTTTTCCTGTTGAAACTTCTAGATGTCTTACTACATCCATACTCAAATGGTTGTTCTACCACTTTTTCACAGCATTTTTTACTAAACTGTTTTAGCTGTTTTTGCTTTTTAGTCAAATCACAAATCTTACTGATTTCTTCTTTAACTATTCTATGAGCATAGCCCAAACTATTTTCAGCAGCTCCTGTTGCTTCAAGATTAAAACGTTCAAGAGCTTTCTCACCTACTAGAGGTATTTTAAGAAGATAATCTCTGATAAACTTCTTATAATCTGCTAGCTCAACTAATTGATATAAGTATTTCTCATAATCATTATAAAATCGATCAAGAAAACATATATCGCAAAGTTGCATTTTAGTAAGCATGGATTTTGCCTTACTAACTATCTTAGCCAATTCTTGAATTTTATTGGTCTGAAGATCTATTCCTAGGAACAATGTATAGATTGCATCCATGACATTTTCATAGGCAGTTATGGGATTCATTACTGGAACCCATGTGGTGTTTTTAATCATGCTATTAACAACACCTGTAGTCTTATGTTCCATCAATAACAAGACTGTTCCTTGATCATCATAAGCTTCGCTATTAGTCTGTATTATTAGACTAATTTCTTGAGACCATTTATCAATGAGCTCTTTTCTATTGGTTTTACCGTCAATATTTAAAATATTACTACCATAGATGTTAGTAACATTTTTAGAATCCGGAATAGAATAAGAAGGATAAAAATTACCTTTCCTCTTCCTATTACCTGAGGTTTTGCCTTCATGCTCTTCCTCCTTTTTGACTCCAGAGTGTTCTCCTTGTTCTGGAGAAGCCTGTTTGTCCATTCTAAAGTTTTCTGGAAAAACTTCTTCTTCTGATTTTTCAGCTTGAAATGATTCTTCCGAACCTTCCCAAGGGTCTGATCCCTCTTCGTCAGTACTGAAAGATTCAATAATGTTTAGAGTTTCATGAGGATTAAAACCAAATAAAGATTTTAGCTCACTGCTTGACTCTATTTCTTGGTTGGCGATAGAGTCATCCTCTATTTCCATTAATCTGATTGCTTGTTCCAATTGACCGTAGTTGTCATCTGTAACCTGCAATTCTTCATCTTCTAGATTATTCCAGAAGAATTCTTCTACCATTTGCATGTAATTCATGATGATTCTTTATCAAATGGCCAGGTTAAGCTTCCTGAGTTCTTTCCAGAACCCATTTCTTCGTTTCCTACGCTGAAGTTAAGATAACTGTATTTCAAGGGTTTCTTGAATTTTTCATCTGCTAAGACGATTTCTCTGTTTGATGTACCTGTCTTAAGAACATCAAGAATTTCTTTATTGCAAGGACAATCATGAATAACCATTTTTATTTCATTGATAATCTTTGATGCTGCCGCTTCAATGTTATCAGCATTCTGCTGATTTTTAAGCAACTCTAGAATTTCTTCTAATTGTGGCTTAATAATCTTAGTCAAATCTTCTTGTAATTCCTTAAGACTCATCCTAGAATCTTCTTAAGGTATTCCTCGATTTCTATGAGTTTAGAAGTAAAGTCTAATACTTCTTTTCTCGAGATAGGTATGTCATGCTTATTGTTACTAAGCTTTTCTACCTGTTCTGTAAGCATCTTAATCTCTTCGTTATTTTTAACTAAAAGATTCATAGCTTTGTTGTTAATCTCATTTACGAGATTTTTTATGTCTTCTAGCCTATTACTACTGCTAGATCCACTTCCCCCTCTCTGAAAATATGTGGTTCCATATTTGCCAAAAAGGCTCGAAGCTTTTGAGAATTTTTCGCTTGGATCCTTACTAAGCCCAAAATAGGATAGCATTTTATAAACTCCTAGCAAAATTCTTCCTGTAATCTGATTAAGATTATTAGTAGATGCAATTATTGTAGTAATTCTTGCACTACCAGGGTGACTACTGAAGGTGTAATTCTTCAGCTCTTGTCCCTCTACTTCGCTTAATCTTTTGAGATTAAGAACTTTTCCTTTCTTGTAAATATGTGGGTGTACAGGTAAGGAAGTAGTCATTTAACTGATACGTTCAAGCTTTCGACCTAAACTATCAATTCTGGTTGAGACATTCCTTAAAAGGTTGTTTGTTGAGGATTCTCCTATTACTAGGTTTTTCCCCTTAAAGCTCATTCTGGGTTTTTCTCCTAAATGAGGTTTATTCCTGGCAATATCTATTGCCCTTGAATTTTCTAAAGGACTGATTTCTGAGAATTGCTTCTCTTCAACAGATCCTATATCTGAGAATATATCTTCTAATTCAATATATTCAGATTTTTTGTAATCTATACTGTGATGACTGTTGGTCAAGGCATAGGCTACAACGTATGATATGCTAAAGACTTTATCTCCGGCATCCATTAGGTTTTCTCGTTCAAACTGATGTACGAATGATAAAACCGAATCTAAATTTCTTGTGTCTAGGCTAAGTCCAAACTTAGGGTAGACTGAGAACATGAATTTTTGGTATGCTAAATTTCCTCTAGCAGCACCTAAAATACAATCTCTACGATCCTTGATTCTGTTATCTATTAAAGCCATTTTAATAGGTGAATCAATTCCTTCCTGAAATTCAGATTTTAACAAAATCTTAACAGCTCCTAAATGAACCGTGCTGATTGTTGATCTAATTTTAGAAGGGATCTTTAAAAGGTTTTTCCTAATTTCTTCTCTATTAATGAGTGATAGGAAAACAGAACCTTTTGTATCTTTTATGTCTACATGCATTTCTTTTGTGCTGACAAAATAAAAGATATTGTTTTTTCTATTCAGAATATTTAAACCAAATGAATTTGGGATTCTAAATATTTTTTCTTTCTTTAGATCAAGTTTCAAATTCTTGATTTTTGAAAGCGTTTCTTGTTTTACCAAAAAACTTCCTTGAAATCCTTTTTCGTTTTCAGAAAACTCGATTTCAAAATCTTGATTATCATCAGAAGTCTGAGGATCATCAATCTCTTTTTCTTTTAAAAGATTCATTTTAAAAGATTATTCCTAGGCTCTGATACCAATTTGGGGATAAATTAAGTTGACAGTTTAAGCAATTAAACTTGCCAATTATATAAGTAATTATTTGATAAATTACTTTACTTTTTGTTTTTACAAAAACAAAAGGCATGACAAGCATCGCTAGCTTCATCAATAAAGCTACCAATATGGTTTTTTAAACCGTCAATTTCTTGACTGTTCCAAATATAGAACCTACCATGTTGTTCTTTCATCGTTTCTAGACTGACGTAGAATTCTCTAAGTCGACCTATTCTGTTGTTATTGATATCTAGACATGCTAGATCTCTTATCCTAGTGAAGAAGTCTTCATCACTAAGTCTAATGGTTTCGCCATTAATGGTTAAGCTCCATGGGAACATTACTGACCTTCGATTATTGCTAATCATGATCAAATTTAAATATATAAAAAGATTTATATAAATTTATTTAAAACAGGGTTTTGAGTTTTACCAGGCTTCTCAAATGATCTGCATCTGTTCAGTGATTATCTGATCTCTAAAACTTCGATTCTTCTTTTAAATCTTCTGGTTTTTTATTCTCTGTCTTCAATCCTACGAGCGGCGTTTCCCTAACGGCCACCTGCCTCAGCGGTACTCCCTGTGCTCCAAGCGGACTCCAGAATAACAAGAATATAACCAAGATTTATAAAAGAAAAGACTTTTTATTGATTAAGATAATATGTACAGATATAGACTCATTATGAGCCTGTTTACACTCATAACCCCGTAGGGTTTTTACTCACACATGACTATGAGGACTCTTGATTTTGCATACAGAGTAGTTTGTATGAAAATTTTCGATGTCCCAAACTGAAATGGAACTCTTCCTTTTATAGATCAAGGAAAGAGGATCTGTACAAATATTCTTACGTCATTGCATGCGCAAGATGTACATTATTGTTCTACTTCATTAAAGTAGATTTCTCTTAAAGCAGATGCCTTCTTCTTTTGACTTTTTGACAAAGTTAAAGTAGATGCTTCTCCTTTTGATAAAGCTAAAGTAGATGCTTTTACCCAAAGTAAATGCTTTTCCTCTTTTGCTTTTGATAAAGCAGATTCCTTCCGCTTTAATTCTCCTCCACAACTTTTCCTTCATCATTGCTAGTGGTGGGGTCATTCTGGCAGTATTGACAGAGATAACTCTCGTCGGTACCTGTCCTTTTAATTATTCGTGCACTAGCTTTACAAAATTCCTTGTAGTGGCAACCGAATATTAGCTGGCTTTTAGTCATGCGCCTCTTGCATGCTTCTAAAGTTGCTTTATCTTCTTGGCTCATTGTGGTGTGAGTCATTGAAGTCACGATGCAATTTGAAGACAAATAATTAATCTTCACCTTGTCATTTTCCTTTATGCAGAGAATCTTTTCTAGAATAGCTGCATACTTGTGGATGGCTACTTGCTTCAAATCTTTCTTTTCCAGAGTGACTGGTTTTGATTCGCTTGGAGCGTAGCTTCTTTCCTTGACAATTCCTAGCTGAACATAATGAAATGGTTTAGCCAGACTGTCGTTATAGTCTTCATCCCAGAACGGTAGTGTTGATTGAACCTTGATGAAAATTTCTTTCGCCGGGTTTTGAACACACTTTGTCCTGAATTTTTTGACTGTTTCTCTGAAAGCCTTTGGAAAACTTCCAATTTCTAACAGATTATTGGATGGGTAAATTAGACTAACTCACCCATTGACATAAGCTTCATAAATTAACTCAGGATCTGAGTTAGGATAAAAGTTGAAATAGCTTATGTTGGTTTTATCCGTGGTGAAAAACCTCTGTTTCACGAATTCATGCTCCGTAGCAATTCTTCCAAGTTCATAGAAAAAGCTGAAACTATCGTAGATGGTTTCTCCACTATCGTCTTCAAAATCTATGATTAGATTTTCTGACTTAACTTTTCCCAACACCTTCTTTGAAGTTGCTGTCTTTTTCAGAGCTTGTTTGAAGGTTGGCTTCAAAGCTTCTGTAGAATTGATGAGACACAGTGGTGGTTTCATCATTTCTTTAGTGTAGAGATCAGCAGATACTCTAGCTTCTTGGAAATCTTTGAACTTCTTGTGAGAAACTCCTGAGATTCCTGTGACTGCCAAGCTTGCAATTGCCCAGTTGTTGTAGATTCCTGGATTGGGACCATTGTAAACAACATAGTAATTTTTGCTGGTAGTACTGATCGGTATTACAAAAGATTGCTCTTTTGATTTCTGTGGGAGTTGAATTCCCCCATGGGGTCTCAGATTTAAATCTGAAGATTCTCCCAATGTTGTTGAGGTCTGTACCTCTGACTGGATTTTTGGTAAACCCACAACCTTCAACGGATTTGTTGAATCTTTACCAGGAGCCGTTTGCTCTGGATTAGTCTGTACTTCACTTATTGCTAAGGAAGGTGTACAAATAACCTTTTGTTGCGAGGATTGATCCTCGGTTTGGATTTTTGCCAAATCCACAGGCGTTAACGGATTTGATGTGCCTTTACCGGTAGCCGTTTGCTCCGGGCTAGTTTCAGATCTGTTCATTGATGAAGAAGGTTCTGAAATTACCTTTTGCTGTTCGGGAAGGGAATACTTCCTTACATATTCTAGCTCTGCACGAACTAGTTGTAATTCTTCTTGAACAAGTTTGAATTTCTTCAAGAGGATAGCTTCTTTTAGCTCTAGTTGTTCTATGGAAGTGTCCATAGTTTTTCTCAAAGAAAGAGATTATATATATATATATATATATATATATATATATATATATATAGAGCAAACAAGGCTCTTTGATCTATCAAAAGATCGTTGGTATAGAGAGGTGTTTAGGTGTTATTGTGGTTTGGTGTGATTTTTCTTCTCTCAACCCTCTCGTATTTATAGCCAAAATTCAGGCTTTGGATTCCTGCAAAAGTAAAGATAACAAGAAACGTCATGTCATAAACTTTACACCTGTTTTTGCTGGAATTCCCTTGTTAAAAAATCTGCTAAGCAGTTTTTAACTCCTTCGATATGTTGAACATCGAAACTGTAGCGGGATAGCCATTGTTGCCATCTCACCAATCTTCCTTGCTTATTGTCTCCCTGTAACTTAATACGAAGAAAATAAGAGAAATTTCTATTATCAGTTCTAACCAGAAATTTAACTGGAGTTAGATAAATAGAAAATTTGTTAATTACTCTAATGACGGCTAAGTATTCCTTTTCATTGGAATGATAATTTTTCTCAGCGTCCTTAAAGCTTCCTGAAGCGTATCTGCATATTAATTCTTTATCAGAATTAACAGCTTTGAGCACTCCTCCCCAATATTCTCCTGAGGCGTCCGTCTAAATGATAAGCTTGTCATCCGGTTCTGGATGATAGAGTTTTGGAAAACTCTTTAGATTCTTCTTGACTTTGACCATGTAGCTGGTGTCTGAATCTTTCCATTCCCAAGGAACATCTTTCTTGAGCTTTGCCTGCAAAGGAGCACGTATAGCTGCAAGTTTGGGAATATAATCAGAAGCATAAGTTAATATACCTAAAAACCTTTGCAACTGTTTTTTGTCTTCAATTTTATCCGGGAACTTATGAATATGTTCTAGGATGTGCGACTGAGGACAATGAGTTCCTTGATCAATTTCTAATCCTAAGAAATTAATCTTTGTCTTGAAGAGCTGAGCTTTCTTCTTTGACAATATAATACCAAGTTGTTGGCATTTCTTTAACACTACTGCTAAATGTCTGAGATGATCCTGTTCATTATCACTAAAAATAAGAATATCATCTACATATACACAACAGAATTTTTCAAAAGACCTGAATGCATTTTGCATATGTCTTCGGAATATAGAGGGCGCTTGCTTGAATCCAAAAGGTAGCACCTTCCACTGGTAATGTCCTTGAGGACATGTAAATGCTGTCAGTAGCTGTGATTCTTCGTCTAGCAATACCTGCCAAAAACCTGATTTACAGTCTACTGAACTAAACATTTTCTTACCTCGAATAAGGGTGAGTAATTCATCCTTGTTGGGTAAATTATGGCTGTCTCCTATGGTGGCATCATTAACCGCCTTGTAGTTGACTACCATTCTCTTTTTGCCTCTTCTCCTTTCTGTTTCGTTCTCTACCAGAAATGCTGGAGACATGTGAGGTGATTTGCTGGGTATGATGATATTCATATCCAGTAGCTCCTGAATTTGTTTGCCAAATTCTTCTCGATCTTGTGGACTGTACTTCATAGGTTTGACCTTGATTACCGTCTTTGGATCTCTGAGCTTGATGCTTCCTTTCATCCATTGCTTAGTCTTTTTAGGATCTAAGGGATTTTCAGAGCATACTGAATCTAGTAATCTCTCGATTATAGATTTCTTTTCTATGTCTTGAGCTCCAGGGTGACTACTGAAGGTGTAATTCTTCAGCTCTTGTCCCTCTACTTCGCTTAATCTTTTGAGATTAAGAACTTTTCCTTTCTTGTAAATATGTGGGTGTACAGGTAAGGAAGTAGTCATTTAACTGATACGTTCAAGCTTTCGACCTAAACTATCAATTCTGGTTGAGACATTCCTTAAAAGGTTGTCTGTTGAGGATTCTCCTATTACTAGGTTTTTCCCCTTAAAGCTCATTCTGGGTTTTTATCCTAAATGAGGTTTATTCCTGGCAATATCTATTGCCCATGAATTTTCTAAAGGACTGATTTCTGAGAATTGCTTCTCTTCAACAGATCCTATATCTGAGAATATATCTTCTAATTCAATATATTCAGATTTTTTGTAATCTATACTGTGATGACTGTTGGTCAAGGCATAGGCTACAACGTATGATATGCTAAAGACTTTATCTCCGGCATCCATTAGGTTTTCTCGTTCGAACTGATGTACGAATGATAAAACCGAATCTAAATTTCTTGTGTCTAGGCTAAGTCCAAACTTAGGGTAGACTGAGAACATGAATTTTTGGTATGCTAAATTTCCTCTAGCAGTATGCTCTGAAAATCCCTTAGATCCTAAAAAGACTAAGCAATGGATGAAAGGAAGCATCAAGCTCAGAGATCCAAAGACGGTAATCAAGGTCAAACCTATGAAGTACAGTCCACAAGATCGAGAAGAATTTGGCAAACAAATTCAGGAGCTACTGGATATGAATATCATCATACCCAGCAAATCACCTCACATGTCTCCAGCATTTCTGGTAGAGAACGAAGCAGAAAGGAGAAGAGGCAAAAAGAGAATGGTAGTCAACTACAAGGCGGTTAATGATGCCACCATAGGAGACAGCCATAATTTACCCAACAAGGATGAATTACTCACCCTTATTCGAGGTAAGAAAATGTTTAGTTCACTAGACTGTAAATCGGGTTTTTGGCAGGTATTGCTAGACGAAGAATCACAGCTACTGACAGCATTTACATGTCGTCAAGGACATTACCAGTGGAAGGTGCTACCTTTTGGATTCAAGCAAGCGCCCTCTATATTCCAAAGACATATGCAAAATGCATTCAGGTCTTTTGAAAAATTCTGTTGTGTATATGTAGATGATATTCTTATTTTTAGTGATAATGAACAGGATCATCTCAGACATTTAGCAGCAGTGTTAAAGAAATGCCAACAACTTGGTATTATATTGTCAAAGAAGAAAGCTCAGCTCTTCAAGACAAAGATTAATTTCTTAGGATTAGAAATTGATCAAGGAACTCATTGTCCTCAGTCGCACATCCTAGAACATATTCATAAGTTCCCGGATAAAATTGAAGACAAAAAACAGTTGCAAAGGTTTTTAGGTATATTAACTTATGCTTCTGATTATATTCCCAAACTTGCAGCTATACGTGCTCCTTTGCAGGCAAAGCTCAAGAAAGATGTTCCTTGGGAATGGAAAGATTCAGACACCAGCTACATGGTCAAAGTCAAGAAGAATCTAAAGAGTTTTCCAAAACTCTATCATCCAGAACCGGATGACAAGCTTATCATTGAGACGGACGCCTCAGGAGAATATTGGGGAGGAGTGCTCAAAGCTGTTAATTCTGATAAAGAATTAATATGCAGATACGCTTCAGGAAGCTTTAAGGACGCTGAGAAAAATTATCATTCCAATGAAAAGGAATACTTAGCCGTCATTAGAGTAATTAACAAATTTTCTATTTATCTAACTCCAGTTAAATTTCTGGTTAGAACTGATAATAGAAATTTCTCTTATTTTCTTCGTATTAAGTTACAGGGAGACAATAAGCAAGGAAGATTGGTGAGATGGCAACAATGGCTATCCCGCTACAGTTTCGATGTTCAACATATCGAAGGAGTTAAAAACTGCTTAGCAGATTTTTTAACAAGGGAATTCCAGCAAAAACAGGTGTAAAGTTTATGACATGACGTTTCTTGTTATCTTTACTTTTGCAGGAATCCAAAGCCTGAATTTTGGCTATAAATACGAGAGGGTTGAGAGAAGAAAAATCACACCAAACCACAATAACACCTAAACACCTCTCTATACCAACGATCTTTTGATAGATCAAAGAGCCTTGTTTGCTCTATATATATATATATATATATATATATACTCTTTCTTTGAGAAAAACTATGGACACTTCCATAGAACAACTAGAGCTAAAAGAAGCTATCCTCTTGAAGAAATTCAAACTTGTTCAAGAAGAATTACAACTAGTTCGTGCAGAGCTAGAATATGTAAGGAAGTATTCCCTTCTCGAACAGCAAAAGGTAATTTCAGAACCTTCTTCATCAATGAACAGATCTGAAACTAGCCCGGAGCAAACGGCTACCGGTAAAGGCACATCAAATCCGTTAACGCCTGTGGATTTGGCAAAAATCCAAACCGAGGATCAATCCTCGCAACAAAAGGTTATTTGTACACCTTCCTTAGCAATAAGTGAAGTACAGACTAATCCAGAGCAAACGGCTCCTGGTAAAGATTCAACAAATCCGTTGAAGGTTGTGGGTTTACCAAAAATCCAGTCAGAGGTACAGACCTCAACAACATTGGGAGAATCTTCAGATTTAAATCTGAGACCCCATGGGGGAATTCAACTCCCACAGAAATCAAAAGAGCAATCTTTTGTAATACCGATCAGTACTACCAGCAAAAATTACAATGTTGTTTACAATGGTCCCAATCCAGGAATCTACAACAACTGGGCAATTGCAAGCTTGGCAGTCACAGGAATCTCAGGAGTTTCTCACAAGAAGTTCAAAGATTTCCAAGAAGCTAGAGTATCTGCTGATCTCTACACTAAAGAAATGATGAAACCACCACTGTGTCTCATCAATTCTACAGAAGCTTTGAAGCCAACCTTCAAACAAGCTCTGAAAAAGACAGCAACTTCAAAGAAGGTGTTGGGAAAAGTTAAGTCAGAAAATCTAATCATAGATTTTGAAGACGATAGTGGAGAAACCATCTACGATAGTTTCAGCTTTTTCTATGAACTTGGAAGAATTGCTACGGAGCATGAATTCGTGAAACAGAGGTTTTTCACCACGGATAAAACCAACATAAGCTATTTCAACTTTTATCCTAACTCAGATCCTGAGTTAATTTATGAAGCTTATGTCAATGGGTGAGTTAGTCTAATTTACCCATCCAATAATCTGTTAGAAATTGGAAGTTTTCCAAAGGCTTTCAGAGAAACAGTCAAAAAATTCAGGACAAAGTGTGTTCAAAACCCGGCGAAAGAAATTTTCATCAAGGTTCAATCAACACTACCGTTCTGGGATGAAGACTATAACGACAGTCTGGCTAAACCATTTCATTATGTTCAGCTAGGAATTGTCAAGGAAAGAAGCTACGCTCCAAGCGAATCAAAACCAGTCACTCTGGAAAAGAAAGATTTGAAGCAAGTAGCCATCCACAAGTATGCAGCTATTCTAGAAAAGATTCTCTGCATAAAGGAAAATGACAAGGTGAAGATTAATTATTTGTCTTCAAATTGCATCGTGACTTCAATGACTCACACCACAATGAGCCAAGAAGATAAAGCAACTTTAGAAGCATGCAAGAGGCGCATGACTAAAAGCCAGCTAATATTCGGTTGCCACTACAAGGAATTTTGTAAAGCTAGTGCACGAATAATTAAAAGGACAGGTACCGACGAGAGTTATCTCTGTCAATACTGCCAGAATGACCCCACCACTAGCAATGATGAAGGAAAAGTTGTGGAGGAGAATTAAAGCGAAAGGAATCTGCTTTATCAAAAGCAAAAGAGGAAAAGCATTTACTTTGGGTAAAAGCATCTACTTTAGCTTTATCAAAAGGAGAAGCATCTACTTTAACTTTGTCAAAAAGTCAAAAGAAGAAGGCATCTGCTTTAAGAGAAATCTACTTTAATGAAGTAGAACAATAATGTACATCTTGCGCATGCAATGACGTAAGAATATTTGTACAGATCCTCTTTCCTTGATCTATAAAAGGAAGAGTTCCATTTCAGTTTGGGACATCGAAAATTTTCATACAAACTACTCTGTATGCAAAATCAAGAGTCCTCATAGTCATGTGTGAGTAAAAACTCTACGGGGTTATGAGTGTAAACAGGCTCATAATGAGTCTATATCTGTACATATTATCTTAATCAATAAAAAGTCTTTTCTTTTATAAATCTTGGTTATATTCTTGTTATTCTGGAGTCCGCTTGGAGCACAGGGAGTACCGCTGAGGCAGGTGGCCGTTAGGGAAACGCCGCTCGTAGGATTGAAGACAGAGAATAAAAAACCAGAAGATTTAAAAGAAGAATCGAAGTTTTAGTGATCAGATAATCACTGAACAGATGCAGATCATTTGAGAAGCCTGGTAAAACTCAAAACCCTGTTTTAAATAAATTTATATAAATCTTTTTATATATTTAAATTTGATCATGATTAGCAATAATCGAAGGTCAGTAATGTTCCCTTGGAGCTTAACCATTAATGGCGAAACCATTAGACTTAGTGATGAAGACTTCTTCACTAGGATAAGAGATCTAGCATGTCTAGATATCAATAACAACAGAATAGGTCGACTTAGAGAATTCTACGTCAGTCTAGAAACGATGAAAGAACAACATGGTAGGTTCTATATTTGGAAAAGTCAAGAAATTGACGGTTTAAAAAACCATATTGGTAGCTTTATTGATGAAGCTAGCGATGCTTTTCATGCCTTTTGTTTTTGTAAAAACAAAAAGTAAAGTAATTTATCAAATAATTACTTATATAATTGGCAAGTTTAATTGCTTAAACTGTCAACTTAATTTATCCATAAATTGGTATCAGAGCCTAGGAATAATCTTTTAAAATGAATCTTTTAAAAGAAAAAGAGATTGATGATCCTCAGACTTCTGATGATAATCAAGATTTTGAAATCGAGTTTTCCGAAAACGAAAAAGGATTTCAAGGAAGTTTTTGGGTAAAACAAGAAACGCTTTCAAAAATCAAGAATTTGAAACTTGATCTAAAGAAAGAAAAAATATTTAGAATCCCAAATTCATTTGGTTTAAATATTCTGAATAGAAAAAACAATATCTTTTATTTTGTCAGCACAAAAGAAATGCATGTAGACATAAAAGATACAAAAGGTTCTGTTTTCCTATCACTCATTAATAGAGAAGAAATTAGGAAAAACCTTTTAAAGATCCCTTCTAAAATTAGATCAACAATCAGCATGGTTCAATTAGGAGCTGTTAAGATTTTGTTAAAATCTGAATTTCAGGAAGGAATTGATTCACCTATTAAAATGGCTTAATAGATAACAGAATCAAGGATCGTAGAGATTGTATTTTAGGTGCTGCTAGAGGAAATTTAGCATATCAAAAATTCATGTTCTCAGTCTACCCTAAGTTTGGACTTAGCCTAGACACAAGAAATTTAGATTCGGTTTTATCATTCGTACATCAGTTTGAACGAGAAAACCTAATGGATGACGGAGATAAGATTACAAAAAATCTGAATATATTGAATTAGAAGATATATTCTCAGATATAGGATCTGTTGAAGAGAAGCAATTCTCAGAAATCAGTCCTTTAGAAAATTCATGGGCAATAGATATTGCCAGGAATAAACCTTATTTAGGATAAAAACCCAGAATGAGCTTTAAGGGGAAAAACCTAGTAATAGGAGAATCCTCAACAGACAACCTTTTAAGGAATGTCTCAACCAGAATTGATAGTTTAGGTCGAAAGCTTGAACGTATCAGTTAAATGACTACTTCCTTACCTGTACACCCACATATTTACAAGAAAGGAAAAGTTCTTAATCTCAAAAGATTAAGCGAAGTAGAGGGACAAGAGCTGAGGAATTACACCTTCAGTAGTCACCCTGGTAGTGCAAGAATTACTACAATAATTGCATCTACTAATAATCTTAATCAGATTACAGGAAGAATTTTGCTAGGAGTTTATAAAATGCTATCCTATTTTGGGCTTAGTAAGGATCCAAGCGAAAAATTCTCAAAAGCTTCGAGCCTTTTTGGCAAATATGGAACCACATATTTTCAGAGAGGGGGAAGTGGATCTAGCAGTAGTAATAGGCTAGAAGACATAAAAAATCTCGTAAATGAGATTAACAACAAAGCTATGAATCTTTTAGTTAAAAATAACGAAGAGATTAAGATGCTTACAGAACAGGTAGAAAAGCTTAGTAACAATAAGCATGACATACCTATCTCGAGAAAAGAAGTATTAGACTTTACTTCTAAACTCATAAAAATCGAGGAATACCTTAAGAAGATTCTAGGATGAGTCTTAAGGAATTACAAGAAGATTTCACTAAGATTATTAAGCCACAATTAGAAGAAATTCTAGAGTTGCTTAAAAATCAGCAGAATGCCGATAACATTGAAGCGGCAACATCAAAGATTATCAATGAAATAAAAATGGTTATTCATGATTGTCCTTGCAATAAAGAAATTCTTGATGTTCTTAAGACAGGTACATCAAACAGAGAAATCGTCTTAGCAGATGAAAAATTCAAGAAACCCTTGAAATACAGTTATCCTAACTTCAGCGTAGGAAACGAAGAAATGGGTTCTGGAAAGAACTCAGGAAGCTTAACCTGGCCATTTGATAAAGAATCATCATGAATTACATGCAAATGGTAGAAGAATTCTTCTGGAATAATCTAGAAGATGAAGAATTGCAGGTTACAGATGACAACTACGGTCAATTGGAACAAGCAATCAGATTAATGGAAATAGAGGATGACTCTATCGCCAACCAAGAAATAGAGTCAAGCAGTGAGCTAAAATCTTTATTTGGTTTTAATCCTCATGAAACTCTAAACATTATTGAATCTTTCAGTACTGACGAAGAGGGATCAGACCCTTGGGAAGGTTCGGAAGAATCATTTCAAGCTGAAAAATCAGAAGAAGAAGTTTTTCCAGAAAACTTTAGAATGGACAAACAGGCTTCTCCAGAACAAGGAGAACACTCTGGAGTCAAAAAGGAGGAAGAGCATGAAGGCAAAACCTCAGGTAATAGGAAGAGGAAAGGTAATTTTTATCCTTCTTATTCTATTCCGGATTCTAAAAATGTTACTAACATCTATGGTAGTAATATTTTAAATATTAACGGTAAAACCAATTGAAAAGAGCTCATTGATAAATGGTCTCAAGAAATTAGTCTAATAATACAAACTAATAGCGAAGCTTATGATGATCAAAGAACAGTCTTGTTATTGATGGAACATAAGACTACAGGTGTTGTTAATAGCATGATTAAAAACACCACATGGGTTCCAGTAATGAATCCCATAACTGCCTATGAAAATGTCATGGATGCAATCTATACATTGTTCCTAGGAATAGATCTTCAGACCAATAAAATTCAAGAATTGGCTAAGATAGTTAGTAAGGCAAAATCCATGCTTACTAAAATGCAACTTTGCGATATATGTTTTCTTGATCGATTTTATAATGATTTTGAGAAATACTTATATCAATTAGTTGAGCTAGCAGATTATAAGAAGTTTATCAGAGATTATCTTCTTAAAATACCTCTAGTAGGTGAGAAAGCTCTTGAACGTTTTAATCTTGAAGCAACAGGAGCTGCTGAAAATAGTTTGGGCTATGCTCATAGAATAGTTAAAGAAGAAATCAGTAAGATTTGTGATTTGACTAAAAAGCAAAAACAGCTAAAACAGTTTAGTAAAAAATGCTGTGAAAAAGTGGTAGAACAACCATTTGAGTATGGATGTAGTAAGACATCTAGAAGTTTCCACAGGAAAAAATCGTATAAAAACGAAAAAATATCGATTTGTTAGGAAAAAGAAGCCCTTCAAATCAGGAAAATACGTTAAGAAAAAATCTTCAAAGAAATTTTCTAACGATAAACAAAAGTTTTGCCCAAAAGGCAAGAAAAAATGCAGGTGTTGGATTTGCAATGAAGAAGGACACTATGCAAATGAATGCCCAAACAGGCAGAAGCATGAGAATAAAGCTCGAATGCTTGAACAGGTATATTCACTAGGATATATTCCTATCGAAGAACCTTGTGAAGATATACAGGAAGTGTACATCTTAGAAGAAGAATTAGATCCCGGACCAGAGGAGTCAGAGACTAATGAATATACTTCATCAGATTCAGACTGAAGAAGTAAAAGATCTGGCGATATCTAATATCACCAACCCTAATTCTATTTATATCCCTGGTATCTTAAATTTTGCAGGATATAAAAAGATAGAATTACATTGCTATGTTGATACAGGTGCAAGTCTGTGCTTAGCAAGCAAATACGTTATCCCAGAAGAACATTGGGTTAATGCAGAAAAGCCTATACAGGTAAGTATAGCAGATAATAGTTCCATTACTATTACAAAGGTATGTAAAAACCTTGATATAATGATTGCAGGAGAAATATTTCATATTCCTACAATCTATCATCAGGAATCAGGTGTAGACCTTATTCTAGGCAATAACTTTCTAAACTTATATGGACCATTTACTCAACACCCGGATCATATTATATTAACTCTTTCAGGTGAGAAAGTATATGTCAAAAAACTGATTATAGCTAAAAAATTTGGAGTTAAAGACTTCCTTGAATCAATGAAGAAAAAGTCTAAAACTCGTCAACTTAATTTATCCGCAAATTTAATTGGCAAGTTTAATTGCTTAAACTGTCAACTTCATTTATCCGCAAATTGGTATCAGAGCCTAGGAATAATCTTTTAAAATGAATCTTTTAAAAGAAAAAGAGATTGATGATCCTCAGACTTCTGAAGATAATCAAGATTTTGAAATCGAGTTTTCTGAAAACGAAAAAGGATTTCAAGGAAGTTTTTTGGTAAAACAAGAAACGCTTTCAAAAATCAAGAATTTGAAACTTGATCTAAAGAAAGAAAAAATATTTAGAATCCCAAATTCATTTGGTTTAAATATTCTGAATAGAAAAAACAATATCTTTTATTTTGTCAGCACAAAAGAAATGCATGTAGACATAAAAGATACAAAAGGTTCTGTTTTCCTATCACTCATTAATAGAGAAGAAATTAGAAAAAACCTTTTAAAGATCCCTTCTAAAATTAGATCAACAATCAGCACGGTTCATTTAGGAGCTGTTAAGATTTTGTTAAAATCTGAATTTCAGGAAGGAATTGATTCACCTATTAAAATGGCTTTAATAGATAACAGAGTCAAGGATCGTAGAGATTGTATTTTAGGTGCTGCTAGAGGAAATTTAGCATACCAAAAATTCATGTTCTCAGTCTACCCTAAGTTTGGACTTAGCCTAGACACAAGAAATTTAGATTCGGTTTTATCATTCGTACATCAGTTCGAACGAGAAAACCTAATGGATGCCGGAGATAAAGTCTTTAGCATATCATACGTTGTAGCCTATGCCTTGACCAACAGTCATCACAGTATAGATTACAAAAAATCTGAATATATTGAATTAGAAGATATATTCTCAGATATAGGATCTGTTGAAGAGAAGCAATTCTCAGAAATCAGTCCTTTAGAAAATTCATGGGCAATAGATATTGCCAGGAATAAACCTCATTTAGGATAAAAACCCAGAATGAGCTTTAAGGGGAAAAACCTAGTAATAGGAGAATCCTCAACAGACAACCTTTTAAGGAATGTCTCAACCAGAATTGATAGTTTAGGTCGAAAGCTTGAACGTATCAGTTAAATGACTACTTCCTTACCTGTACACCCACATATTTACAAGAAAGGAAAAGTTCTTAATCTCAAAAGATTAAGCGAAGTAGAGGGACAAGAGCTGAGGAATTACACCTTCAGTAGTCACCCTGGTAGTGCAAGAATTACTACAATAATTGCATCTACTAATAATCTTAATCAGATTACAGGAAGAATTTTGCTAGGAGTTTATAAAATGCTATCCTATTTTGGGCTTAGTAAGGATCCAAGCGAAAAATTCTCAAAAGCTTCGAGCCTTTTTGGCAAATATGGAACCACATATTTTCAGAGAGGGGGAAGTGGATCTAGCAGTAGTAATAGGCTAGAAGACATAAAAAATCTCGTAAATGAGATTAACAACAAAGCTATGAATCTTTTAGTTAAAAATAACGAAGAGATTAAGATGCTTACAGAACAGGTAGAAAAGCTTAGTAACAATAAGCATGACATACCTATCTCGAGAAAAGAAGTATTAGACTTTACTTCTAAACTCATAGAAATCGAGGAATACCTTAAGAAGATTCTAGGATGAGTCTTAAGGAATTACAAGAAGATTTCACTAAGATTATTAAGCCACAATTAGAAGAAATTCTAGAGTTGCTTAAAAATCAGCAGAATGCCGATAACATTGAAGCGGCAGCAGCAAAGATTATCAATGAAATAAAAATGGTTATTCATGATTGTCCTTGCAATAAAGAAATTCTTGATGTTCTTAAGACAGGTACATCAAACAGAGAAATCGTCTTAGCAGATGAAAAATTCAAGAAACCCTTGAAATACAGTTATCTTAACTTCAGCGTAGGAAACGAAGAAATGGGTTCTGGAAAGAACTCAGGAAGCTTAACCTGGCCATTTGATAAAGAATCATCATGAATTACATGCAAATGGTAGAAGAATTCTTCTGGAATAATCTAGAAGATGAAGAATTGCAGGTTACAGATGACAACTACGGTCAATTGGAACAAGCAATCAGATTAATGGAAATAGAGGATGACTCTATCGCCAACCAAGAAATAGAGTCAAGCAGTGAGCTAAAATCTTTATTTGGTTTTAATCCTCATGAAACTCTAAACATTATTGAATCTTTCAGTACTGACGAAGAGGGATCAGACCCTTGGGAAGGTTCGGAAGAATCATTTCAAGCTAAAAAATCAGAAGAAGAAGTTTTTCCAGAAAACTTTAGAATGGACAAACAGGCTTCTCCAGAACAAGGAGAACACTCTGGAGTCAAAAAGGAGGAAGAGCATGAAGGCAAAACCTCAGGTAATAGGAAGAGGAAAGGTAATTTTTATCCTTCTTATTCTATTCCGGATTCTAAAAATGTTACTAACATCTATGGTAGTAATATTTTAAATATTGACGGTAAAACCAATAGAAAAGAGCTCATTGATAAATGGTCTCAAGAAATTAGTCTAATAATACAGACTAATAGCGAAGCTTATGATGATCAAAGAACAGTCTTGTTATTGATGGAACATAAGACTACAGGTGTTGTTAATAGCATGATTAAAAACACCACATGGGTTCCAGTAATGAATCCCATAACTGCCTATGAAAATGTCATGGATGCAATCTATACATTGTTCCTGGAAATAGATCTTCAGACCAATAAAATTCAAGAATTGGCTAAGATAGTTAGTAAGGCAAAATCCATGCTTACTAAAATGCAACTTTGCGATATATGTTTTCTTGATCGATTTTATAATGATTATGAGAAATACTTATATCAATTAGTTGAGCTAGCAGATTATAAGAAGTTTATCAGAGATTATCTTCTTAAAATACCTCTAGTAGGTGAGAAAGCTCTTGAACGTTTTAATCTTGAAGCAACAGGAGCTGCTGAAAATAGTTTGGGCTATGCTCATAGAATAGTTAAAGAAGAAATCAGTAAGATTTGTGATTTGACTAAAAAGCAAAAACAGCTAAAACAGTTTAGTAAAAAATGCTGTGAAAAAGTGGTAGAACAACCATTTGAGTATGGATGTAGTAAGACATCTAGAAGTTTCCACAGGAAAAAATCGTATAAAAAATATACGAAAAAATATCGATTTGTTAGGAAAAAGAAGCCCTTCAAATCAGGAAAATACGTTAAGAAAAAATCTTCAAAGAAATTTTCTAACGATAAACAAAAGTTTTGCCCAAAAGGCAAGAAAAAATGCAGGTGTTGGATTTGCAATGAAGAAGGACACTATGCAAATGAATGCCCAAACAGGCAGAAGCATGAGAATAAAGCTCGAATTCTTGAACAGGTATATTCACTAGGATATATTCCTATCGAAGAACCTTATGAAGATATACAGGAAGTGTACATCTTAGAAGAAGAATTAGATCCCGGACCAGAGGAGTCAGAGACTAATGAATATACTTCATCAGATTCAGACCGAAGAAGTAAAAGATCTGGCGATATCTAATATCACCAACCCTAATTCTACTTATATCCCTGGTATCTTAAATTTTGCAGGATATAAAAAGATAGAATTACAATGCTATGTTGATACAGGTGCAAGTCTGTGCTTAGCAAGCAAATACGTTATCCCAGAAGAACATTGGGTTAATGTAGAAAAGCCTATACAGGTAAGTATAGCAGATAATAGTTCCATTACTATTACAAAGGTATGTAAAAACCTTGATATAATGATTGCAGGAGAAATATTTCATATTCCTACAATCTATCAGCAGGAATCAGGTGTAGACCTTATTCTAGGCAATAACTTTCTAAACTTATATGGACCATTTACTCAACACCCGGATCATATTATATTAACTCTTTCAGGTGAGAAAGTATATGTCAAAAAACTGATTATAGCTAAAAAATTTGGAGTTAAAGACTTCCTTGAATCAATGAAGAAAAAGTCTAAAACTCGTCAGCCAGAGGCTATAAATATCAGCCCCAATAAAATTCAACTTTTAAAAAGGGGGAAGGAGAGTTTAGAAAAATTTAAAGAATTGAATTTTATTCGTAAAAATTTGATTCTAGACATAGAAAAGAAATCTATAATCGAGAGATTACTAGATTCAGTATGCTCTGAAAATCCCTTAGATCCTAAAAAGACTAAGCAATGGATGAAAGGAAGCATCAAGCTCAGAGATCCAAAGACGGTAATCAAGGTCAAACCTATGAAGTACAGTCCACAAGATCGAGAAGAATTTGGCAAACAAATTCAGGAGCTACTGGATATGAATATCATCATACCCAGCAAATCACCTCACATGTCTCCAGCATTTCTGGTAGAGAACGAAGCAGAAAGGAGAAGAGGCAAAAAGAGAATGGTAGTCAACTACAAGGCGGTTAATGATGCCACCATAGGAGACAACCATAATTTACCCAACAAGGATGAATTACTCACCCTTATTCGAGGTAAGAAAATGTTTAGTTCACTAGACTGTAAATCGGGTTTTTGGCAGGTATTGCTAGACGAAGAATCACAGCTACTGACAGCATTTACATGTCGTCAAGGACATTACCAGTGGAAGGTGCTACCTTTTGGATTCAAGCAAGCGCCCTCTATATTCCAAAGACATATGCAAAATGCATTCAGGTCTTTTGAAAAATTCTGTTGTGTATATGTAGATGATATTCTTATTTTTAGTGATAATGAACAGGATCATCTCAGACATTTAGCAGCAGTGTTAAAGAAATGCCAACAACTTGGTATTATATTGTCAAAGAAGAAAGCTCAGCTCTTCAAGACAAAGATTAATTTCTTAGGATTAGAAATTGATCAAGGAACTCATTGTCCTCAGTCGCACATCCTAGAACATATTCATAAGTTCCCGGATAAAATTGAAGACAAAAAACAGTTGCAAAGGTTTTTAGGTATATTAACTTATGCTTCTGATTATATTCCCAAACTTGCAGCTATACGTGCTCCTTTGCAGGCAAAGCTCAAGAAAGATGTTCCTTGGGAATGGAAAGATTCAGACACCAGCTACATGGTCAAAGTCAAGAAGAATCTAAAGAGTTTTCCAAAACTCTATCATCCAGAACCGGATGACAAGCTTATCATTGAGACGGACGCCTCAGGAGAATATTGGGGAGGAGTGCTCAAAGCTGTTAATTCTGATAAAGAATTAATATGCAGATACGCTTCAGGAAGCTTTAAGGACGCTGAGAAAAATTATCATTCCAATGAAAAGGAATACTTAGCCGTCATTAGAGTAATTAACAAATTTTCTATTTATCTAACTCCAGTTAAATTTCTGGTTAGAACTGATAATAGAAATTTCTCTTATTTTCTTCGTATTAAGTTACAGGGAGACAATAAGCAAGGAAGATTGGTGAGATGGCAACAATGGCTATCCCGCTACAGTTTCGATGTTCAACATATCGAAGGAGTTAAAAACTGCTTAGCAGATTTTTTAACAAGGGAATTCCAGCAAAAACAGGTGTAAAGTTTATGACATGACGTTTCTTGTTATCTTAACTTTTGCAGGAATCCAAAGCCTGAATTTTGGCTATAAATACGAGAGGGTTGAGAGAAGAAAAATCACACCAAACCACAATAACACCTAAACACCTCTCTATACCAACGATCTTTTGATAGATCAAAGAGCCTTGTTTGCTCTATATATATATATATCTATATATAATCTCTTTCTTTGAGAAAAACTATGGACACTTCCATAGAACAACTAGAGCTAAAAGAAGCTATCCTCTTGAAGAAATTCAAACTTGTTCAAGAAGAATTACAACTAGTTCGTGCAGAGCTAGAATATGTAAGGAAGTATTCCCTTCCCGAACAGCAAAAGGTAATTTCAGAACCTTCTTCATCAATGAACAGATCTGAAACTAGCCCGGAGCAAACGGCTACCGGTAAAGGCACATCAAATCCGTTAACGCCTGTGGATTTGGCAAAAATCCAAACCGAGGATCAATCCTCGCAACAAAAGGTTATTTGTACACCTTCCTTAGCAATAAGTGAAGTACAGACTAATCCAGAGCAAACGGCTCCTGGTAAAGATTCAACAAATCCGTTGAAGGTTGTGGGTTTACCAAAAATCCAGTCAGAGGTACAGACCTCAACAACATTGGGAGAATCTTCAGATTTAAATCTGAGACCCCATGGGGGAATTCAACTCCCACAGAAATCAAAAGAGCAATCTTTTGTAATACCGATCAGTACTACCAGCAAAAATTACTTTGTTGTTTACAATGGTCCCAATCCAGGAATTTACAACAACTGGGCAATTGCAAGCATGGCAGTCACAGGAATCTCAGGAGTTTCTCACAAGAAGTTCAAAGATTTCCAAGAAGCTAGAGTGTCCGCTGATCTCTACACTAAAGAAATGATGAAACCACCACTGTGTCTCATCAATTCTACAGAAGCTTTGAAGCCAACCTTCAAACAAGCTCTGAAAAAGACAGCAACTTCACAGAAGGTGTTGGGAAAAGTTAAGTCAGAAAATCTAATCATAGATTTTGAAGACGATAGTGGAGAAACCATCTACGATAGTTTCAGCTTTTTCTATGAACTTGGAAGAAGTGCTACGGAGCATGAATTCGTGAAACAGAGGTTTTTCACCACGGATAAAACCAACATAAGCTATTTCAACTTTTATCCTAACTCAGATCCTGAGTTAATTTATGAAGCTTATGTCAATGGGTTAGTTAGTCTAATTTACCCATCCAATAATCTGTTAGAAATTGGAAGTTTTCCAAAGGCTTTTAGAGAAGCAGTCAAAAAATTCAGGACAAAGTGTGTTCAAAACCCGGCGAAAGAAATTTTCATCAAGGTTCAATCAACACTACCGTTCTGGGATGAAGACTATAACGACAGTCTGGCTAAACCATTTCATTATGTTCAGCTAGGAATTGTCAAGGAAAGAAGCTACGCTCCAAGCAAAGAAAGATTTGAAGCAAGTAGCCATCCACAAGTATGCAGCTATTCTAGAAAAGATTCTCTGCATAAAGGAAAATGACAAGGTGAAGATTAATTATTCGTCTTCAAATTGCATCGTGACTTCATTGACTCACACCACAATGAGCCAAGAAGATAAAGCAACTTTAGAAGCATGCAAGAGGCGCATGACTAAAAGCTAGCTAATATTCGGTTGCCACTACAAGGAATTTTGTAAAGCTAGTGCACGAATAATTAAAAGGACAGGTACCGACGAGAGTTATCTCTGTCAATACTGCCAGAATGACCCCACCACTAGCAATGATGAAGGAAAAGCTGTGGAGGAGAATTAAAGCGGAAGGAATCTGCTTTATCAAAAGCAAAAGAGGAAAAGCATTTACTTTGGATAAAAACATCTACTTTAGCTTTATCAAAAGGAGAAGCATCTACTTTAAATTTGTCAAAAAGTCAAAAGAAGAAGGCATCTGCTTTAAAAGAAATCTACTTTAATAAAGTAGAACAATAATGTACATCTTGCGCATGCAATGACGTAAGAATATTTGTGCAGATCCTCTTTCCTTGATCTATAAAAGGAAGAGTTCCATTTCAGTTTGGGACATCGAAAATTTTCATACAAACTACTCTATATGCAAAATCAAGAGTCCTCATAGTCATGTGTGAGTAAAAACCCTACGGGGTTATGAGTGTAAACAGGCTCATAATGAGTCTATATTTGTACATATTATCTTAATCAATAAAAAGTCTTTTCTTTTATAAATCTTGGTTATATTCTTGTTATTCTGGAGTCCGCTTGGAGCATAAGGAGTACTGCTGAGGCAGGTGGCCGTTAGGGAAACGCCGCTCGTAGGATTGAAGACAGAGAATAAAAAACCAGAAGATTTAAAAGAAGAATCGCAGTTTTAGAGATCAGATAATCACTGAACAGATGCAGATCATTTGAGAAGCCTGGTAAAACTCAAAACCCTGTTTTAAATAAATTTATATAAATCTTTTTATATATTTAAATTTGATCATGATTAGCAATAATCGAAGGTCAGTAATGTTCCCTTGGAGCTTAACCATTAATGGCGAAACCATTAGACTTAGTGATGAAGACTTCTTCACTAGGATAAGAGATCTAGCATGTCTAGATATCAATAACAACAGAATAGGTCGACTTAGAGAATTCTACGTCAGTCTAGAAACGATGAAAGAACAACATGGTAGGTTCTATATTTGGAACAGTCAAGAAATTGACGGTTTAAAAAACCATATTGGTAGTTTTATTGATGAAGCTAGCGATGCTTGTCATGCCTTTTGTTTTTGTAAAAACAAAAAGTAAAGTAATTTATCAAATAATTACTTATATAATTGGCAAGTTTAATTGCTTAAACTGTCAACTCAAATAATTACTTATATAATTGGCAAGTTTAATTGCTTAAACTGTCAACTTAATTTATCCGCAAATTGGTATCAGAGCCTAGGAATAATCTTTTAAAATAAATCTTTTAAAAGAAAAAGAGATTGATGATCCTCAGACTTTTGATGATAATCAAGATTTTGAAATCGAGTTTTCTGAAAACGAAAAAGGATTTCAAGGAAGTTTTTTGGTAAAACAAGAAACGCTTTCAAAAATCAAGAATTTGAAACTTGATCTAAAGAAAGAAAAAATATTTAGAATCCCAAATTCATTTGGTTTAAATATTCTGAATAGAAAAAACAATATCTTTTATTTTGTCAGCACAAAAGAAATGCATGTACACATAAAAGATACAAAAGGTTCTGTTTTCCTATCACTCATTAATAGAGAAGAAATTAGGAAAAACCTTTTAAAGATCCCTTCTAAAATTAGATCAACAATCAGCACGGTTCATTTAGGAGCTGTTAAGATTTTGTTAAAATCTGAATTTCAGGAAGGAATTGATTCACCTATTAAAATGGCTTTAATAGATAACAGAATCAAGGATCGTAGAGATTGTATTTTAGGTGCTGCTAGAGGAAATTTAGCATACCAAAAATTCATGTTCTCAGTCTACCCTAAGTTTGGACTTAGCCTAGACACAAGAAATTTAGATTCGGTTTTATCATTCGTACATCAGTTTGAACGAGAAAACATAATGGATGCCGGAGATAAAGTCTTTAGCATATCATACGTTGTAGCCTATGCCTTGACCAACAGTCATCACAGTATAGATTACAAAAAATCTGAATATATTGAATTAGAAGATATATTCTCAGATATAGGATCTGTTGAAGAGAAGCAATTCTCAGAAATCAGTCCTTTAGAAAATTCATGGGCAACAGATATTGCCAGGAATAAACCTCATTTAGGAGAAAAACCCAGAATGAGCTTTAAGGGGAAAAACCTAGTAATAGGAGAATCCTCAACAGACAACCTTTTAAGGAATGTCTCAACCAGAATTGATAGTTTAGGTCGAAAGCTTGAACGTATCAGTTAAATGACTACTTCCTTACCTGTACACCCACATATTTACAAGAAAGGAAAAGTTCTTAATCTCAAAAGATTAAGCGAAGTAGAGGGACAAGAGCTGAAGAATTACACCTTCAGTAGTCACCCTGGTAGTGCAAGAATTACTACAATAATTGCATCTACTAATAATCTTAATCAGATTACAGGAAGAATTTTGCTAGGAGTTTATAAAATGCTATCCTATTTTGGGCTTAGTAAGGATCCAAGCGAAAAATTCTCAAAAGCTTCGAGCCTTTTTGGCAAATATGGAACCACATATTTTCTGAGAGGGGGAAGTGGATCTAGCAGTAGTAATAGGCTAGAAGACATAAAAAATCTCGTAAATGAGATTAACAACAAAGCTATGAATCTTTTAGTTAAAAATAACGAAGAGATTAAGATGCTTACAGAACAGGTAGAAAAGCTTAGTAACAATAAGCATGACATACCTATCTCGAGAAAAGAAGTATTAGACTTTACTTCTAAACTCATAGAAATCGAGGAATACCTTAAGAAGATTCTAGGATGAGTCTTAAGGAATTACAAGAAGATTTCACTAAGATTATTAAGCCACAATTAGAAGAAATTCTAGAGTTGCTTAAAAATCAGCAGAACGCCGATAACATTGAAGCGGCAACAGCAAAGATTATCAATGAAATAAAAATGGTTATTCATGATTGTCTTTGCAATAAATAAATTCTTGATGTTCTTAAGACAGGTACATCAAATAGAGAAATCGTCTTAGCAGATGAAAAATTCAAGAAACCCTTGAAATACAGTTATCCTAACTTCAGCGTAGGAAACGAAGAAATGGGTTCTGGAAAGAACTCAGGAAGCTTAACCTGGCCATTTGATAAAGAATCATCATGAATTACATGCAAATGGTAGAAGAATTCTTCTGGAATAATCTAGAAGATGAAGAATTGCAGGTTGCAGATGACAACTACGGTCAATTGGAACAAGCAATCAGATTAATGGAAATAGAGGATGACTCTATCGCCAACCAAGAAATAGAGTCAAGCAGTGAGCTAAAATCTTTATTTGGTTTTAATCCTCATGAAACTCTAAACATTATTGAATCTTTCAGTACTGACGAAGAGGGATCAGACCCTTGGGAAGGTTCGGAAGAATCATTTCAAGCTGAAAAATCAGAAGAAGAAGTTTTTCCAGAAAACTTTAGAATGGACAAACAGGCTTCTCCAGAACAAGGAGAACACTCTGGAGTCAAAAAGGAGGAAGAGCATGAAGGCAAAACCTCAGGTAATAGGAAGAGGAAAGGTAATTTTTATCCTTCTTATTCTATTCCGGATTCTAAAAATGTTACTAACATCTATGGTAGTAATATTTTAAATATTGACGGTAAAACCAATAGAAAAGAGCTCATTGATAAATGGTCTCAAGAAATTAGTCTAATAATACAGACTAATAGCGAAGCTTATGATGATCAAGGAACAGTCTTGTTATTGATGGAACATAAGACTACAGGTGTTGTTAATAGCATGATTAAAAACACCACATGGGTTCCAGTATTGAATCCCATAACTGCCTATGAAAATGTCATGGATGCAATCTATACATTGTTCCTAGGAATAGATCTTCAGACCAATAAAATTCAAGAATTGGCTAAGATAGTTAGTAAGGCAAAATCCATGCTTACTAAAATGCAACTTTGCGATATATGTTTTCTTGATCGATTTTATAATGATTATGAGAAATACTTATATCAATTAGTTGAGCTAGCAGATTATAAGAAGTTTATCAGAGATTATCTTCTTAAAATACCTCTAGTAGGTGAGAAAGCTCTTGAACGTTTTAATCTTGAAGCAACAGGAGCTGCTGAAAATAGTTTGGGCTATGCTCATAGAATAGTTAAAAAAGAAATCAGTAAGATTTGTGATTTGACTAAAAAGCAAAAACAGCTAAAACAGTTTAGTAAAAAATGCTGTGAAAAAGTGGTAGAACAACCATTTGAGTATGGATGTAGTAAGACATCTAGAAGTTTCCACAGGAAAAAATCGTATAAAAAATATACGAAAAAATATCGATTTGTTAGGAAAAAGAAGCCCTTCAAATCAGGAAAATACGTTAAGAAAAAATCTTCAAAGAAATTTTCTAACGATAAACAAAAGTTTTGCCCAAAAGGCAAGAAAAAATGCAGGTGTTGGATTTGCAATGAAGAAGGACACTATGCAAATGAATGCCCAAACAGGCAGAAGCATGAGAATAAAGCTCGAATGCTTGAACAGGTATATTCACTAGGATATATTCCTATCGAAGAACCTTATGAAGATATACAGGAAGTGTACATCTTAGAAGAAGAATTAGATCCCGGACCAGAGGAGTCAGAGACTAATGAATATAGTTCATCAGATTCAGACTGAAGAAGTAAAAGATCTGGCGATATCCAATATCACCAACCCTAATTCTATTTATATCCCTGGTATCTTAAATTTTGCAGGATATAAAAAGATAGAATTACATTGCTATGTTGATACAGGTGCAAGTCTGTGCTTAGCAAGCAAATACGTTATCCCAGAAGAACATTGGGTTAATGCAGAAAAACCTATACAGGTAAGTATAGCAGATAATAGTTCCATTACTATTACAAAGGTATGTAAAAACCTTGATATAATGATTGCAGGAGAAATATTTCATATTCCTACAATCTATCAGCAGGAATCAGGTGTAGACCTTCTTCTAGGCAATAACTTTCTAAACTTATATGGACCATTTACTCAACACCCGGATCATATTATATTAACTCTTTCAGGTGAGAAAGTATATGTCAAAAAACTGATTATAGCTAAAAAATTTGGAGTTAAAGACTTCCTTTAATCAATGAAGAAAAAGTCTAAAACTCGTCAGCCAGAGGCTATAAATATCAGCCCCAATAAAATTCAACTTTTAAAAAGGGGGAAGGAGAGTTTAGAAAAATTTAAAGAATTGAATTTTATTCGTAAAAATTTGATTCTAGACATAGAAAAGAAATCTATAATCGAGAGATTACTAGATTCAGTATGCTCTGAAAATACCTTAGATCCTAAAAAGACTAAGCAATGGATGAAAGGAAGCATCAAGCTCAGTGATAAGTGGATTTTATATCCACTATTTGCCTTCCGTTCGGACTTAAAACGGTTGCAAGATCTCGAGTTTCGTTGCCATTTGATGTGTTTTTGTGTAATTGGTGTAGGTTGTGTCGTCGAGGACAGGATGGGCTAAAACAATGTTATGGTGGTGCTATTGTATAAGCCTTTAGGGGTCTCACCCATTGCACTGTCAAAAGCATGTGTGTTTTTTTGTTTTGTGTTGTTTTGTATAGTAAAGCATGAATCCTTGTCTACCTTGAATGATGATGGCTGTGTATTTGAGTCATGGAGTGTCTAAAGTTCATTCTGTTTATAAACATGTGATTGTCCTGACGAAGAATTGGTTATGCCTTTTATCTAGTTTCGAGAGTATATCTAGTGGGAAATGCACACACCACGTTTTCGAGCATGTATTGTTAGTATACGGGCCCTTAGTCGAGCTCTATTTGGAGTTGTTGCATTCGTTGAGGCATTTGCTTGTTGAGTTGGTTTCGGATAAATTTTGTGGGATCATTGCATTAGGACACGTTTGCATTATCATGACATTTAGTTATTAGTTGCATTCATTCATCATGTTAGGTTGAGTTTGCATTGCTTGAGGACAAGCAACGGTTTAAGTTTGGGGGTTTGATAAGTGGATTTTACATCCACTATTTGCCTTCCGTTCGGACTTAAAACGGTTGCAAGATCTCGAGTTTCGTTGCCATTTGATGTGTTTTTGTGTAATTGGTGTAGGTTGTGTCGTCGAGGACAGGATGGGCTAAAACAATGTTATGGTGGTGTGAATTTAATCCGGAGTTAGCACATGGAAATAAGAGCAAGGCAACAAGTCAAGTTGTAGAAGTTTTGTGGAAGTTTTGAAGCTTTTCCAGGGTCAAGAAGGCGCCCTAGCACTTGGTTAGGCGCTAGAGCGCGCCAGGAGGAAATTTTCCGGGGAGAAAGAAGCGCAGGGGCGCTTGCCAAGGCGCAGGGGCGCTCAACGAGGCGCAGGGGCGCAATGCGAGGCGCAGGAGCGCACGAAGCCAGCAAAATTTCAGGGATTAGCAAGTGCAGGGGCGCCCTTGAGAGCGCAGGGGCGCTTGTGCGGGTCTTGGCAAAAATATGTTGCTTTTTCCTCCGGGTCGTTTTGGTTTTGATCCATATTTTTGTTGGGCTTATATAAATACTTTGTAACCTAAAACCAAGGGGGATATCTTTAGTAGTAGCAGCCTCTAGTTTATTTTCATATCAACATTTTTCATCTTAATTAGCAAGAATAATTTCAAGGAATTTTCTCCAAGCTAGTGACAAGCAAGGATTATTCTGGGAACCTTTGTACTCTTCTATTTTGGGGATTTATTTCTAAACCTTATTCTTCTTTCTTTTAATTATTCTTTGTTTTAGAAATATGTTATCATTTGAACCCATGATGGCGATTAGGTCGATTATGGGCTAATTCGTTATCATGGGGTTTTAATGGATTTTTCTATGGATACTAGTAATTGAGTGTTCTTATGCCTTAGTGTGTGATGGATTAATTTGATTTCCTAGTATGATTATGCTTATTCGTTATGGGTGAGTCGCGAACACCCGTAATTGTGTGTTTGATCCTGGTGAATGCGAAAGTGGATCTAGGGTTTAGAACAATTCATGCTAGCATAGGTTTTTGTATGTGAAGAACATGTATTAATTTGTGGTGTAATTCTAACCGTCTTGCATTGACTATGTGATTAAATGGATGCTTGATTTTTAACCGGTGAGTGTTCAATTGCTATAGACATATAGGGACTACACATACTTGGTGACTACTTGACTTCTATCAATTGTGGATGATCAGTAGGATGGTATATGCACAACGAAAGTTGGTGTGTATCAGTTTAGTGCATCTAATCAGTAATCAACTCTGTCACATACTGGGTTAACGGGCATAAGATTCTAGTTGAAGTGGTGAATGAAATTGAAATCCCATGTTTGTTTATTAAAAAGTAAAAGTTGAGTTATTTCCTCGTAATTTCCATAGTTGGCAATTAATCTTTAGTAAATCAAAACCAAATTTGTTATTGTCTTGGCAGTGAGTGTAAATCATAAGCTGGTGTATAAGTGAACGAAACGAACAATTTGAGTCTCTGTGGGAACGAATCCTATTTACTCTATATTACTTGTTGACCACGTTCTCTTGCGTGAATAAGTGCGAACAAGTTTTTGGCGCCGCTGCCGGGGACTCGGTTCATTGTTTGTTTAGTTTATGATCTTGTCATCAATTTGGATTAAATTCATTGACTCGGACGTTTTTCTCACTCATCTACTTTTGGGTTTCTCAGGTACTAACTTGAGCGTGTATGCGTACTCGATCTCAAGTTCGTAAAGAGAATCTGGAAGAAAAAGAGCAAGAAGAGGTATTAGTGGAAGAAGTTGAAGAGGAGTTTGAAGTTACTGGAGAAATGGCAGATAACAAGGCGCTGAAGGAATATTCTCAGCCCAAGATTGATGATATTCAGTCGAGTATTGTGCGGCCGGCTATTGCTGCAAATAATTTTGAGATCAAGCCGGGCACGATCCAAATGGTCCAGAACTCAGTCCAGTTTGGGGGTTCACCTGTTGAGGACCCCAACATGCATATCAGAGATTTCATCGAGATTTGTGACACCTTCAAAACCAATGGAGTTTCTGAAGACGCTGTCAAACTAAGGTTGTTCCCATTCTCTTTGAGAGACAAAGCAAAAAGCTGGTTGCATTCACTTCCAGCTGGTTCAATCACTACATGGGAAGATCTGGCACAAAAGTTCTTGACTAAATTCTTTCCTATGGCAAAGACTGCTGCCATGAGGAATGCTCTTACACAATTTAGTCAGCATTCTGGTGAATCACTCTGTGAAGCTTGGGAGAGGTACAAGGAGATGCTTCGGAAATGTCCTCATCATGGGATGCCAAATTGGATGGTCATCAATAGCTTTTACAATGGGTTAAGTCATTCTCGAGCAATGCTTGATGCAGCATCTGGAGGAGCTCTGTGGGCCAAAAGCTATGAAGAGGCCTATGACTTGATTGAAATGATGGCTGCAAACGAGTATCAGAACCCGACACAGCGTATTCCACAAGGTAGGGTTGCAGGTATACTTGAAACGGATGCCACGACAGCTATAGCAGCTCAGCTACAGGCTCTATCCATGAAAGTGGATTCATTGGCTAAAGTGGGGGTTCAACAAATCGCCATGGTTTGTGAATTGTGTGCGGGCGCTCATGACACTAATCAATGTGCAATTTCTAGTGAGTCAGCACATTTTGTCAGCAATTATCAGAGGCCTTCACAACCTGCTCCTAATGCATATCATCCCAACAATAGGAATCATCCTAACTTCAGTTGGAGCAACAATCAGAATGCTATGCAACAACCATCTTAGGGTCAGCAGTATGGTTCAAAGCAGTTCAACAATTCGGGTTATCAACAACCCTATGCCCAAAGGCCACCATACAATCCACCTAGATTTCATCAACAACAACCAGGGAGTCATGTGCAATCTAATGAGAAGTCAGAAATGGAAGAATTGTGGATGATGTACAAGAGTCAAGCAGCATCTCTGAAAACTCTTGAAAACCAAATGGGCCAACTGGCCAATGCTCTTTTGAACAGACCTCCAGGGCAATTACCTAGTGACACAGAAGCAAATCCGGCTAAAAAGGAGGTCAAGGAACAGATTCATGCTGTTACGTTACGTTCTGGAAAGGTTACAGGCGATCTGGACGTCAAAAAGCAGTTTAACGAAGAACTTGAAAATGCTGTGAACAGTGATTTGGGCGCGGGCGCGCCTGAGGGGTCTATCCGTTTTTCGAATTCTGCTCTTCCGGACATTCAGAAGGCATCAGGTGAGGAAGAAAAGGAGAAGTCAGTTGGGAAAACAAGTTCAGAGATTACGGAAGCTAGCAAGGAAGTTTATCCACCTCCGCCATTCCCTAAAAGGCTTCAGAAACAGAAGTTTGATAAGCAATTTGCAAAGTTCTTGGAAGTGTTCAAAAAGTTGCACATAAATCTACCATTTGCTGAAGCCCTGGAACAAATGCCAAGTTATGCCAAGTTCATGAAGGGCATACTTTCGAGGAAATTGAAACTCGAGGAGTTAGAGACTGTCGCTTTGACGGAGGAGTGCAGTGCTGTCTTGCAACAAAAGTTGCCACCTAAGCTGAAGGATCCGGGGAGTTTTACCATACCGTGCATCATTGGGAATGTTTCTTTTGACAAGTGTTTGTCTGATTTAGGGGCAAGCATCAACCTCATGCCCTATTCAGTTTTCTTGCAACTTGGCCTCCCGGAGCCTAAGCCTACAAACATGTCACTCCAGTTAGCTGATCGCTCAATTACCTACCCTCGAGGAATTGTAGAAGATGTTCTAGTGAAGGTGGACAAACTCATCTTTCCAGCGGATTTCGTCATACTTGATTTTGAAGAAGATAAGAAAATCCCTATCATTCTTGGGAGGCCATTCCTAGCTACCGGCCGAACTTTGATTGATGTGCAGAAAGGGGAGCTAACTATGCGGGTGCAAGATGATAAGGCCACCTTTAATGTGTTTGCTCCTACGAAGATTTCAGATGATCCAGAAGTGTGTTTTTCTGTGGAATCCCTTGCATTGTCTTTCCGAGAAGAAACAGGTGATGTACAATTGGATGCATTGCCTAGTGTTACAAATTTTTCGAAAGGCTCTCACTCAGTTAAGATGCTCGAGGGATTTGATACTGATAAACCTTCCATACAAGATCTCTCAAATATAAAGCTCGGAAAACTTCCACCACATTTGAGGTATGTCCTTTTGAATGATGAGTTGGTGATTTTTGAAGAGGGTTATGATAATGTGTTAAGAAGGTGGATAGTTGATGATGAGGTTGAAGAGTGTTCTGTTCAATCGGCTGAGAGGGATAAACACCTTAGAGGTGTGAGAAAGAAAAAGAAGGCGAAGAAGTTGAAGGGAGGAAAAATCAAGATTAAGAGTGAAAGAAAAGTTGTGTTGGGAGGAAGCAAACAAAATGTTAGCATTTGTGTGAATGGTCTTTCTAATAAGGACGATCCTATTATCCTTTTGAAACCGCCGTGAGTTGAGGACGTAACGTCAAGCTACGGACGTAAAAGAAGCGCTTCGTGGGAGGGAACCCACGATTTGGTATTCCTATTTCTGTTTAGTTAAAAAAATTGCAAAGTGAAAAAAAAAAAAAAACAGGGTCCAGAACGCGTAGGAGCACACCACATCTATCCACCACCAGACACACCACCCGAGGAGGGTGAAGATGACGACGAGTAGGGGAGTATCTCTTGTACCCTTTAAATTTACCTTCAATGAGGACATTGAAATTAATAAGTTTGGGGGTGATTTTAGGGTATCAAGAGTCATTGCATGGCATATAGCTGCATATTCATTATAGTTTGATAGTTCATGTTAGTAATTTTGCATTTAGTTTTGCCATGTCATTTAGTTGCATTTAAGATGCCATGTCATATAGATTTATTTAGGAGTGCAATATCATTTTGTTCATGCATATCACATGATTCCATATGAGTGTCTGTTTCTGGCTCGATAGGTAGACGTTAATTTGAGTGTGATGACAATGAATAGAGGGTTGATTTAAGTACTTATGAAATTGACTTGCGTGTGTCGGGAACACAATCTTTTCACGGTCTCACTGTTTGCTCTTGGACTAGATCGAGTCATACCTGGTTTGGTTGTTGGGATTTAATCACCTATTTATATCTAGAATTTTCGTTATTCCCTTGATGGCGTAGGAGCACTTAAGTATAAGTTTGGGGGAAAACAGGGATTTCATGCTAAGTGTTGTGTCGTAGTGTAATAATGGCTAGGCGTCAAATGGCTAGTAGCCGCTCATATTTAATATGAGTAGTCTAGGGGGGTGAGATAGTGCACCCATGTTTAAAAAAAAAAAAAAGAAAAAAAAGAAAAAAAAAACGAAAAAAAAAAGAAAAAAAAAGGGAAAAAAAAAAGAGTTGTGAGTGAAAAAAAATGAGCGTTGAGAGAGTGTGTGTATGCTAATTGGCTAGGGTGGGCTCTTTAGTACTTGAGCTAGTAAGTTCGAGGGGATTCAATGCCTAGTGACCTAAGACTTTTCCGGTCTGGGATCCACTAACCTAACGCTCGCTACAAGGGTGCTATTGTATAAGCCTTTAGGGGTCTCACCCATTGCACTGTCAAAAGCATGTGTGTTTTTTTGTTTTGTGTTGTTTTGTATAGTAAAGCATGAATCCTTGTCTACCTTGAATGATGATGGCTGTGTATTTGAGTCATGGAGTGTCTAAAGTTCATTCTGTTTATAAACATGTGATTGTCCTGACGAAGAATTGGTTATGCCTTTTATCTAGTTTCGAGAGTATATCTAGTGGGAAATGCACACACCACGTTTTCGAGCATGTATTGTTAGTATACGGGCCCTTAGTCGAGCTCTATTTGGAGTTGTTGCATTCGTTGAGGCATTTGCTTGTTGAGTTGGTTTCGGATAAATTTTGTGGGATCATTGCATTAGGACACGTTTGCATTATCATGACATTTAGTTATTAGTTGCATTCATTCATCATGTTAGGTTGAGTTTGCATTGCTTGAGGACAAGCAACGGTTTAAGTTTGGGGGTTTGATAAGTGGATTTTACATCCACTATTTGCCTTCCGTTCGGACTTAAAACGGTTGCAAGATCTCGAGTTTCGTTGCCATTTGATGTGTTTTTGTGTAATTGGTGTAGGTTGTGTCGTCGAGGACAGGATGGGCTAAAACAATGTTATGGTGGTGTGAATTTAATCCGGAGTTAGCACATGGAAATAAGAGCAAGGCAACAAGTCAAGTTGTAGAAGTTTTGTGGAAGTTTTGAAGCTTTTCCAGGGTCAAGAAGGCGCCCTAGCACTTGGTTAGGCGCTAGAGCGCGCCAGGAGGAAATTTTCCGGGGAGAAAGAAGCGCAGGGGCGCTTGCCAAGGCGCAGGGGCGCTCAACGAGGCGCAGGGGCGCAATGCGAGGCGCAGGAGCGCACGAAGCCAGCAAAATTTCAGGGATTAGCAAGTGCAGGGGCGCCCTTGAGAGCGCAGGGGCGCTTGTGCGGGTCTTGGCAAAAATATGTTGCTTTTTCCTCCGGGTCGTTTTGGTTTTGATCCATATTTTTGTTGGGCTTATATAAATACTTTGTAACCTAAAACCAAGGGGGATATCTTTAGTAGTAGCAGCCTCTAGTTTATTTTCATATCAACATTTTTCATCTTAATTAGCAAGAATAATTTCAAGGAATTTTCTCCAAGCTAGTGACAAGCAAGGATTATTCTGGGAACCTTTGTACTCTTCTATTTTGGGGATTTATTTCTAAACCTTATTCTTCTTTCTTTTAATTATTCTTTGTTTTAGAAATATGTTATCATTTGAACCCATGATGGCGATTAGGTCGATTATGGGCTAATTCGTTATCATGGGGTTTTAATGGATTTTTCTATGGATACTAGTAATTGAGTGTTCTTATGCCTTAGTGTGTGATGGATTAATTTGATTTCCTAGTATGATTATGCTTATTCGTTATGGGTGAGTCGCGAACACCCGTAATTGTGTGTTTGATCCTGGTGAATGCGAAAGTGGATCTAGGGTTTAGAACAATTCATGCTAGCATAGGTTTTTGTATGTGAAGAACATGTATTAATTTGTGGTGTAATTCTAACCGTCTTGCATTGACTATGTGATTAAATGGATGCTTGATTTTTAACCGGTGAGTGTTCAATTGCTATAGACATATAGGGACTACACATACTTGGTGACTACTTGACTTCTATCAATTGTGGATGATCAGTAGGATGGTATATGCACAACGAAAGTTGGTGTGTATCAGTTTAGTGCATCTAATCAGTAATCAACTCTGTCACATACTGGGTTAACGGGCATAAGATTCTAGTTGAAGTGGTGAATGAAATTGAAATCCCATGTTTGTTTATTAAAAAGTAAAAGTTGAGTTATTTCCTCGTAATTTCCATAGTTGGCAATTAATCTTTAGTAAATCAAAACCAAATTTGTTATTGTCTTGGCAGTGAGTGTAAATCATAAGCTGGTGTATAAGTGAACGAAACGAACAATTTGAGTCTCTGTGGGAACGAATCCTATTTACTCTATATTACTTGTTGACCACGTTCTCTTGCGTGAATAAGTGCGAACAAGTTTTTGGCGCCGCTGCCGGGGACTCGGTTCATTGTTTGTTTAGTTTATGATCTTGTCATCAATTTGGATTAAATTCATTGACTCGGACGTTTTTCTCACTCATCTACTTTTGGGTTTCTCAGGTACTAACTTGAGCGTGTATGCGTACTCGATCTCAAGTTCGTAAAGAGAATCTGGAAGAAAAAGAGCAAGAAGAGGTATTAGTGGAAGAAGTTGAAGAGGAGTTTGAAGTTACTGGAGAAATGGCAGATAACAAGGCGCTGAAGGAATATTCTCAGCCCAAGATTGATGATATTCAGTCGAGTATTGTGCGGCCGGCTATTGCTGCAAATAATTTTGAGATCAAGCCGGGCACGATCCAAATGGTCGAGTATTGTGCGTGAATAAGTGCGAACACTCAGAGATCCAAAGACGGTAATCAAGGTCAAACCTATGAAGTACAGTCCACAAAGAATTTGGCAAACAAATTCAGGAGCTACTGGATATGAATATCAGCAAATCACCTCACATGTCTCCAGCATTTCTGGTAGAGAACGAAGCAGAAAGGAGAAGAGGCAAAAAGAGAATGGTAGTCAACTACAAGGCGGTTAATGATGCCACCATAGGAGACAACCATAATTTACCCAACAAGGATGAATTACTCACCCTTATTCGAGGTAAGAAAATGTTTAGTTCACTAGACTGTAAATCGGGTTTTTGGCAGGTATTGCTAGACGAAGAATCACACCTACTGACAGCATTTACATGTCCTCAAGGACATTACCAGTGGAAGGTGCTACCTTTTGGATTCAAGCAAGCGCCCTCTATATTCCAAAGACATATGCAAAATGCATTCAGGTCTTTTGAAAAATTCTGTTGTGTATATGTAGATGATATTCTTATTTTTAGTGATAATGAACAGGATCATCTCAGACATTTAGCAGCAGTGTTAAAGAAATGCCAACAACTTGGTATTATATTGTCAAAGAAGAAAGCTCAGCTCTTCAAGACAAAGATTAATTTCTTAGGATTAGAAATTGATCAAGGAACTCATTGTCCTCAGTCGCACATCCTAGAACATATTCATAAGTTCCCGGATAAAATTGAAGACAAAAAACAGTTGCAAAGGTTTTTAGGTATATTAACTTATGCTTCTAATTATATTCCCAAACTTGCAGCTATACGTGCTCCTTTGCAGGCAAAGCTCAAGAAAGATGTTCCTTGGGAATGGAAAGATTCAGACACCAGCTACATGGTCAAAGTCAAGAAGAATCTAAAGAGTTTTCCAAAACTCTATCATCCAGAACCGGATGACAAGCTTATCATTGAGACGGACGCCTCAGGAGAATATTGGGGAGGAGTGCTCAAAGCTGTTAATTCTGATAAAGAATTAATATGCAGATACGCTTCAGGAAGCTTTAAGGACGCTGAGAAAAATTATCATTCCAATGAAAAGGAATACTTAACCGTCATTAGAGTAATTAACAAATTTTCTATTTATCTAACTCCAGTTAAATTTCTGGTTAGAACTGATAATAGAAATTTCTCTTATTTTCTTCGTATTAAGTTACAGGGAGACAATAAGCAAGGAAGATTGGTGAGATGGCAACAATGGCTATCCCGCTACAGTTTCGATGTTCAACATATCGAAGGAGTTAAAAACTGCTTAGCAGATTTTTTAACAAGGGAATTCCAGCAAAAACAGGTGTAAAGTTTATGACATGACGCTTCTTGTTATCTTTACTTTTGCAGGAATCCAAAGCCTGAATTTTGGCTATAAATACGAGAGGGTTGAGAGAAGAAAAATCACACCAAACCACAATAACACCTAAACACCTCTCTATACCAACGATCTTTTGATAGATCAAAGAGCCTTGTTTGCTCTATATATATATATATATATATATATATATATATATAATCTCTTTCTTTGAGAAAAACTATGGACACTTCCATAGAACAACTAGAGCTAAAAGAAGCTATCCTCTTGAAGAAATTCAAACTTGTTCAAGAAGAATTATAACTAGTTCGTGCAGAGCTAGAATATGTAAGGAAGTATTCCCTTCCTGAACAGCAAAAGGTAATTTCAGAACCTTCTTCATCGATGAACAGATCTGAAACTAGCCCGGAGCAAACGGCTACCGGTAAAGGCACATCAAATCCGTTAACGCCTGTGGATTTGGCAAAAATCCAAACCGAGGATCAATCCTCGCAACAAAAGGTTATTTGTACACCTTCCTTAGCAATAAGTGAAGTACAGACTAATCCAGAGCAAACGGCTCCTGGTAAAGATTCAACAAATCCGTTGAAGGTTGTGGGTTTACCAAAAATCCAGTCAGAGGTACAGACCTCAACAACATTGGGAGAATCTTCAGATTTAAATCTGAGACCCCATGGGGGAATTCAACTCCCACAGAAATCAAAAGAGCAATCTTTTGTAATACCGATCAGTACTACCAGCAAAAATTACTATGTTGTTTACAATGGTCCCAATCCAGGAATCTACAACAACTGGGCAATTGCAAGCTTGGCAGTCACAGGAATCTCAGGAGTTTCTCACAAGAAGTTCAAAGATTTCCAAGAAGCTAGAGTATCCGCTGATCTCTACACTAAAGAAATGATGAAACCACCACTGTGTCTCATCAATTCTACAGAAGCTTTGAAGCCAACCTTCAAACAAGCTCTGAAAAAGACAGCAACTTCACAGAAGGTGTTGGGAAAAGTTAAGTCAGAAAATCTAATCATAGATTTTGAAGACGATAGTGGAGAAACCATCTACGATAGTTTCAGCTTTTTCTATGAACTTGGAAGAAGTGCTACGGAGCATGAATTCGTGAAACAGAGGTTTTTCACCACGGATAAAACCAACATAAGCTATTTCAACTTTTATCCTAACTCAGATCCTGAGTTAATTTATGAAGCTTATGTCAATGGGTTAGTTAGTCTAATTTACCCATCCAATAATCTGTTAGAAATTGGAAGTTTTCCAAAGGCTTTCAGAGAAGCAGTCAAAAAATTCAGGACAAAGTGTGTTCAAAACCCGGCGAAAGAAATTTTCATCAAGGTTCAATCAACACTACCGTTCTGGGATGAAGACTATAACGACAGTCTGGCTAAACCATTTCATTATGTTCAGCTAGGAATTGTCAAGGAAAGAAGCTACGCTCCAAGCGAATCAAAACCAGTCACTCTGGAAAAGAAAGATTTGAAGCAAGTAGCCATCCACAAGTATGCAGCTATTCTAGAAAAGATTCTCTGCATAAAGGAAAATGACAAGGTGAAGATTAATTATTCGTCTTCAAATTGCATCGTGACTTCAATGACTCACACCACAATGAGCCAAGAAGATAAAGCAACTTTAGAAGCATGCAAGAGGCGCATGACTAAAAGCCAGCTAATATTCGGTTGCCACTACAAGGAATTTTGTAAAGCTAGTGCACGAATAATTAAAAGGACAGGTACCGACGAGAGTTATCTCTGTCAATACTGCCAGAATGACCCCACCACTAGCAATGATGAAGGAAAAGCTGTGGAGGAGAATTAAAGCGGAAGGAATCTGCTTTATCAAAAGCAAAAGAGGAAAAGCATTTACTTTGGGTAAAAGCATCTACTTTAACTTTGTCAAAAAGTCAAAAGAAGAAGGCATCTGCTTTAAAAGAAATCTACTTTAATAAAGTAGAACAATAATGTACATCTTGCGCATGCAATGACGCAAGAATATTTGTACAGATCCTCTTTCCTTGATCTATAAAAGGAAGAGTTCCATTTCAGTTTGGGACATCAAAAATTTTCATACAAACTACTCTGTATGCAAAATCAAGAGTCCTCATAGTCATGTGTGAGTAAAAACCCTACGGGGTTATGAGTGTAAACAGGCTCATAATGAGTCTATATCTGTACATATTATCTTAATCAATAAAAAGTCTTTTCTTTTATAAATCTTGGTTATATTCTTGTTATTCTGGAGTCCGCTTGGAGCACAGGGAGTACCGCTGAGGCAGGTGGCCGTTAGGGAAACGCCGCTCGTAGGATTGAAGACAGAGAATAAAAAACCAGAAGATTTAAAAGAAGAATCGAAGTTTTAGAGATCAGATAATCACTGAACAGATGCAGATCATTTGAGAAGCCTGGTAAAACTCAAAACCCTGTTTTAAATAAATTTATATAAATCTTTTTATATATTTAAATTTGATCATGATTAGCAATAATCGAAGGTCAGTAATGTTCCCTTGGAGCTTAACCATTAATGGCGAAACCATTAGACTTAGTGATGAAGACTTCTTCACTAGGATAAGAGATCTAGCATGTCTAGATATCAATAACAACAGAATAGGTCGACTTAGAGAATTCTACGTCAGTCTAGAAACGATGAAAGAACAACATGGTAGGTTCTATATTTGGAATAGTCAAGAAATTGACGGTTTAAAAAACCATATTGGTAGCTTTATTGATGAAGCTAGCGATGCTTGTCATGCCTTTTGTTTTTGTAAAAACAAAAAGTAAAGTAATTTATCAAATAATTACTTATATAATTGGCAAGTTTAATTGCTTAAACTGTCAACTTAATTTATCCGCAAATTGGTATCAAAGCCTAGGAATAATCTTTTAAAATGAATCTTTTAAAAGAAAAAGAGATTGATGATCCTCAGACTTCTGATGATAATCAAGATTTTGAAATCGAGTTTTCTGAAAACGAAAAAGGATTTCAAGGAAGTTTTTTGGTAAAAAAACTTGATCTAAAGAAAGAAAAAATATTTAGAATCCCAAATTAAACTTGCTAATTATATAAGTAATATAAAAGTTCTTAATCTCAAAAGATTAAGCGAAGTAGAGGGACAAGAGCTGAAGAATTACACCTTCAGTAGTCACCCTGGTAGTGCAAGAATTACTACAATAATTGCATCTACTAATAATCTTAATCAGATTACAGGAAGAATTTTGCTAGGAGTTTATAAAATGCTATCCTATTTTGGGCTTAGTAAGGATCCAAGCGAAAAATTCTCAAAAGCTTCGAGCCTTTTTGGCAAATATGGAACCACATATTTTCAGAGAGGGGGAAGTGGATCTAGCAGTAGTAATAGGCTAGAAGACATAAAAAATCTCGTAAATGAGATTAACAACAAAGCTATGAATCTTTTAGTTAAAAATAACGAAGAGATTAAGATGCTTACAGAACAGGTAGAAAAGCTTAGTAACAATAAGCATGACTGATAAGTGGAGTTTATATCCACTTGGATCGCTTAATTTCGGCTTAAATTGATTGTCTTGGACTCAAGTTGTTGTAGATTTGATGTGTTTTGATTAGTTGTGCAGGATTACGAGAATGTTGACTAAGGTGGATGCTTTTATAATTTTTTGGGAATTAATTGATTAAAATTCGGATTTTCGAGAAGGGTTGCACAGTTTACACTGTTTTGGCCATATCTTGAGTTCTAGAAGTCCGTTTTAGGCCCGTAAGCAGTCCACGCGAAGATAACGAGATTTTCTATCATTCTAAGATAGTCCAGAAGCCCAATTACGTGGGGAGCGTTCCAGAAAATCTGAAGAAAAGTCAGCCACGAAATTTCCTTACAAAACAGAATCAAATTAGGAAACGTATCTTGCAGAAATTCTATTATAATTCTGTTTTTGTATTTTCTTGTTGGGCAAGACTTGTAGTGCCTATATAAACACATCATACCTTGTAATTTGTATCAGATTATTATTATTGTAACGTAGAACTGCAAGAGAGAAAAGTGGAGAAGGATTCAAGCTCAGTGACAAGCAAAGATCTAGATCTACTTCATCTTCTGTATACTTTGGATTATAGATTTGTTTCTCAACTCTTGTTTTTATTAATATTATTGTTTCTTTCTTTCATATCTTGTTAATTATTATGTTTTCATCAAATCCCATGACGATGAATAGTTCAATTATGGGCTAAACGTTGTCATGGGATTCTAACGGAGTTATTTATGGAACTTAGTATCTTGATGCTGTAAAGATCTGTGTGTGATGTGAAATTGATATCCTCGTATGGTTAATCTTAATGCTTTTAGATGCGTAGCTAACATCTAAATTGAATTGCTAATCTCTTGTGAAGTGAAAGTGGATCTTGAGATTTAGAACTTGCCATGCTAGCATAGGTTCATAATTGATTGTCAATATGATTTGTGGTGTGAGATGAAAATACTTATACTACCCTATGTGATCTTAATGGATAACCTGTTCTTCAACCGTTATGTTTTCAAATTCTATAGACATATAGGGTCTAAGCATAATTGGTGTCTATTCATCTTCTATCTCTTTTGTGGATGTATGTTTAGTTTGGTATGCGTATGCTGACAGGTAGCGTATACTGGGTTCGTGTTATCCGATCAGATATCAAAATCATTGCATATAGAGATTAAAGGCGTCAGATCTAAGGGAAGTATTTAATGAAGTTGGGATCCCATGTTTATTCTCATATTAGTAATTCGAATTCAATCTCATTAGTTAATTTAATTTTTAGTTTAAAATTTGCATCCTAGTTTAATTTAGTTAATCAAAAACAAAATTGTTATTTGTCTTAGCAGTGGATTAAAACTAAACATTGTTGCATAGGCATATTTACTGATTGAAACTTAACCAGATCTCTACGGAACGAACTTTAATTATATTACTTGTGACTACGTGCGCTTGCGTAATTTTGTGCTAACAAGTTTTTGGCGCCGCTGCCGAGGATCATCGGTGTTTTGTTTAGTGTATGTGCTTGTCATCAGTGGTCGTTAGCGTTCACTGACTCGGATTTCTTACTTAGTTGTTTGTTTCGTGGTGTTTTCAGGTACTTGAACGTGTATGCGAACACGTTTGCAGGCTCGTAAGGAAAAACTGGCAGAAGACGGTCTTGTAGTAGATAATCAGAAAGAGGAACTTGAAACTACTGTAGAGATGGCAGACTTACCAGCAGCAGTTAAGGCTTTGAAGGACTATTCGCAGCCGAAGATTACTGACATACAATCTAGTATTGTCAGGCCAGCTATTGCAGCGAATAACTTTGAGATCAAGCCGAGCACAATTCAGATGGTGCGGAATTCGGTTCAGTTTGGGGGTGCTTCGACAGAGGATCCTAATATGCACATCAGGGACTTTATCGAGATCTGCGACACTTTCAAATTTAATGGTGTGTCGGATGATGCTATCAAGTTGAGGCTTTTCCCATTCTCCTTAAGGGATAAGGCTAAGGGCTGGTTACACTCTCTACCAGCTGGTTCCATTACTACATGGGATGATCTTGCTCAGAAGTTTCTTACTAAATTCTTCCCTATGGCGAAAACTGCAGCAATAAGGAACCAGTTAACTCAATTTCAACAGCAATCTGGCGAATCTTTGTGTGAAGCTTGGGAACGTTATAAGGAGATGCTACGAAGGTGCCCTCATCATGGCATGCCTGATTGGATGGTTATTAATGGTTTCTACAATGGGTTGGGAGCACAGTCTAGGCCTTTGCTAGATGCAGCATCTGGTGGTGCTCTATGGGCGAAGAGCTATGAGGAAGCATATGATCTTATTGAGATGATGGCTGCTAACGAATATCAAAATCCGACACAGAGGCTTTCTCAAGGTAAGGTAGCAGGTGTTCTTGAAGTTGACACAGCTTCAGCTATTGCAGCTCAGTTGAAGGCTCTTTCGATGAAGGTGGATTCTCTTGCTAATTATGGAGTTCAGCAGGTTGCCAGTGTTTGTGAGTTATGTGCGGGCGCACATGAGACGAATCAGTGTGCTATCTCTTCTGAATCAGCACAGTTCGTATGTAATTTTCAGAGACCTGCTGCACCAGTACCAGCCACCTATCATCCAAGCAACAGGAATCATCCTAATTTCAGCTGGAGCAACAACCAAGGTGTTCAACAACCTCAGCAACCTTATCAGCAGTTTCAGGGGCAGCAAGCAAGGCCATTCAATCAAGGTTATCAGCAGCAGTATGCTCCAAAGCAATCATATCAACCTCCGGGATTTCAACAGCAACAACCCCAGGCTCATGCGGGGCAATCTTCTAATGAAAAATCAGATGATGTGTGGATAGCGTTAAAGAACCTACAAGCTGGTCAGAAGCTCTTGGAAACTCAGATAGGACAGATTGCAAGTGCCTTACTTAGTAGACCTCAAGGAACTCTTCCTAGTGATACGGAAGCAAATCCAGGTAGGAGGGATAGCAAAGAACAGGTGAAGGCTGTGACTTTGAGATCGGGAAAAGTTATAGCAGGCCCTAAAATAGCAGTCGAAGATGATGAAGATGTTCAGAATCAGCAGGTTGAAAAATCTGTAGTGCCCGAAATTGCTCAATCTGATTTGGGGGCTGAAAAGCAAGGTGGTGAAGTAGAGAAGAGCAAGGAACCTGTTAAAAATTCTGCAGAGCAGTCTACAAAGAACACTCAGATCTATCCTCCTCCTCCTTATCCTAGAAGACTCCAGAAGCAGCAGTTGGACAAGAAATTTGCTAAGTTCTTAGAGGTGTTCAAGAAGTTGCAGATTAACATCCCCTTTGCCGAAGCTCTTGAACAGATGCCGAGCTATGCCAAGTTCATGAAGGGGATTCTTTCTCGTAAGTTGAAGCTTGAGGAATTAGAGACCGTTGCTCTTACGGAAGAGTGCAGTGTTGTGCTGCAACAGAAATTGCCTCCAAAACTAAAGGATCCTGGTAGCTTTACTATTCCATGCACTATTGGTAATTTGTCTTTTGCGAAGTGCTTGTGTGACTTGGGAGCTAGCATCAATCTCATGCCCTTGTCAGTCTATATGCAACTTGGTCTACCGGAACCAAAGCCTACCAACATCTCTTTGCAGTTGGCTGATCGTTCAGTTACATATCCTAGAGGCATAGTGGAGGATGTGTTGGTGAAAGTTGACAAACTCATATTTCCTGCTGATTTTGTTATCTTGGATTTCGAGGAAGATAAAAAGATTCCCATAATCTTGGGAAGACCATTCTTGGCTACGGGAAAGACTTTGATTGATGTGCAGAAAGGGGAGCTCACCATGAGAGTGCAAGACCAGAATGTCACTTTCAATGTTTTTAATGCAATGAAACTTCCCTCAGATGAAGAAGAATGTTTGAAGGTGGATTGGGTTGATTCTGCAGTTACTATGGAAGTGGAGAAGTTGCTTAAGTCAGACTCTTTGGAAAAAGTTTTAGTTGGTGACTCTGATTTTGAAGATGAGGAATTAGCCGAGCAACTTCAGCAGCTAAATTCAGCCCCTTGGAAAAGGAGATTTGATTTGCCTTTTGAATCTCTTGGGTTAGGAGAACGGAAAAATTCAGAGGGGCGCCTGAAACCATCTATTGAGGAAGCTCCCACACTTGAACTCAAACCACTTCCGGAACACTTGCGGTATGTTTTTCTTGGTGATGCATCTACATTACCTGTTATTATTGCCTCTAACTTGTCAGCCAGTGCGGAAGAAAAGCTTTTGCGAATTTTGAGGGAATTCAAGTCAGCAATTGGTTGGACTATAGCAGATATCAAGGGAATCAGCCCTTCTTATTGCATGCATAAAATTCTGCTAGAGGAGGGAGCTAAGCCTACTGTTGAGCATCAGCGGAGACTTAATCCGATTATGAAAGAGGTGGTGAAGAAGGAAATTCTAAAGTGGCTGGATGCGGGTATTATATATCCTATCTCAGACAGTTCTTGGGTGAGCCCGGTTCAATGTGTGCCAAAGAAAGGAGGCATGACAGTTGTTGCTAATGAAAAGAATGAGCTCATCCCTACTCGAACAGTCACGGGGTGGAGAGTTTGTATGGACTATAGGAAGCTCAACAAAGCCACAAGAAAAGATCACTTTCCTCTGCCATTCATTGATCAGATGCTAGATAGGTTGGCGGGACATGAGTATTATTGCCTCCTTGATGGTTATTCAGGCTACAATCAGATTTGCATTGCTCCGGAAGATCAAGAGAAAACCACATTCACATGTCCTTTTGGTACCTTTGCTTTCCGACGGGTTTCTTTCGGACTTTGTGGTGCTCCTGCCACTTTTCAAAGGTGCATGATGGCTATTTTCTCAGACATGATTGGCTCAAATGTGGAGGTCTTCATGGATGACTTCTCAGTTTTTGGTACTTCATATGACGAGTGCTTGCATAATCTTGGCTTGGTTTTGAAACGTTGTGTGGAGACTAACCTGGTGCTTAATTGGGAGAAGTGTCACTTCATGGTGCAAGAGGGAATTATTCTTGGGCACAAGGTATCTGGTAGAGGACTTGAGGTGGATAGGGCTAAGGTGGAAACAATCGAAAATCTTCCTCCACCTATCTCTGTAAAAGGAATTCGCAGTTTTCTTGGTCATGCGGGTTTCTATCGGCGATTCATCAAAGACTTCTCAAAAATTTCTAAACCCTTGTGCAATCTCTTGGAGAAGGATGTTCCTTTCAAGTTTGATGATGAGTGTCTTGCAGCTTTTGAGCTCTTGAAGAAGAAGTTGACTACTACACCAGTCATTACCGCACCTAATTGGGAGGAGCCGTTTGAACTTATGTGTGATGCCAGTGACTATGCTGTTGGAGCTGTGCTTGGTCAAAGGAAGGAGAGAATTTTTCATGTGGTTTACTATGCTAGTAAAACCCTCAATGATGCACAGCTGAACTACACTACTATGGAGAAGGAGTTGCTAGCAGTGGTCTATGGTTTCGAGAAATTCAGGTCTTATCTGCTTGGTACGAAGGTGATTGTGTATACTGATCATGCTGCAATTCGATATCTTATGTCGAAGAAGGATTCCAAGCCTAGATTGATTCGTTGGGTGCTTCTCTTGCAAGAATTTGATGTGGAAATCAAGGATAGGAAAGGCACGGAAAATCAAGTAGCGGATCATCTCTCACGCTTAGAGGACCACGGTAAGGAATTGCATAACAAATCTCTTATTAATGAATCTTTTCCAGATGAGCAGCTGTTTGCAGTGCAAGATGAAGAGCCATGGTTTGCAGATTATGTAAACTATTTGGTTAGCAATGTTATTCCTCCAGATCTTTCGAGTGCTCAAAGGAAGAAGTTTCTACATGATGTGAAGTGGTACCATTGGGATGAACCGTTTCTCTTTAGACAAGGAGCAGATCAGATGATCAGACGATGTATTCCGTATAGTGAGACAGAGGGTGTGTTGCGAGATTGCCACTCAACTGTTTATGGTGGTCATTATGGTGGAGAAAAGACAGCGGCTCGTGTGCTTCAAGCAGGTTTCTATTGGCCTTCCTTGTTTAAGGATGCTCATCAGTTCGTGTTGAGATGTGATCGTTGTCAAAGGGTTGGCAATATTTCTAAAAGGAACGAGATGCCTCTTAACATGCTTCTTGAGGTAGAGATCTTCGATGTCTGGGGGATTGACTTCATGGGACCTTTTGTCTCTTCATGCAACAATCAGTACATCTTGCTAGCTGTGGATTACGTGTCTAAATGGGTCGAGGTTAAGGCGTTACCGACCAATGATGCAAAGGTGGTATTGAATTTCTTGCATAAGCAAATTTTTACGCGTTTCGGAACTCCACGTGCTATAATAAGTGATGAGGGAACTCACTTTTGCAATCGCCAGTTTACTACGTTGATGGCGAAATATAATGTGACGCATCGTGTTGCCACTGCTTATCACCCTCAAACGAATGGCCAAGCTGAAGTTTCTAACAGGGAGATCAAGAGAATTTTAGAGAAAGTGGTGAATCCGTCTCGTAAGGATTGGTCATTGAAGTTGGATGAAGCTGTATGGGCATACAGAACTGCCTACAAAACTCCTCTAGGTATGTCTCCGTTTCAGTTAGTTTATGGGAAAGCATGTCATTTGCCTGCAGAGTTGGAACATAAAGCATATTGGGCGTTGAAGAAATTGAATTTAGATATCACGGCTGCGGGTGCAAAGCGGTTGCTTCAGTTGAATGAACTTGAGGAATTTCGTGAGCAAGCTTACGAAAATAACAAGATGTATAAGGAGAAGGTTAAGAGGTGGCATGATAAACGGTTGGTACCAAAAGCATTTTTGCCAGGTCAACAGGTGTTGCTAGTTAATTCTCGCCTCAAGCTTTTTCCGGGAAAACTCAAGTCGAGATGGTCAGGTCCCTTTATTGTTAAGACGGTGTATCCACATGGAGCTATTGAAATTTATGAAACAACACCGGATCATGCTTTTAAAGTGAATGGACAACGGTTGAAGCATTACTATGGCGGGTCGTTTCAACGCGATAAGGTTTCCGCCGTTTTGGCATCTACTTGATTCGGGAGAAGAACGTCAAGCTAATGACGTAAAAGGAGCGCTTCTTGGGAGGCAACCCAAGTATTGTATATGTTGTATATACCATTCTTCAGAAAAAAAAGAAAAAAAAAAGAAATTGTTGTTGTGAAAAAAAAAAGAAAAAAAAAAGTGTTGTGAGTGTTGAGAAAAAAAAAAGAGAGAAAAGAGTGTGAAAAAAAAAAGAAAAAGAAATTGTTGTTGTAAAAAAAAAAAAGAAAAGAAAAAAAAATACAACAACACTTCTTTTATGCAGGTCACAGCCGCGCCTCAGGCGCAAGGCGCGCTTCCAGCGCTGTGGTCACGCAGGATGCATCCGCGCCACAGGCGCCAGCCGCGCCCTAGGCGCCAGGTAACGCAGGAGCAGTTAGCGCCACAGGCGCCACAGGCGCTAGAGGCGTGTCACGCAGGATCGAAGTGCGCAACAGGCGCTTCCAGCGCAAAAAAAAACCACTGTTCAGCCGAAAAAAAAAAAAATTTTTTTTTTCTTTTTCTCTCATCTCCAATCCTATTATATACACAATTCCTTTCCTACATCAAATTCAATTCAAACCCTAATCCCCAAAATCATATCCTACATATCCTACATCTCTAAATCACATTCTACATCTAATTCAATCTCCAATTCCTTTTACATCTCCATTATCTATATACATACACCCACCTTACCTATACATACACACACCCATCTATATAAACCCAAATTTCTCAACTTCCATCCATTCAAAGTACAAGGGAGAATCAAATTTGAATTTTTGGGGGATTAATCTAGCAAGTTCACCTCTTTGATTCAATTGGGTAATATTCTATTTCATATTTTATTTGAATTTGTGAATTTTGCAAATTAGGGGTCTTGAAGTGTGTAATTTGGGGGGTCTTGTTTGGTGAATTGTTGGAGATTGTTGTTCCTTGCTTGATATTTGTTGATTATGGCTCCTAAGAGACCACGGTTAGTGGGTAGTAGTAGTAGTGCTCGTCCATCTTTGGATGAGAATGATGTTGTGGGAGATGGAGTGGAAAAATTTGTGAATGAGGATGCCAAAGCGGAGTATGGTAGATTGGTTGTCAAGGGGGTTATTCAGGAAAGAAGGCTTGTGCCCCGTAAGTATGAAGAGATGGAGGCTATGATTAGTGAACGGGGATGGACTTTATTTTGTGAGTTTGCTAATGATGCCCCATTGGATGTGGTTAGGGAGTTTTATGCTAATGCTTCGATAGCAAGGAATAACTCCACGGTTGTTAGGGGCCAGAAGGTGGATTATTCGTCTCGTGCGATTCGTACTTTGATTAGGCAACCGCCTAAACCTAGAGGTGCTACGGATTGGGGGAAAAAGACTAGAGATGATGTTGATCTTGATGCTATCATTAGTGAGCTATGTGTCCCGGGTACGGAGTGGAAGTGTAGGTCAGGTACCACCGAGAAGAGGATTTTTCCGGCTGCATCATTGTCTAGTTTTGCACGGGCTTGGTTCTTGTTCATAAGTTCTAATATCATTCCGTCAAGCCATGTGTCCGATGTCACTGTTGATAGAGCTATTCTGTTATGGGGTATTCTCAAAGGTAAGTATGTTGACCTTGGTTACCTTATTAATCAAAATATTCTTCGTTATTTGGGGAGTAATTCGATGGCTAGTATTCCCTATGCTTCTATCACAGCGTACTTGTGTGATGCTTCGAAAGTAAAATGGTATGACGGTGAGCCGGTGCATAAACCTATGTCTTCCATTACTAATGCTACTATTGACCGGTTGACCGAGTGGCCGGGCGGCATTCCTCATCCTCGGGGTTTAGGATTTGTTGTTGATGGTAATGGTGGTCAGGGAGCGGGCGCTCCACCACAGGGTTCTAGGGCACCAGGAGTTGTTATGACAGGTCCTCCGCGGCGTACAGTGGATATGTCGGTTTTTTATACCTATTTTCGTCGCATGACTAGGCGGTTGGATGCTATGCATGTTAGCAGTCGCCAGTATTCCGAGGACATGGCTGTGGCTTTGGATGCAGCTTTTCAGTCGCCAGGTACTCCTGTTCAGTGGCCTATATTTGGAGCTCGGACTCCGTACCCTCCGCCTGATTCATCTGAGGAGGATGACGAGGGTGACGATAGCGAGGACGAGTAGGTATGTTTCTACTATCCCTTGTATTTACTTCCATTCAATGCGGACATCGAATATTTTAAGTTTGGGGGTGGTTTGAGGGATTAGTAGTTGTTGTTGTATATATGTGTTCATGTAGGATATCATGTTTTGCATGCTTAGTAGTAATTCATTCATGTTATGTTCGTATTAATTATGTTTGTTTCATGTAGGACATTCTGTTTTTGTTTCGTATACCATGTGAGTTCATTCTAGTTGCATTTTCATAGCATGCATGTTTCATGATCCCTTAGAACGAGCTAATTCTGATTGGTAGGTAGGTGTCTAATTGAGTGTGGTAATGATGAGTAGAGGGTTGACTTATAGTTTCTATGAAATTGACTTGCATGCTTCAGAAAGAAAATCTTTTCACAGTCTCATTGGGTGCTTTTGGGCTAGGTTGAGATCATGCTTGTTTGGATGTTTGAGATTTAATCACTTGATTATAGTTAGAATTTTCGTTATTCCCTTGATGGCGTAGGATCACTAAAGTCTAAGTTTGGGGGAAACAGGGATTTCATGCTTAAATTGTAAATAATTGTCAATAATGGCTAGGCGTCAAATGGCTAGTAGCCGGCTCATATTTATATGAGTAGTCTAGGGTTGGAAATGAGAATTCTCATTCCAGATTGCATAGAAAAAAAGAAAAAAAAAAGCAGAAAAAAAAGCAGAAAAAAAAAAGATCAAAAGTGTCAATTGTTTATATGCAAAATTAACCAGGTTGAGCTCTTTAATACTCGAGCAATTAAGTTCGCGGGGACTTTGTGCCTAGTGACCTAAGGCTTTTATAGTCTGGGATCCACTAACCCAACGCTCGCTACATGGGTATTATTGTATAAGCCTTTCGGGGTCTCATCCATTGCACGGTTAAATAAGCATGCTTGTATATTATGTGTCGTAGTTGTTTAGTAATAAAAGCATGAATTTCTGTATACCTTGGATAAGGATGGAGGTGTTCTTAGGTTATGAAGTGTCTACAGTCTATTCTATTTATAAACCTGTGATTGTCTTGACGAAGAGCATGTATGATTTTTGACCTAGTTTTGGGAGTATTTCTGATGAGCATTGCACACACGCACGTTTCTGTTCATGTATTGTTAGTATACGGGAACTTGGTCGAGCTCTATTTGGATTTAGTTGCATTCTCTAAGATATTTGCTTGCTCGTTGGTTTTGGTTAGTTTGAAGGGGATTGTTGCATTTTTCATTCTAGTTGCATTCATGCATTGCATTGCATTAGGTTAAATGGATTTTGTGGGTACATTCGCTATAGGCCCTCACGAGACCTTACTCATCCACTAGGGCTGCCTAGGGGTTTAAAGGGCTTGTTGCATATGCCAAATGCAACCGTGATCACCTACGGAAGTGGTACTAGCTAGTTAGTTAGTTGTAATTGTTTATGCTTGAGGGCAAGCATCGGTTTAAGTTTGGGGGTGTGATAAGTGGAGTTTATATCCACTTGGATCGCTTAATTTCGGCTTAAATTGATTGTCTTGGACTCAAGTTGTTGTATATTTGATGTGTTTTGATTAGTTGTGCAGGATTACGAGAATGTTGACTAAGGTGGATGCTTTTATAATTTTTTGGGAATTAATTGATTAAAATTCGGATTTTCGAGAAGGGTTGCACAGTTTACACTGTTTTGGCCATATCTTGAGTTCTAGAAGTCCGTTTTAGGCCCGTAAGCAGTCCACGCGAAGATAACGAGATTTTCTATCATTCTAAGATAGTCCAGAAGCCCAATTACGTGGGGAGCGTTCCAGAAAATCTGAAGAAAAGTCAGCCACGAAATTTCCTTACAAAACAGAATCAAATTAGGAAACGTATCTTGCAGAAATTCTATTATAATTCTGTTTTTGTATTTTCTTGTTGGGCAAGACTTGTAGTGCCTATATAAACACATCATACCTTGTAATTTGTATCAGATTATTATTATTGTAACGTAGAACTGCAAGAGAGAAAAGTGGAGAAGGATTCAAGCTCAGTGACAAGCAAAGATCTAGATCTACTTCATCTTCTGTATACTTTGGATTATAGATTTGTTTCTCAACTCTTGTTTTTATTAATATTATTGTTTCTTTCTTTCATATCTTGTTAATTATTATGTTTTCATCAAATCCCATGACGATGAATAGTTCAATTATGGGCTAAACGTTGTCATGGGATTCTAACGGAGTTATTTATGGAACTTAGTATCTTGATGCTGTAAAGATCTGTGTGTGATGTGAAATTGATATCCTCGTATGGTTAATCTTAATGCTTTTAGATGCGTAGCTAACATCTAAATTGAATTGTTAATCTCTTGTGAAGTGAAAGTGGATCTTGAGATTTAGAACTTGCCATGCTAGCATAGGTTCATAATTGATTGTCAATATGATTTGTGGTGTGAGATGAAAATACTTATACTACCCTATGTGATCTTAATGGATAACCTGTTCTTCAACCGTTATGTTTTCAAATTCTATAGACATATAGGGTCTAAGCATAATTGGTGTCTATTCATCTTCTATCTCTTTTGTGGATGTATGTTTAGTTTGGTATGCGTATGCTGACAGGTAGCGTATACTGGGTTCGTGTTATCCGATCAGATATCAAAATCATTGCATATAGAGATTAAAGGCGTCAGATCTAAGGGAAGTATTTAATGAAGTTGGGATCCCATGTTTATTCTCATATTAGTAATTCGAATTCAATCTCATTAGTTAATTTAATTTTTAGTTTAAAATTTGCATCCTAGTTTAATTTAGTTAATCAAAAACAAAATTGTTATTTGTCTTAGCAGTGGATTAAAACTAAACATTGTTGCATAGGCATATTTACTGATTGAAACTTAACCAGATCTCTGCGGAACGAACTTTAATTATATTACTTGTGACTACGTGCGCTTGCGTAATTTTGTGCTAACAATGACATACCTATCTCGAGAAAAGAAGTATTAGACTTTACTTCTAAACTCATAGAAATCGAGGAATACCTTAAGAAGATTCTAGGATGAGTCTTAAGGAATTACAAGAAGATTTCACTAAGATTATTAAGCCACAATTAGAAGAAATTCTAGAGTTGCTTAAAAATCAGCAGAATGCCGATAACATTGAAGCGGCAGCAGCAAAGATTATCAATGAAATAAAAATGGTTATTCATGATTGTCCTTGCAATAAAGAAATTCTTGATGTTCTTAAGACAGGTACATCAAACAGAGAAATCGTCTTAGCAGATGAAAAATTCAAGAAACCCTTGAAATACAGTTATCCTAACTTCAGCGTAGGAAACGAAGAAATGGGTTCTGGAAAGAACTCAGGAAGCTTAACCTGGCCATTTGATAAAGAATCATCATGAATTACATGCAAATGGTAGAAGAATTCTTCTGGAATAATCTAGAAGATGAAGAATTGCAGGTTACAGATGACAACTACGGTCAATTGGAACAAGCAATCAGATTAATGGAAATAGAGGATGACTCTATCGCCAACCAAGAAATAGAGTCAAGCAGTGAGCTAAAATCTTTATTTGGTATTAATCCTCATGAAACTCTAAACATTATTGAATCTTTCAGTACTGACGAAGAGGGATCAGACCCTTGGGAAGGTTCGGAAGAATCATTTCAAGCTGAAAAATCAGAAGAAGAAGTTTTTCCAGAAAACTTTAGAATGGACAAACAGGCTTCTCCAGAACAAGGAGAACACTATGGAGTCAAAAAGGAGGAAGAGCATGAAGGCAAAAACTCAGGTAATAGGAAGGGGAAAGGTAATTTTTATCCTTCTTATTCTATTCCGGATTCTAAAAATGTTACTAACATCTATGGTAGTAATATTTTAAATATTGACGGTAAAACCAATAGAAAAGAGCTCATTGATAAATGGTCTCAAGAAATTAGTCTAATAATACAGACTAATAGCGAAGCTTATGATGATCAAGGAACAGTCTTGTTATTGATGGAACATAAGACTACAGGTGTTGTTAATAGCATGATTAAAAACACCACATGGGTTCCAGTAATGAATCCCATAACTGCCTATGAAAATGTCATGGATGCAATCTATACATTGTTCCTAGGAATAGATCTTCAGACCAATAAAATTCAAGAATTGGCTAAGATAGTTAGTAAGGCAAAATCCATGCTTACTAAAATGCAACTTTGCGATATATGTTTTCTTGATCGATTTTATAATGATTATGAGAAATACTTATATCAATTAGTTGAGCTAGCAGATTATAAGAAGTTTATCAGAGATTATCTTCTTAAAATACCTCTAGTAGGTGAGAAAGCTCTTGAACGTTTTAATCTTGAAGCAACAGGAGCTGCTGAAAATAGTTTGGGCTATGCTCATAGAATAGTTAAAGAAGAAATCAGTCAGATTTGTGATTTGACTAAAAAGCAAAAACAGCTAAAACAGTTTAGTAAAAAATGTTGTGAAAAAGTGGTAGAACAACCTGTTAGGCCGAATACAAAATTAATAATCAACTTTGTATGAGAGATTAACAAGTAAAAGCGTTTATGCACTTAAAAAAAACTTCTTGTATTTCAAACCCTCTTCGTGATGTAAAATATCACAAAGAGCTGCTAGGTTACAATAAAGATAATTTGTTATCGATACCCTTCTAGGGTTAACCTATCTGTATTTATATACCATACAGCTACGATACAATCTCTAATTGATATTCCTAATAATCAGCTATACAATGATATCAATTACAGATTGTCACACGTCTCCTATGTCAACTCGATCTCTTTGATAGCTATCCAATCTTCAAAGATATCACTTCCATAATTAATCTTCAATCGCTGTTGAACAGTAGACGCGCTTCCTTCAGACAGAATTTAACAAACTCTGTCGAGCTTCCACCTGTCAGAGTTTAACTAAACTCTGACTGCTTCCAGCTAAACTCTGATAACTCCCTGTTACACTTAAACACTGATTAAAACTCATCAATTATATTTAACAATCTCCCCCAACTTGTTCATTAGCAAAAATTTACAAGTTAATGACAATAATTGATGATGTCAAAACAAATAGACAAATACAGTGTTTATACAAAATCAGAGTTTAAGCTTCTACTTAATAAAAACTTTAGAGAATAAGAAAATTCTTACATAACTTAATCTCTTATCATTTCAAGATCTGGCATGGTTCTGAGATAATCAATCAGCAATCTTCTTTCTGCATTTTCAAGTTCAATCTTCATTGCTTCTTTGATTTCTCTGAGTTGAGGATCACTTTCATCTGTTTGGTAGATAGCAGCCCTAAGATCATAAATCTTGTTCCTTCTCATTTCATTACCCAGTCTGATAAATCTAACTTTTTCTGCCTGTGTATTGAAATCAAGTACTGTGATTCCCAAATCAGTTTTTAACTTTGCAGTACCTTTCTTCATTTCAATGAAATTGCCTTGGTAATCCCTGTACTTAGGAATATATCTGCTATTATATTTCTGTCCTCTAATTGCCAGATTCTGAGTCATTTTCTGTCTGAGTACATTAGCAACTGACTGAGTCCTTCGACTATTCACCTTGAGAAGATATAGAACATACTCTAGTTCTTCCCAACATTTCAAGCCAATATCATCCTCACCAACTTTGAATACTGTCCCATCAGCCATGAAGTATAAAAGAAAATCCTTGTCTAAACTCTTCTGATGAACCAACTGCACTGATTCCAGTCTGTCCAAACTCTCTTGAGGAACACCACGACCTGGAACAGCCAGTGAAGAAGGATCTCTAGGACCAGTATATTGCCTTCTGTCTCTATGTGAACCTAGTCCACCCTTATTATTACCAACCTTGCCAGATAGAGCTTTTCCATCAGAAACATTCATTGAGACTCCAGATAACACATTTGGATCAGAAATTGTTCCTTTTCTAAAAACAGATTTCAACTGTGAAGAGTGTAAAGGTGTGATCATTGCTTGTGATACAACAGAAGTTGTAACTTTCTTCTGTGAACTTTCACCTTCAATGCCTTTTAGCTTGAGTTTAGCCTCTGCTGCAATTTCTTCCTTTGAGAACCGAGAACTTTGACTAACATCAGTCTTTTCTCTGATCACAACACCTTTAACAACAGGTCTAGGAGCTTTTCCTCTTTGTACCTTATCAGACTTTAAAGCTTTAAGATGTTTTTCTTGTAAACTCTTTTCCTCAGCTTCAATGTCCTCAATCGTAACTCCTTCCTCATTCTCTTCAATGAACAGCTTAGCAGCCAATTCTTCATCAGTTTGTGGATTAGAAGATAACAACAAACTCTTGGTCCTTGAAGTACCTTGAGTATCAGTATTTCTCCCAACAGACTGTGATTTTGATGACTTGCTAGTTCTCAGAGTTTGAACCTCTTCAGCCTTTTTCTTTCCTTTGTTACTTGCCCCTCCATCTCCAGCACTATCCCTTCTGACAACTCTCTCCCCCTTTTTGACATCATCAGATATAAGGATAGAAGTAATTAACTCCAAGGAGGTAGCAATAGAATCAATTTTAGCAGATAAATCAGACTGATTCTCTTCAACTTTAGCCAGCCTGGCAAAGAGATTATCTTGAGATTTAGAGAATTTTGTAGTCACTAGTTTCGAATCTCTTTCCATCTTCATCTCTCTAGCTACAACCTCATTTCGCAAAGTAGTGATTGCCAAATTGGTATCATCAAATCGTCTATCCAGAGTTTTAACTTGAACTATAGTTGCTTTCAAGCAAGAAAGAATCTCTGGATTTGAGATAGTATCAGCACTTTGCTTAACAAACTTAGCTGCTCTTCCTGGTGGAAAAATACAATCTTCTTTGTACCATTCAGCAGCATTCTTGGCAAATTGTGCTCTCTCAACTTCATGAGAAGTACAAGGTTGAGAAAAAGGTGTATGTTTATCATCAGTTTGTACTGGTGCACTCAGAGAAGTATCAGAGTTTGCACTACTGTCACCTTCAGCTTCAACACTTGTAGCTTTAACTGGTTCATCTTCAGCCATAGGTTTAGCAATATCTTCTGTAGGCTTTTCAGGATTTTCTCCATGTTGCTCAGGCTCAGCAACAGGCATTGAATGAGAAGTGACTTTGGTTGCCTGATCAATTTCTTCACCTTCTTCAACAGTGTGGTGAGCATCAGATATTATCTCAGTATGAGATGCCACAGCTTCAGAAGGAACAACCGTAGGTTGATCAGCTACACCAATATCAGAGATAGGATCAGAGAATGGCATAAATGAATCAGGAACATCATTTATTGGAGAAACACCATCTCTTGCATCCTCTTCTGCAGGCATTTTTTCCTCTGCAGGCATTACATCCTCTGCAGGTATTACATCCTCTGCAGGTATTGCATCTTTCTCAACCTCAACAGGAGGTATTTGCTGGGAAGCAACCTCTGGAGCTTCAATATCTTCATCCACAGAATCAGAGACTATCAGTTTTCTTCGTCTCGCTAGAGGTATATTATCTGAATCCTCTTCACTAGATGGTGACTTAGGCATGTTTGCTCGAGCTTTCATTCTTTTCCCCCTTCTAGTGTAAACAGCTTCAGGAGACTTCCGTTTTGATGTTCTTTGAGTCTCTTCCGCCTGCTTTAGACTTGCATGTCGTTCAGCAATTGCTTTCTTAACTCTTTGTAATTTAGACTTTGTTTTTGATGGAGATTGTGACGAATCAGAGTTTGCTGACTGAGCAGGTGATTCAGTGTTTGGTTCTGGTTGAGGTTCCTAGTGTGGTTCAGGTTGTTGTGGTTCTTGTTCAGGTTCATCTTGTTGTGGTGCATCTTGTTGTGGTTGATTTAGAAAATTTCGTAGAGCAAGAGGCATGACAAAAGCAGGGAGATTTTCTTTACCAACATCCTTGTTAGTCATATAAGAGAATATTTGTTATTGACTCTAAAAGGATCAATTGCATCAGTGTCATCAATTTCGAGACCAGGTACACATGCATTGAACAGCATTTGACAAAAACGAGCATAATAAACAGTAGTAGACTCTGACAGTTTATCACCTAAGCTCATCAAAACATGTCGACCAAAATCAAAATTAGTACCATAGAGCAGAGAATACCCGATTTGGAGACTATCCATTGGAATGGCATCCCAGTTTGTGACTTTCTTCTGGAACGTCCTAGTTATGCAATCAAAGAAGAAATTCCATTCCTTTCTGAGATTTGGTCGCTTTATTCTGCCAAGCTTGTCAAGAGATTCCATGTAACCTATCTCTTATAGCATCTCTCTCAGATAAGTTTCATTAACCAGAGTATAAGAAGTATGTGTATCAAACCCCATTGTATCTCGTACAGTCTGTGGAGTAATCACATAATCTTGGTCTTCGTAAGTGAAGATAATGGTAGGAGTTCCACTCTCTCCTCCATCCTCATAAACTGAATTCTGCCAGAATGAAGCAATTTGAGACGCAGAAAGAGTAGCAGGTCCAGTCAGAGCTTGTCCAATCTCTGAATCCCTCAAAAAGTTCTGCATGAGATGAAACGATTCTGGAACGCGTTGATGATAGAGTGGAGCTTCATAGTTGTTAGGAACAAACCGTAAACCAAGAGCAGTGAATGCTTTAGATGCCATTTAGTTAAGAAGTTTGCAAGAATTTCCAAGAGATATGTATGTAGAGAAGGTGTTTGCGTGAGTGCCCAAGAGAAAAATAAGAAAACTGTGAGAGTAAGAATAAAGCAAAATCGTTTGGACACAAAAGTGATTAAATTAATGAAAAACTCAATCTCTTATGTAACAAACACTCAATCAGTTCCTTGATTAATGTGTAGTGGGACACGATAATAGGTAAGTGGGACACATTAAAGGGCGAGTGGGTCATGTGCGCCTATTTTTAAGAAGAGTATATGAAAAATTAAAACATTAAAATATTTGATTTAAACAAAAATCAAATAACACTCTTTTAAAAATATCTGAACCCAAGTAAAATCAGAATTTGAAGCGTTTACCTGTTGCCTTTAATAACCAGAATACGAAGCGATTAAGAACTTCGTTCTTACCCATCTCTATTTAAGGCCTAGAGACTAGCTCAGATTATTTCATTAAACCTTTAACCTTTCAGTCTCCCCTGTAAAATCACAAACCCTTCAAACCAAATACTCTTGAAAAACAATGGCTAACCTTACCATCAAAGAAAAGAACCTTCATCTTGTCGAGAATAGAGACATCTTCAGCTATACGCGTGAAGAGTTTGAAGCGTTTGAGTGGGAAAGGCAGCTTGAGACGCTGTGGCTGCAAATGGATGCTGGTTTGGAAGAGCTCGAGAGAGAGAAACCTGCAAGGGTGATCGACATCGATGCTGCCCTCCAAGCAACATTGGCATGGCTCTCCTCGAAGGCATCCTCATCCAACACCACCAACCATTGTTAATGAATATGTCAGCAAAAATAACCTTATCCCTTCAACTTCCACCCAAATAAAGTGGCAAAACGGGATCTGGGAATTTTTGCTAACAATGGAGTGGTGTGGACGGACCTTTTACTTTCCTGTTGAATAGATTAGCAGATAGAGAGAACAAAAAGATGTAATATTTGCTTGTAATCTCTTTCTTATTATCAATGAAAATTTTGTTTCTCTAATCATATTCATTATGTTCTGCAACTGTTATTTATGTTATATGAACTGTTCTTCAAGAAATTGAATCAAGAAGAGAATATGAAAACTAATTAAAGTAATCATATAAAGAACACATTCATCAACTATCCACTGATTAACAGTTGTCAAAAACCCTACTTACTCCAAGACTTTCAAATTGTCCAAGTGAAAATTTACCTTAGAGTACAAATCATGAATCAACAGCGTTTGTCAATTCTCCAACTTTATCACCGAAACCCTTTCATAAATTGCACAGTTGTGAATATTTGTGTGTGTGAAGCAGAGTTTACTAAATCAATTTTTAGAGCATCTAATTTTTCATAAAATCCATAAAGTAAATCAATAAACACTGGATGCACAAACTGTCATAGTAAACACTGACTGTATGATGAAAGCTAAACTCTGAAGTAATCGAACTTTATTCAGTAATTTTTTTATTTTATACCCCCTTGATATACATTTTTTTTTCATCATTCATTTTTTTTATTTTTTTATTTTTTTTTATCATTTTTTTTATTCCAGTAATCAGAGGTTGGAACTAGTCACCAAAAATTCAAAAATTTTAGCCCTTATTATTTTGATAAGTTCCTGGGTCATCCTAGTATTTAACTAGTCACCAAAAATCAGAGAATTTTAGCACATATTATATACCAATAGGTTCCTGGGTCATCCTAGTATCCAACATAATCTCAAAGGAGTATAACAACCTCTATACATTTTCTTTGGGGTATTGCAGTAAACATTTTATTCTTATCAGAGTATAACTAACAGAGTTTAGAGTTCATCAACATCAGTAGTTCTTCATGAAAGGTAATGCACACAGTTATTATAGACTCAGAGTTTAGGACAAAATAAACTAAGAGATGCTATAAATATGAGCCAGTATCATGCTGTGTTAACTTTCTGCACAATCTAAGATTAGATCACAATAACTCAGAAAGATTCATGATTAATTGCTGAGAATCATGCTTCATACATATTTCTTCATTGGTGTTTTCATTCAGACAAAAATCAACTCAAAGTTCACAGAGTTTATCAAACTTATTAACAGTGTATGACATACAGACATGCTGACAGAGTTTAACAGAGTCTGCATAACAGAGTTTAATCAACAGAGCTCACTCAACATTTAACCAATCAGGAAATATGATTAATACATCACATAGGTAAAGTTTGAATCTAACCAACATTTCTAGTCAGAACCAGAGACCATTCCTAGTTCATTAACCAGCCTTGTAAATGTAGCTTCACTCAATGGTTTAGTGAAGATATCTGCAAGCTGTTGTTCTGTAGAGACAAAATGTAGTTCAATATTTCCTTCTTCCACATGTTCTCTGATGAAGTGGTACCTTATGCTGATGTGTTTGGTCATTGAATGCTGTACTGGATTACCTGTCATAGCAATAGCACTTTGGTTATCACAGTAAATAGGTATATTACTGTACCTCAATCCATAATCCAGCAATTGATTCTTCATCCATAAGATCTGTGCACAACAGCTACCAGCTGCAATATACTCTGCTTCAGCTGTAGATGTGGAGATTGATTTCTGTTTCTTGCTGTACCAGGAAACAAGTCTGTCACCAAGAAATTGACAACTTCCACTAGTGCTCTTTCTGTCTACCTTGCAGCCTGCAAAGTCTGCATCAGAATACCCAAGTAGCTTGAAATCTGATTCTCTGGGGTACCACAGACCTAATGATATGGTGCCCTTGAGATACTTGAAGATTCTTTTCACAGCTGTCAAATGTGGCTCTCTAGGATCTGCCTGAAACCTTGCACAAAGACAGGTTGCATACATGATGTCTGGCCTACTTGCTGTCAAGTATAGAAGAGAACCTATCATGCCCTTGTAGTTTGTCATATCCACTGAAACTCCTGTGTCTTTGTCCAATTTAGTTGCTGTTGCCATGGGAGTTGATGCAGATGAACAGTCAAGCATACCAAATTTCTTGAGAAGATTTCTGGTGTATTTTTCTTGATTAATGAAAATTCCATCTTCTGTTTGTTTCACCTGTAGGCCTAGAAAGTAACTAAGCTCTCCCATCATGCTCATTTGATATCTGGACTGCATGAGCTTGGCAAACTTCTTACAGAGTTTATCATTAGTAGACCCAAAGATGATGTCATCAACATAAATTTGAACTAAAAGGAGGTCACTTCCTTGATTGAAATAAAATAGAGTTTTGTCAATTGTTCCTCTGTTGAATCCACTTTCTAGAAGAAACTGAGCAAGTGTCTCATACCATGCTCTTGGTGCCTGCTTAAGTCCATATAGTGCCTTATCTAGCCTGTAGACATAATCTGGATATTTGGGGTCCACAAATCCTGGTGGTTGTTCAACAAACACTTCTTCTTCAAGTTTTCCATTCAGAAAAGCACTTTTCACATCCATCTGGAACACTTTGAATTTCTTGTGAGAGGCATATGCTAGAAAAATTCTGATTGCCTCCAATCTTGCAACTGGAGCAAATGTTTCATCATAGTCTATTCCTTCCTGCTGTGAATAGCCTTTTGCTACCAGTCTAGCCTTGTTCCTCGTGATAACACCTTCACTGTCAGTCTTGTTTCTGAAAACCCATTTAGTACCCACAATTGATCTGTTCTTTGGTCTTGGTACAAGGGTCCAAACTTCATTCCTTTCAAATTCATTTAACTCTTCCTGCATTGCTGTTATCCAGTCTGCATCTTGAAGAGCTTCTTCCACTTTCTTTGGTTCATTTTTAGACAAGAATGCATGAAACAGACATTCACTTGCAGTAGCACTTCTTGTCTTTACTTTTGCATCTGGATCACCAATTATCAAATCAGGTGTATGTGATTTAGTCCATTTCCTAGCAGAAGGCAAATGACTTCTATCAGCATGTGATCCTCCCCCTTGATCCATGCTCTCCTGATTCTGTTGTGATCTATCTTCGTTTTCTGAGACTCCCCCTGAACTTGACTGCCCAGAGTCAGAATTTGAATTTTCAGAGTTTGAAGCATCAGAGTTTGATCCAGATTTTTTAGTTGACTCAGTATCAGTGTTTGAGTCTTCATCTTGATCATGCTCCCCCTCAACTGGTTCTCCCCTTTGTTGTGACTGAGAAGTTTCTCCAGAATTTACCAGTAGAGGTTCAGAGTTTGTTTTAACAGAGTCTGTCAGAATTGTTTCATCAGAGTTTCCTTCATCAGAGTTTAAAACTTCATTTTCAAAGTTCAGTTGATCATATTCATCTTTGTCTTCAAGTCCAGTTATCTTCTTATCATCAAAAGAAACATGTATAGATTCCATGATCACTTTAGTTCTCAGATTGTAAACTCTGAATGCCTTTGTTGACAGTGGATTGCCAACAAAAATTCCTTCATCTGCCTTTAACTCAAACTTGGTCAACTGTTCTGGATGAGTCTTCAAAACAAAACATTTGCACCCGAAAATATGAAAGTATTTCAGGTTAGGCTTCTTTTTCTTCACCATCTCATATGGTGTCTTCCCATGCTTATTGATCAGTGTTGCATTTTGAGTAAAACAAGCAGTTTGAACAGCTTCTGCCCAGAAATAAGTTGGCAATTTTGCTTCATCAAGCATAGTTCTGGCAGCTTCAATTAAGGTTCTATTTTTCCTTTCAACTACACCATTTTGTTGTGGTGTACCAGGTGCTGAAAATTCTTGTTTCACTCCATTGTCCTTGCAGAATTCTTCCATTGTTGCATTTCTGAACTCAGTTCCATTATCACTTCTGATGATTCTGACTTTGTTGCTTGATCCTTTGTCCAGAAGCTTCACATGCTCCATCAGAGTCGATGCTGTTTCATCCTTCTTTGCTAGAAAATACACCCAAGTGAATCTAGTGTATTCATCAATAATGACTAAAGCATATTTCTTCCTTGCAATAGACATAACATTTACTGGACCAAATAGATCAACATGCAGAAGATGATAGGGATCAGTGATAGAAAATTCTGTCTTGCTCTTGAAAGATGACTTCCTTTGTTTAGCCTTCTGACATGAGTCACATAGGCCATCAACATTTAACAGGGTCTTTGGGAGTCCTCTTACAAGATCCTTTCTGATCAATTCATTGATGTTGTTCAAGTTCAAATGTGAGAGTTTCTTGTGCCACTTCCAACTCTCTTCACTAGACATTCTTGTAGACAGGCAAACAGCTTTTCCAACAGAGTCTATCAAAATCTTGATTTCATAAATGTTGTTTTGCCTGTGACCAACTAGAACAACCTTTCCTGTAGATTTGCTGATAACTTCATAATATTCAGGTTGAAAATCTACATGATATCCCTTGTCACAGATTTGACTCACAGATAGCAAGTCATGCTTGAGTCCTGGGACATGAGCTACATTGTTGATGATGACATTTCCAAGATTGATATTGCCATATCCCAATGTTCTTCCTATATTGCCATCACCATAGGAAACTTTTGGGCCAGCCTTCTCCTCATATTTTTATAGCAGGGCTTTATTTCCAGTCATGTGTCCTGAACATCCACTGTCCACGACTAGGGTTGCCTCCCTGTTACCCTGCAATCACAAACAATTACTGAGGATTAGTTTTAAGGATCCAGACTTGCTTGGATCCTTTGGCATTCTTAACTTTGTTAGCTTTTGCAGCGGAATTAACATTATCAGAGTTTGAGCTAACTGTATCAGTGTTTACACTTGCAGTATCAACTTTAACCCATTTTAGATTGGGTTTCAGTTCATAGTAATTATGATAGATAGCATGATATTTTCTGCAAGTATAGATGGAATGCCAAGTGCTTCCACAGTGTGTGCATAGAGTCTGTGGCTTAGTTCTAGCAAAATCCTTCTTTACCTCAGACTTTGTAGGTAAAGAATTTATATTTTTATTTTTCTTGCAGAAATTTGCAAGATGCTTAGTACTACCACAGTTATGACATGTCTTTCTTGGAGCATAACTAGCAAGCATTGGTTTATTTCCTGAAGTGATGCCTACTTTTCCATTTCTGTTCTTGTTTGACACTTTCTTTTTCTCAACAGATTTTAACTCCTTCAGTTTATGTTTGAGTTGTTTATGTCATTGAACCAATATTAACCTGTTTAACACTAGTTTTTACTGGTTTTCTTTTGACATCTTCCTTTTCATTTTCAGACAAAAACTTACTGGTTCCATGAACAAATTTAGTTCTGACTTTAAATTGATTTTGAAATCTAAGTTCATCTCCCTCATTATAACCTAGACCAACAGTGTCTGTTTGAAAAATCTGTTGAGTGTCCTTTCCAGAATTAGTCCAAGTCCTATGTAACGCCCCGAATTTTCCCAATACTGAAAATATACTTTTTATAATAATTTAAACTTTCATACAGGGGAATTTTTGAAAATTTCGGCATGCAGTATTCGTAAATTAGACTATCCACCTGTATTTCATCCCAAATCAAATTCCAATTCAAAATCACAAATAAAACTCAAATACACCAACGATTCCTCACCGAGGATCGATTCCAGGTTATGGTATGAAACAAGAATCTGAACTATACAAATTATTACAAACATTATCTCTTATCTAAATACCAACTACTATACCGTCAAACCGTAGCTCCATTCAATACAGCCTTTGTCTGTACTGGTTCTGAAATCTATCCTTAATAGAATGCCTTGTCGCTCTCATTCGATTTGCAATACATAGGTGGATCATCCTTACATCTAACTGCAAAAGGGTTAGGTAAAACAGAGCAAGAGTGAGCCAAAGAACGCTCAGCAAGTATATATAGTGATAGCAATATCAACAACAATTATAAGTTCTAAGAGTCAAGAAGAATTTTCATATGCTTCGAAAAATATCAACTAAATCAAATATCTTTATTATCACGAGGAACCAACATTGCTTCACTGGAATGGGGTGTATCACAATAAGAACTGATAAAAGTTATGATAGCAAGATCTAATTGAAATAAGCTTCAAGGGAATCGGGTATCAAAACAACCCAATCTCAATGAATAGATTAGAATTGGATTTTTTTTTATTTCTTTAAAAAAAACAATAAGGTTAGGCTGCTGATCAGTCACGCACTAACCCCGGACAAACGCACACAGCAATGTCCTTTAATGGATCCACGGCACACATTGGCCTTAACTTCTGACCACGAATCTGGTCTCCCCGAAGGGACTCCTCTGACCATAATATGGTCTCCCCGAAGGGACATCAAAAACATTCCAATTCTAACCCGACTGCACTAGGGGTCGGAACAATCGACAACCCTTAACACATCAACCAACTGTCACGTTCCAAAGCAACAATTCATGATCCAAGAATTAATAATGAATTCAAGATCAACAGGTGTCGACAAGTTCGACACGATAAATGGGGTAATAAATAATGAACGATAATCTCAAAAGTGTCGACAAGTTCGACACATTAACCAGGGGTAAATGAATAAATAATATCAACAACAGATCTCGGCCAGTTCAATAGAATAATTTGGATGATAGATCACATCTTCATGATATTTAAAGAAAGTTTCACTTGATCAAGAGGTGAAGGGAATATTTGCAATATAATCAATAATAATTGAGACTACAAGACAACAATTATCATTAAGTGCTAAACATCTAATCAAGTTTCCTATACATGGAAAGGTTCAAATCAATATAAGCGAGTAAAACAGTTTAGAAGCCTACTTGTAAAAATAATCACTGGATGATCAATGTCAAATTAGTTTGAAGAAAACATTCCTTGGAAGAATATTTATTGAGGAAAATCATAAATCATATTCAGGAATTATATTAAAAGATTTTTCTAAAGTCTTAAGTCTTGGATTTCCTCTGTTTAAAAATATCACTTAAATAATTTTGAAGAGGATAAAATAGTACGCGACTGAGGAATCCGGTAAAATATCACTTAGTAGAATATTAATAAAACTGAGGAATATTTATATAAAATAATCTTAAAAGAGTCAACTCCTGAACGATAGGTATTGAGGAATCCGATAAAATATCAAATACTGGAATATTAATAAAAATAAAGAATATTTATTTAAAATAATTCAAAAGAATCAACACCTGAAATATAGGTGAAGAAAATCAACAATTGAATAATAATTTTTTTTTTTGAAAATAAACAATTAAATACTAGTCGACGGAAAATATCACTTAAAACAATTGTAAGGGGTATAGATCCTAGTGAAACGACTTGGAAGAAAATCTCACAATTAATAAGGACAGGTTCACATTATTTAAACTAAAATGAAGAGTACAGTTGCTTGCAAGAAAGAATTTGAAAGAACATATAACTAATACAGGAGAATTTCACTTCACTTGAACAATAAGTGAGGGATAATATACTTGCCTCAATACACGCAATCTCCAGTTCCAACATTTCAATCCTTTACTCACTTTACATCAGTCTCTACCTCTTATTCACTGGCATTTACTTGGTCGTACATTCGTCTCTCTTTTATCATCTGTCTGCCCCTACACGAGCATACCCGTCCAATCTGATAATCTTTCCATTCATTAAGATTCCATCTACGCTGATACTGGCTCTTAGCTGGCCTCCTATGCGTACCTATATACAGATATAGTACTACTTCAGTACACGTGTAACCTTAACTGTCAAATTCTATTCTACCCAATCGTGTCCTAATACGCTTTACAATTAACACATGTAGTTCATACATATCATACTCTCGAAATAATAACATATAATCACATAATCACACTAACATCAACTATTTATAAACTTCTGAATCCACGAATTTAGCACACATATTTACATTACACATATATACTAACTAATCACGTTTACTACTTCTTTTATGGGTACTTTAATAATTTAATACCCTATAATCCTTATATGAAAATTCGACTCTATCTTGGGTTTTCAAACCAAATGCCCGAGCTAAAACTGTCCATTTACTTGGGTATTTAGCTTTGTACAAATCCTCAAACATGACTCTACTAATTACTATTTAATCTTCCATTTATCGAAGAAATTTAAACAAATTACATACTAACCAAACTAACATTTCCAGAAATTATCCAGGACTTTATATGCAAGTATCAAACTCAACATTAATCACATATAACTCCTGACTTATACATCCAATTCCATAGAATTCAACTCCACCTCTTACAAAAATCATCTGAACCAAAACAAGATTTCATAGTAAGACTCATTTAACACATAATTTAACGATAACAAAATAATAAATCATAATCTAGACAGTGAATTTACGAGGCACTAGCCACACTCCTCGTCCCAGCTGCAAATCACGAGAACATCACAATTACCACCATCCAGGTTTCTTGATTCCTTGCTTAACACCATAAATGTACACCCCAGAACACTACTACCACCCTGCTACCTGTAGTCGCAACCACTCAGCCGCACAACATTTGAATCTCTCTACTTCGTCACACCCCTTCACTAAAATCACACACACAAACCAACCACAAGCACACCCACGCACGCACATCCATCCTCTGCACACCCGCAACATCATTTCCAGCCCAAAACAGACCCATAGTAGTAGTTTAAGTTTGAATTCGACTCACCCATCTACTAAACACATACACACGTACACTATTTCGGACTCACACACACACAGAGTATACGCACACAACTCAGCCGATTACTAAACAATAATCACCATCACGACCGTATAATCTCAAACCCCCAATATTTCAAAACCAATGAATCAATCATACCCACACACACTGTAAGTATAGATTACAGAGATGGCCAGGGGAGAGGAAGGGATCAATTCGTACAAGCATCATCTATACAAACTCGAATTGCAGCTTCCAAAGGTGTTGGAGGGCTGAGGCTAAAGAGAGACTCGCGCAACTGCACACACATACGATATACACACTGTTTAGAACAAAAAGGGAGGAGGAGGGGCTCGGGACAGAGGGGAATTACGGGAGAGGGAGGGAGAGATATTTAGATGGTTAGAGAGAGACACAGAGAGTTCGAGAGTTTGTTGTCGAGGTAGAGTCGTAGAGAGGATTCGAGAGATTGGAAGAACACCGAACAATCTGGGGAAGTCCAGTTGTGAGATTAAGAACAGAAAGGGGAAATTTTGAAATTTTCTAATGCTGAAAACAAACAAATAAAAAGAATCCAATTTAAATCACTTCTACAAAAATCGTAATAAAATGAAAACTTGGAAAAAAATAAACTTTAAATTTTTAAAATAAAGAGGACGAAATTACAACCATCCACATATTTTTAAAATATTTTTATGATCAAAAATGAATTAAATATGAATTTTACAAGCTTTTATAACTTAAATATAGTAAAACACTTAAAATCATTTTAAAATACGCAAACACCCAGAATAATTCTCTCAATAATTTTAAAAACTAAATAAATATGCAAATATGATATTGCAAAAGATTTCGGAATTTTTACATACTCCGATGATTTTGTAAAATTGCAAAGATCAATAATGCATGATTTAAATAGATTTAATCACAAAATTTCAAATAAAAATACATGGACTCACATTTCACGTATAAATCACCATATAAACATGTAAATGTGATATCACATATATTTAATCTTAAAAAAAAAATCCACACCACATAATCCACATTTAATATTTAAATAATAATATTTATAATTACGAATTTTCTAATGCGTTATATCCTTCCCCCCTTAATAGGATTCTGTCCTCAGAATCAAGCTTAAGAAAACGCAATAATACTCAACCATTTCTCTTTCAATTTCCAAGTCATTTCTTTCATTCTATAATTCCTATCAATTCAATTCACATCGATAGGCTCATCATGTAGGCCTTCAAATTCCAACATTACTTAAACCTTTGGCTTACAAGTCTCGTTAATTTGGATACTGATCACTCGTACGCGACGATCCTCTTCTACCGAAAATCGGACATGACCTATTCGTATAATAGACTATGCCCTGTACACAACACCTCGAATACTAACCCAATCATCCGTAAATAATTCATTCATACACAATACTTAAACAAAACCCGCCTTGACTCGCAGCAAACATATAAACGAAGAAATCTGTCTTGACTTGCAGTAAACAGGTAAATAATTAAATCTTCAAAATAAAATCCACGCAATTAGGACAATTGATACCACCTCCACGCTCCTACTCATAATTCAGATTGCCCCAGATAAAACATTGAGAAAAAGAATATCAGGAAATCCCTTAATCATTCTTACTCCCCTTTCAACGTACAATGTTACTCGAGGAGGGAATAATTAGGAAATTTCTATCTATCCTTAATCCCATTGTTTTACTGAGGCAGCATTTACTTAAAAACATATATATCTTACAAACCGTCAAAATTTAAACTCTACACATTATAACTCCCATACTTATCAATAACTCATCTCCTTGAGCTATTTCATTCTTCTATATTTATCAGCTTCACCTTCTGCTTCCGTCAACTCCGCTTGATACTTCCTACTTTCCTCTAACGATTCATTCGCAATAATCTAAATCTTTGGATCTTCCATCTATAACTTCCCAAATTCTTTGACATTGCCTTGAGCATTGTATGCCTATTTAATCTCTCCTGGTTCATCTGGTTGCACTGACACTTGAGCGGTTTTCGATCTCTTCTTTCATTCCGAAAAGCTTTCCCCACTTTTATCCATTCGTTTCTTGATTTATAGTCTTGTCCACTGCTATAGCTATCTTGGTAAAATATTTGATAATCTAAGGAAATTCCTAGCTGATCCTTCAAAACATTTGATAATTGCTGGCATCTTCGGCCTTTCCTGATTCATTACTGCTTCCTCTTCTCGTAGTTCACTTTGATTCTTTCGTCATATCCTGAAGATTATAATTCTTTCAATTGTCATCACATTCGTCTTCTTAACAACATCCTTTATAATCATCATGAACTTCTAGGTTCTAATTCTGTCCCTTCTTACCATACTACTCCTTCCATTTATTCCTATAACTTCCCATATTTATAATAGTACAATAGTAATATACTTTTTCTCGAATTCTTACCTTTGACAGTGGGGGTCCTGTTGGTCTAAATAACTTATATCCTGTAGGTAGCTATCTCGCCTCATTATCCTGGTCTTCAAAATCCTCTAGATCCTACATTCCTTTCTGGCCAAACCTCACATCTTCTGTTAAAACCATTCTTGAAAATTTTCTGGTTCCCTGTCTTCTTTTTCTTACCGTCTCGTTCCATCTGCGTAAACTCACTCTTACTCTTAATATTAGTGATCTTCTGACTATATTCGCACAAGTTATTAACTCCACACAATCACTTTACTTGTTATCCAAACCTTCAATTCTTGCTAAAATTCCTTACAAACGAACCGTACCACTCTACCTTGCCTTGCTCAAGTTATCCCGTTCCGTCTCTAAACTTGTATATCTGACAATTTATCTCAACATCCAAATTCTTGTAATATTTTATCTACTGTATCCACAGTGAAAATATATAATAAACAAGTGTTCTTCAACAATCCTTCCTTCACGATAACTATCACATACCAATTATATCATTCATCACTCTATTTTCGACTTTAACACAATTATCATTTCATGTCCTTATCAGCTATTCTTCAACCATAATCAATTTCTCCGCATTATCGAATCTTGTACGTGTGTTGTCAATCCACTGATTAATCTAACTTGATATTCAATCTCTGCTTTAACCTCAAATCTCAAAACTGCTCATCCAATTTTCCTTCGACGTAAATGTAGCTTGGACCACTCAAAATTTCATCATCTTCATTTTTCCTGCTCTCAATCATCGAAAAATTTTAGAAATCACAAAGGTTTATAATGGAAGGGATCAACAGAATAGACAGGTTTTAACATATATGAATATAGTTTTGTTTGAAAAAGGATTTAACCGAGAGATCAATATGATCATTGAACTGTTTTCAAGTTGTATTTGTCACTTAGGTCCACCGCCATAGTACAAAAAGGTGGCCAGCCTTTAGTACTTTCATGACAAACACAATCAGTGGCGTCCCACCAGACTTCTACCACATAAATAAGATGTCCCTGAATCCCCTACATACATAGGGTTGTTCATCCCAGTTAGAATAAAAAAGGTTAAGTATTCAGAGAGAAACAAAAAGAATTCAAGGGTCTCAATAATTTTATATGCGTCATGTTGAATCAAGTGATCCCCTGGAAAATAGAGGTATCTCTGAAAAATAGGAATGCGTTTAAATAAATCTGAAAAATTCGTCATCAATTGAAGTATAGTTGATTATCAAAGGTGATGGGGTATTATCAATAAGAAACAGAAAGAAAGGTTTAATCTCCTTAATCAATAAATTAAATGAAATCAATGGTTGGTAATGAATAACCACGCCATTCCTCCAACCTATGCCGGGAATCGCATTTCGCATCTTGTTTACCGTCCTTACACAATTTCTATATCATTCACGGAGTAACTAAAGTTGCAAAAGAAATTCTAGAACACACACGAAGGTCTACACATCGCATCCTCCAAGCTGGTAACTTCGGTCGTCTATTTAACGTAGGCGGCGCCGAATCAACTTCTTCGTCCAAAGTTGTACCTTCGAATGAATCGAATTCTGACTCGCGCGATATGTCGAAATACTAACTAACGTCGCATCCGTTATCCTAATATCCTAAGGCAAATCTTATCTTAAATCGTTCCATCTAATGTCCCACTTAATACGTATACCTAGTCATCCTAACTTGTTTCAGTGACCATAACCTGTCGCTCTGATACCAACTTGTAACGCCCCGAATTTTCCCAATACTGAAAATATACTTTTTATAATAATTTAAACTTTCATACAGGGGAATTTTTGAAAATTTCGGCATGCAGTATTCGTAAATTAGACTATCCACCTGTATTTCATCCCAAATCAAATTCCAATTCAAAATCACAAATAAAACTCAAATACACCAACGATTCCTCACCGAGGATCGATTCCAGGTTATGGTATGAAACAAGAATCTGAACTATACAAATTATTACAAACATTATCTCTTATCTAAATACCAACTACTATACCGTCAAACCGTAGCTCCATTCAATACAGCCTTTGTCTGTACTGGTTCTGAAATCTATCCTTAATAGAATGCCTTGTCGCTCTCATTCGATTAGCAATACATAGGTGGATCATCCTTACATCTAACTGCAAAAGGGTTAGGTAAAACAGAGCAAGAGTGAGCCAAAGAACGCTCAGCAAGTATATATAGTGATAGCAATATCAACAACAATTATAAGTTCTAAGAGTCAAGAAGAATTATCATATGCTTCGAAAAATATCAACTAAATCATATATATTTATTATCACGAGGAACCAACATTGCTTCACTGGAATGGGGTGTATCACAATAAGAACTGATAAAAGTTATGATAGCAAGATCTAATTGAAATAAGCTTCAAGGGAATCGGGTATCAAAACAACCCAATCTCAATGAATAGATTAGAATTGGATTTTTTTTTATTTCTTTAAAAAAAACAATAAGGTTAGGCTGCTGATCAGTCACGCACTAACCCCGGACAAACGCACACAGCAATGTCCTTTAATGGATCCACGGCACACATTGGCCTTAACTTCTGACCACGAATCTGGTCTCCCCGAAGGGACTCCTCTGACCATAATATGGTCTCCCCGAAGGGACATCAAAAACATTCCAATTCTAACTCGACTGCACTAGGGGTCGGAACAATCGACAACCCTTAACACATCAACCAACTGTCACGTTCCAAAGCAACAATTCATGATCGAAGAATTAATAATGAATTCAAGATCAACAGGTGTCGACAAGTTCGACACGATAAATGGGGTAATAAATAATGAACGATAATCTCAAAAGTGTCGACAAGTTCGACACATTAACCAGGGGTAAATGAATAAATAATATCAACAACAGATCTCGACCAGTTCAATAGAATAATTTGGATGATAGATCACATCTTCATGATATTTAAAGAAAGTTTCACTTGATCAAGAGGTGAAGGGAATATTTGCAATATAATCAATAATAATTGAGACTACAAGACAACAATTATCATTAAGTGCTAAACATCTAATCAAGTTTCCTATACATGGAAAGGTTCAAATCAATATAAGCGAGTAAAACAGTTTAGAAGCCTACTTGTAAAAATAATCACTGGATGATCAATGTCAAATTAGTTTGAAGAAAACATTCCTTGGAAGAATATTTATTGAGGAAAATCATAAATCATATTCAGGAATTATATTAAAAGATTTTTCTAAAGTCTTAAGTCTTGGATTTCCTCTGTTTAAAAATATCACTTAAATAATTTTGAAGAGGATAAAATAGTACGCGACTGAGGAATCCGGTAAAATACCACTTAGTAGAATATTAATAAAACTGAGGAATATTTATATAAAATAATCTTAAAAGAGTCAACACCTGAACGATAGGTATTGAGGAATCCGATAAAATATCAAATACTGGAATATTAATAAAAATAAAGAATATTTATTTAAAATAATTCAAAAGAATCAACACCTGAAATATAGGTGAAGAAAATCAACAATTGAATAATAATTTTTTTTTTTGAAAATAAACAATTAAATACTAGTCGACGGAAAATATCACTTAAAACAATTGTAAGGGGTATAGATCCTAGTGAAACGACTTGGAAGAAAATCTCACAATTAATAAGGACAGGTTCACATTATTTAAACTAAAATGAAGAGTACAGTTGCTTGCAAGAAAGAATTTGAAAGAACATATAACTAATACAGGAGAATTTCACTTCACTTGAACAATAAGTGAGGGATAATATACTTGCCTCAATACACGCAATCTCCAGTTCCAACATTTCAATCCTTTACTCACTTTACATCAGTCTCTACCTCTTATTCACTGGCATTTACTTGGTCGTACATTCGTCTCTCTTTTATCATCTGTCTGCCCCTACACGAGCATACCCGTCCAATCTGATAATCTTTCCATTCATTAAGATTCCATCTACGCTGATACTGGCTCTTAGCTGGCCTCCTATGCGTACCTATATACAGATATAGTACTACTTCAGTACACGTGTAACCTTAACTGTCAAATTCTATTCTACCCAATCGTGTCCTAATACGCTTTACAATTAACACATGTAGTTCATACATATCATACTCTCGAAATAATAACATATAATCACATAATCACACTAACATCAACTATTTATAAACTTCTGAATCCACGAATTTAGCACACATATTTACATTACACATATATACTAACTAATCACGTTTACCACTTCTTTTATGGGTACTTTAATAATTTAATACCCTATAATCCTTATATGAAAATTCGACTCTATCTTGGGTTTTCAAACCAAATGCCCGAGCTAAAACTGTCCATTTACTTGGGTATTTAGCTTTGTACAAATCCTCAAACATGACTCTACTAATTACTATTTAATCTTCCATTTATCGAAGAAATTTAAACAAATTACATACTAACCAAACTAACATTTCCAGAAATTATCCAGGACTTTATATGCAAGTATCAAACTCAACATTAATCACATATAACTCCTGACTTATACATCCAATTCCATAGAATTCAACTCCACCTCTTACAAAAATCATCTGAACCAAAACAAGATTTCATAGTAAGACTCATTTAACACATAATTTAACGATAACAAAATAATAAATCATAATCTAGACAGTGAATTTACGAGGCACTAGCCACACTCCTCGTCCCAGCTGCAAATCACGAGAACATCACAATTACCACCATCCAGGTTTCTTGATTCCTTGCTTAACACCATAAATGTACACCCCAGAACACTACTACCACCCTGCTACCTGTAGTCGCAACCACTCAGCCGCACAACATTTGAATCTCTCTACTTCGTCACACCCCTTCACTAAAATCACACACACAAACCAACCACAAGCACACCCACGCACGCACATCCATCCTCTGCACACCCGCAACATCATTTCCAGCCCAAAACAGACCCATAGTAGTAGTTTAAGTTTGAATTCGACTCACCCATCTACTAAACACATACACACGTACACTATTTCGGACTCACACACACAGAGTATACGCACACAACTCAGCCGATTACTAAACAATAATCACCATCACGACCGTATAATCTCAAACCCCCAATATTTCAAAACCAATGAATCAATCATACCCACACACACTGTAAGTATAGATTACAGAGATGGCCAGGGGAGAGGAAGGGATCAATTCGTACAAGCATCATCTATACAAACTCGAATTGCAGCTTCCAAAGGTGTTGGAGGGCTGAGGCTAAAGAGAGACTCGCGCAACTGCACACACATACGATATACACACTGTTTAGAACAAAAAGGGAGGAGGAGGGGCTCGGGACAGAGGGGAATTACGGGAGAGGGAGGGAGAGATATTTAGATGGTTAGAGAGAGACACAGAGAGTTCGAGAGTTTGTTGTCGAGGTAGAGTCGTAGAGAGGATTCGAGAGATTGGAAGAACACCGAACAATCTGGGGAAGTCCAGTTGTGAGATTAAGAACAGAAAGGGGAAATTTTGAAATTTTCTAATACTGAAAACAAACAAATAAAAAGAATCCAATTTAAATCACTTCTACAAAAATCGTAATAAAATGAAAACTTGGAAAAAAATAAACTTTAAATTTTTAAAATAAAGAGGACGAAATTACAACCATCCGCATATTTTTAAAATATTTTTATGATCAAAAATGAATTAAATATGAATTTTACAAGCTTTTATAACTTAAATATAGTAAAACACTTAAAATCATTTTAAAATACGCAAACACCCAGAATAATTCTCTCAATAATTTTAAAAACTAAATAAATATGCAAATATGATATTGCAAAAGATTTCGGAATTTTTACATACTCCGATGATTTTGTAAAATTGCAAAGATCAATAATGCATGATTTAAATAGATTTAATCACAAAATTTCAAATAAAAATACATGGACTCACATTTCACGTATAAATCACCATATAAACATGTAAATGTGATATCACATATATTTAATCTTAAAAAAAAAATCCACACCACATAATCCACATTTAATATTTAAATAATAATATTTATAATTACGAAATTTCTAAGGCGTTATATCCTAATTTTATTATTTGCTTCCTCCAACTCTGACTCTAGTTGTTTATACTTTTGAAGCAAAATCTGTTCTTTGCAAACAACATCATCTCTCTCTTTCTGAACTTGTTGCATGTTTTCAAGTTTCTCTTCAACAAGTTTATTTCTTTCTTTAAGTTCAGAATTTTCAGCTTTTATCCTCTCATTTTCTAAAGTCTGATCCCTATAACTTATATGCAATGACTTAAGAAAAATTCTTAATTGAGCAATATCATCAATATTATAAGCATAGGTAGTTGGAGGTACCTGATTTTCAGAGGATTCTGATTCAGTAGTAGCCATGAGAGCATAGTTCACTTCTTCATCAGAATCTGAAGTATCTGCCCAATCTCTGCCTTTAGTGTAGAGTACCTTTCCAGTTTTACCCTTCTTGCACTCAGGAGCATAGTGACCCATCTCCTTACACTTGTAGCATTGAATTTCAGACTTATCCTTCTTCCCTTTAGAATCTCTCTTCTCAGACTTCCTGTAGCTTTTCCTGTCTTCATTTGAATCCCTAGAAAACCTTTTTCCTTTCTTGAAATTCTTGAAGCCCATTTTCTTGAAAGTCTTCACCATCAACACAGCCATTTTTCTCATTTCTTCTTCATCATCCTCAGAGTCAGATAATTCAGAAGAGTTTGAATCATAATCAGAGTTTGGTGAATCACTTTCTGAATGTATGACCAAAGCTTTTCCCTTCATTTTCCTTCTTGTTGCCTCTTTCTTCTGAGGCTTCTCTTCAACATTAAGAGCAACAGACTTTCCTTTTCTGCTTGATCTCCTGTTTCTCTGCTCCATTTCCAATTCATAAGTTTTGAGCAGTCCATAAATTTCATCAATCTCTGTTTCAGCAAGATCATAATTGTCTCTAATAGTGGTTGTTTTCACATCCCACTTTTCAGGTAGAGAAAGAAGAAACTTGAGATTCGAGTCTTCTAGATCATACTCTTTGTTGACCAATGACAGATCATTAATCAGTTTACAGAATCTATCAAATGTTTCTGTCATGGTCTCTTCAGGTTTAGCCTCAAAATGCTCATACTCTTGTGTGAGTATGTTTCTCCTATTCTTCTTAATAGCTGCAGTTCCTTGACATCTGACTTCAAGAGCATCCCATATCTCTTTTGCAGTGGTGCAGTTAATGACTTTGTTAGACATAACATTGTCTAAAGCACTATGCCGTAAATGCCTAACTTTTGCATCCTTAGCAATTGATGATAGATCTTCAGGAGTCATGTCCTTCTTTTCCTTTGGAACCATTTTTGCTGCTTCACCAGCAACTGCAACAGATAGCTTTGTAGGATTGTGAGGGCCTTCGTAAATCCTGTCAAGATATTCTGGATCTGTAGCCTCCAGAAACATAGTCATCTTGACCTTCCACATAGCATACTCTAATGGCCTCAGAATAGGAACCCTGATTGGTTCATAACGACTCAAAGTAGTAGGAGCCTTTTCAGAAACAGTAGGTGTTGGTGGAGGAATTTCTGACATGATTATTGTTTTGTTTGGATCTTAACCTGTAATAAAGTAACAGATTGGCTCTGATACCACTTGTTAGGCCGAATACACAATTAATAATCAACTTTGTATGAGAGATTAATAAGTAAAAGCGTTTATGCACTTAAAAAAAACTTCTTGTATTTCAAACCCTCTTCGTGATGTAAAATATCACAAAGAGCTGCTAGGTTACAATAAAGATAATTTGTTATCGATACCCTTCTAGGGTTAACCTATCTGTATTTATATACCATACAGCTACGATACAATCTCTAATTGATATTCCTAATAATCAGCTATACAATGATATCAATTACAGATTGTCACACGTCTCCTATGTCAACTCGATCTCTTTGATAGCTATCCAATCTTCAAAGATATCACTTCCATAATTAATCTTCAATCGCTGTTGAACAGTAGACGCGCTTCCTTCAGACAGAATTTAACAAACTCTGTCGAGCTTCCACCTGTCAGAGTTTAACTAAACTCTGACTGCTTCCAGCTAAACTCTGATAACTCCCTGTTACACTTAAACACTGATTAAAACTCATCAATTATATTTAACACAACCATTTGAGTATGGATGTAGTAAGACATCTAGAAGTTTCCACAGGAAAAAATCGTATAAAAAATATACGAAAAAATATCGATTTGTTAGGAAAAAGAAGCCCTTCAAATCAGGAAAATACGTTAAGAAAAAATCTTCAAAGAAATTTTCTAACGATAAACAAAAGTTTTGCCCAAAAGGCAAGAAAAAATGCAGGTGTTGGATTTGCAATGAAGAAGGACACTATGCAAATGAATGCCCAAACAGGCAGAAGCATGAGAATAAAGCTCGAATGCTTGAACAGGTATATTCACTAGGATATATTCCTATCGAAGAACCTTATGAAGATATACAGGAAGTGTACATCTTAGAAGAAGAATTAGATCCCGGACCAGAGGAGTTAGAGACTAATGAATATACTTCATCAGATTCAGACTGAAGAAGTAAAAGATCTAGCGATATCTAATATCACCAACCCTAATTCTATTTATATCCCTGGTATCTTAAATTTTGCAGGATATAAAAAGATAGAATTACATTGCTATGTTGATACAGGTGCAAGTCTGTGCTTAGCAAGCAAATACGTTATCCCAGAAGAACATTGGGTTAATGCAGAAAAGCCTATACAGGTAAGTATAGCAGATAATAGTTCCATTACTATTACAAAGGTATGTAAAAACCTTGATATAATGATTGCAAGAGAAATATTTCATATTCCTACAATCTATCAGCAGCAATCAGGTGTAGACCTTATTCTAGGCAATAACTTTCTAAACTTATATGGACCATTTACTCAACACCCGGATCATATTATATTAACTCTTTCAGGTGAGAAAGTATATGTCAAAAAACTGATTATAGCTAAAAAATTTGGAGTTAAAGACTTCCTTGAATTAATGAAGAAAAAGTCTAAAACTCGTCAGCCAGAAGCTATAAATATCAGCCCCAATAAAATTCAACTTTTAAAAAGGGGGAAGGAGAGTTTAGAAAAATTTAAAGAATTGAATTTTATTCGTAAAAATTTGATTCTAGACATAGAAAAGAAATCTATAATCGAGAGATTACTAGATTCAGTATGCTCTGAAAATCCCTTAGATCCTAAAAAGACTAAGCAATGGATGAAAGGAAGCATCAAGCTCAGAGATCCAAAGACGGTAATCAAGGTCAAACCTATGAAGTACAGTCCACAAGATCGAGAAGAATTTGGCAAACAAATTCAGGAGCTACTGGATATGAATATCATCATACCCAGCAAATCACCTCACATGTCTCCAGCATTTCTGGTAGAGAACGAAGCAGAAAGGAGAAGAGGCAAAAAGAGAATGGTAGTCAACTACAAGGCGGTTAATGATGCCACCATAGGAGGCAGCCATAATTTACCCAACAAGGATGAATTACTCACCTTTATTCGAGGTAAGAAAATGTTTAGTTCACTAGACTGTAAATCGGGTTTTTGGCAGGTATTGCTAGACGAAGAATCACAGCTACTGACAGCATTTACATGTCCTCAAGGACATTACCAGTGGAAGGTGCTACCTTTTGGATTCAAGCAAGTGCCCTCTATATTCCAAAGACATATGCAAAATGCATTCAGGTCTTTTGAAAAATTCTGTTGTGTATATGTAGATGATATTCTTATTTTTAGTGATAATGAACAGGATCATCTCAGACATTTAGTAGCAGTGTTAAAGAAATGCCAACAACTTGGTATTATATTGTCAAAGAAGAAAGCTCAGCTCTTCAAGACAAAGATTAATTTCTTAGGATTAGAAATTGATCAAGGAACTCATTGTCCTCAGTCGCATATCCTAGAACATATTCATAAGTTCCCGGATAAAATTGAAGACAAAAAATAGTTGCAAAGGTTTTTAGGTATATTAACTTATGCTTCTGATTATATTCCCAAACTTGCAGCTATACGTGCTCCTTTGCAGGCAAAGCTCAAGAAAGATGTTCCTTGGGAATGGAAAGATTCAGACACCAGCTACATGGTCAAAGTCAAGAAGAATCTAAAGAGTTTTCCAAAACTCTATCATCCAGAACCGGATGACAAGCTTATCATTGAGACGGACGCCTCAGGAGAATATTGGGGAGGAGTGCTCAAAGCTGTTAATTCTGATAAAGAATTAATATGCAGATACGCTTCAGGAAGCTTTAAGGACGCTGAGAAAAATTATCATTCCAATGAAAAGGAATACTTAGCCGTCATTAGAGTAATTAACAAATTTTCTATTTATCTAACTCCAGTTAAATTTCTGGTTAGAACTGATAATAGAAATTTCTCTTATTTTCTTCGTATTAAGTTACAGGGAGACAATAAGCAAGGAAGATTGGTGAGATGGCAACAATGGCTATCCCGCTACAGTTTCGATGTTCAACATATCGAAGGAGTTAAAAACTGCTTAGCAGATTTTTTAACAAGGGAATTCCAGCAAAAACAGGTGTAAAGTTTATGACATGACGTTTCTTGTTATCTTTACTTTTGCAGGAATCCAAAGCCTGAATTTTGGCTATAAATACGAGAGGGTTGAGAGAAGAAAAATCACACCAAACCACAATAACACCTAAACACCTCTCTATACCAACGATCTTTTGATAGATCAAAGAGCCTTGTTTGCTCTCTATATATATATATATATATATATAATCTCTTTCTTTGAGAAAAACTATGGACACTTCCATAGAACAACTAGAGCTAAAAGAAGCTATCCTCTTGAAGAAATTCAAACTTGTTCAAGAAGAATTACAACTAGTTCGTGCAGAGCTAGAATATGTAAGGAAGTATTCCCTTCCCGAACAGCAAAAGGTAATTTCAGAACCTTCTTCATCAATGAACAGATCTGAAACTAGCCCGGAGCAAACGGCTACCGGTAAAGGCACATCAAATCCGTTAACGCCTGTGGATTTGGCAAAAATCCAAACCGAGGATCAATCCTTGCAACAAAAGGTTATTTGTACACCTTCCTTAGCAATAAGTGAAGTACAGACTAATCCAGAGCAAACGGCTCCTGGTAAAGATTCAACAAATCCGTTGAAGGTTGTGGGTTTACCAAAAATCCAGTCAGAGGTACAGACCTCAACAACATTGGGAGAATCTTCAGATTTAAATCTGAGACCCCATGGGGGAATTCAACTCCCACAGAAATCAAAAGAGCAATCTTTTGTAATACCGATCAGTACTACCAGCAAAAATTACTATGTTGTTTACAATGGTCCCAATCCAGGAATCTACAACAACTGGGCAATTGCAAGCTTGGCAGTCACATGAATCTCAGGAGTTTCTCACAAGAAGTTCAAAGATTTCCAAGAAGCTAAAGTATCCGCTGATCTCTACACTAAAGAAATGATGAAACCACCACTGTGTCTCATCAATTCTACAGAAGCTTTGAAGCCAACCTTCAAACAAGCTCTGAAAAAGACAACAACTTCACAGAAGGTGTTGGGAAAAGTTAAGTCAGAAAATCTGAAAGGCATATGACTCAGCCTATTTGTAGTTCGAGGATCCTAATCCAATTAAACTAGATTGTAATAAGTAAATAATATCAATTGTCACAGGAATCTCAAAAGATGATAACCGTCAGAAGAAAAATCAACAAGTCAATCTATAGTTTTGATGTTTTACACTGGAAGAAGATTCAGATATCTGATCAGGCCTCAAGGTAGCATTAAAACAAGTGGATTCATTTTCGAAGACAGAGATTTCTATTAGTGACAAGAAACAATTTCAGTACCGAATGATTGATGAGAGTGAAGAGTATAAAAAGACCACAGTGTTAAAAATCACGATGAAGAACAGAGATTGGAGTTAGTCGTTCATGAACCAGACAGTACATCGAACGTCAACATCATGCCAGTGTATGTTCCTTATTATAATTACGTGGTTTTCAGCGAAGTATTGACTATTAAAGAATTTATATTAATTCTATTTTAATTGATTAAGTCAAGTAATTAAGTTAATAAATAAATTAATTCTATCAGAATTAATATATTTGTTAAAGTGATTATTAGATTAATTAAATAAGAATTAATATGAAAAAGGATTAATTAATTAAATGATTTTTTATAAGTCATTTAATTAATTATAAGCTGAAAAATATGATGATATAACTATCAAACTGATAGTTATACCGATAGTCATATTCAGTTAAATGGAGATAGTCATATTCAGTTAAATGGAGATAGTCATATTCAGTTAAATGGAGATAGTCATATTTCATTCAATTGGTAAGTTATACCGAATGTCATATTCATTTGGTAAGTTATACCGAATGTTATATTCATTTGGTAAGTTATACCGAATGTTATATTGACTAGATAAGTTATACCGAAAGTCATATTTAAGCTGGACAGTCATATTACATTGATTTGATAGTCATACCCATTGTCATATTAATGTAAAATGATTGTCATATCAGTTTAAATCAAGTAGTATGACTATGGCTGTGTATATAAGGCAGAAGAGTGCAGAATGAAAAGAAGCAGTCGAACCAAACACAAGAAATTCACACAGCAGCCTATTTCTCTCTCTCTCAAGCTCAAGAACACCTACAAGTTTAATTCTGTAAATTCAAGTTCATCTCAGTTGTAATATCCTATCCGTTGGAACTTGTTTACTTATGATTCTTGTACTACTAGCGAATTAAGTTTCCTAGTTCACAAATTGATATCTTGATTTTATTAACTAAATTAGTAAAGTTCATGTTGAATTTTCTAATTAGTTATTAATCACTTGATAATCATTTGGACTGATTTTGTAACACCCCTCAAGTTAATATATTATTATATTTAACTTGAAATTTGTGTTATATTATTCCGCACAAAAATATTCGTTTAAGGCAAAATTATTTAACGAATAAATTTTGAGAAAATGGTATAGATTGTATTCAACCCCCCATTCTACAATCTTAACGGACCTAACAATTGGTATCAGAGCCTATTGATTGATACACAAATCAAGACCCTATTTTTACTCAATCAAAAATTAAGCTCGAATTTTTAACTCTCTTAAAAATTCATCATGTCTGCCAAAGGCAATGTCAAAATTCCTATCTTTAATAAAGATAATTATGATATGTGGAAAAACAAAATGGAGTTATTTCTTGATGTAGCAAACCCAAGTTTTTTGTGGGTTTTGGAAAATGGACCAGTAACTCCCATGCAACATGATACTGAAACAGTTGTAAATGGAACTGTAACAGTCCCTGCCAGATCCTATCCAAAGGACCCTAAGAATTATACCTCTGAAGATAAGGAGGCAGCTGGATTGGATAAAAATTTGAGACTCATTCTGTTGGATTCCCTAGATGCTGTAATGTATAGCCATGTGAGAAATTGTAAAACTGCTAAGCACATCTGGGAAACTATTGAGGTCATTAATGAAGGGACTGATGAAGTCAAGGAAAATAGACTGCAAATTCTAACTTCTGAATATGAACACTTTAGAGCTGGCCCTAATGAAGGCATTCAGGAAGTGTTCGAAAGGTATAACAAGATAATCAACAACTTGCAAGTTCATGGCAAGCATTATACTCAGAAGGAGAACAACATGAAGTTTTTACTAACTATGCCTACTCACTTGGAACATAGAATCACTGCCATCAGAGAATCTAGAGACTTAACTCAGGTTGCTCTTGAAAGGCTGTTTGGTGTTCTGAAAACATATGAATTAGAACAAGTACAGCAAAAGGAATTCTATGGCAAAGGCAGAATGGCAAATTCTTCTACAGCTCTAGTGGTTGATGTTCCTAAGGAAGTGGAAACTAAAGTTGTTCAACCTATCAGTTTCAACAAGGAACAAACTGAAGTAGAACTTGGCCAAACACCAGCTACTCAGGATGGTGGAGAATTTTATTCACTTGAAGAGCTGGATCAATTGGAAGATGAATCTATGGCAATGATGGTGAGACAATTTAGTAACTTCAGATTCAGAAGAAATCCAAAGTTCAGGTTTAAGTCAAATAACAGGTTTCAGAGAGGAGGTTCTTCATCCTCTAGTAACAGGGGAGGTTATAAAACTGGAACTGTTGACAGAAGCAAAATCCGTTGTTTCAATTGTAATGAGTTGGGACATTTTGCTACTGAGTGTCAGAAACCCAAGCAAGCACAGAAGAAAGATTATGCTTCTGAAAAGAAGAAAAGTGGAAGAGCTTATGTGGCAGCTGGTAAAAGCTGGGATGATACAGATAGCGAAGATGAAGAATATGGAAACTTTGCGTTGGTGGCAAATGCTGAATCTTCAACTTATTATACCACTCCGGTAATTCTTACTGATGCTCAGTTAATTGATAGTTTACGTAGTTCCTTGAATAATGCAGAAAGAGGGTACGAGAGAATAAGTCTTGTTAACACTAACCTTGAAAATCAAATGTTAGATTTAAAAAAGGTGCAGGTTAATCAAGATAAGAATATAGAAGAAATAGCTCGACTTAACTGCAGAGAAAAAGGTCTAGGAGATTACATGACAAAACAAGTTGATAAAATTTCTGAACAAGAAACCAAGATTAGAGAACTTGAAACACAGGTTAGAGCGTGTTATAATACTGTTAAAGTTTCTAAAGATTTCTTCAACAAACAAGCATTAGAACAAACTGTAGGAATAGGATTTGATTACAGTCAAGATGTTGGTTCGTTGAGTAATCATTCTCCTAATTCTATACCAGCTAAAGAAAGAGGTATACCACATATTCTCAAGAATGTTGAAAAACCAATGTTTACAAAATCTGATGCTGGTCCACCAGATTTTAGTTCTATGGTTATACATGAAGAAATGAGAAATGAGGATGCGGCAAATGGCCCAGTTCTTGTTGAGAATAAATGTGTTAAGAATAAAACTGCTAAAAACTATAATACAAAGAATGTGTCATCCAAGAAAAATGTCACAGTATTTGTTAAGGCTAAATCAGTTGAGGACGTTAACACAACAAATGTGTCACCCAAGAAAGATGTACCTAAAGTACCAGTCAAAGTTGTTGAATCAGCTAGTACTTCTAAGACTGGATTAGGTAGTAACAAGTCAAAGCAGAAAAATACCATGCCTACTATTAACTCTAATCATAAAGCATGTGGTATTATCAATTGTATGTCTTGTGCTTTTAATAATATGCGTGCTTATTTTAATGGTAATTATGCATGTGTTAAACAGAATGCTCCTCGACAGCACATGAACAGGAACAATAATGTTCGATCTAAGACTGCTTTTCCTCCTCAAGTTAGGAGAGAGACATTTGTACCTAAGACTAAACAAAAGATTACCAAGAATGTCAACCAAGTCAAATGTCCAGTCAATGACACAAGTGTTACTGCTGCGAGAGAAACATGGATACCCAAGAGTAAACAAAAGATTTTCAAATCTGTTTATAAGGTTAAATGTTTATTGACTAAAGAGGTTAAACTTAAAAATGTTGTTTTGCCTGACAAAGGTCAATACTTTAAGTACGCAGGACCCAATCAAATTTGGGTCCCGAAGAAGGTTTAACTCATTTGTCATTGCAGGGTATTGCACAGGTTGATCGAGTAACCTGGATATTGGACAGTGGATGTTCAAGGCATATGACTGGAGATAGAACCAGGCTGACAAATGTGGTGGAGAAGGCCGGCCCAGTAGTTACCTTTGGAGATAACAGCAAAGGTAGAACTGATGGATATGGCAGACTTGAAGCTGGAAATGTTATCATTGATGAAGTTTCTTTTGTGAAAGGACTTGAGCACAATTTGCTCAGTGTCAGCCAATTCTGTGATAAAGGTTATGAAGTTCATTTCAACAAAAAGAATTGTCTAATTTCACACAAGAGACATGAAAAGCCACAACTGACAGGAGTCAGAAAAGGCAATCTGTACGTAGCCAATATGAATTCAGGAAGCACTGAAGAAGTCACTTGCTTCTACACTAAAGCATCTAATGATGAGAGTTGGCTATGGCACAAGAAACTTTCTCATCTTAATTTCAAGACAATGAATTCTCTGGTCAAAAGAGAATTGGTGAGAGGTTTGCCTTCAATGGAATTCACTCAAGAAGGACTGTGTGATGCATGTTAAAAGGGCAAGCTAAAAAGGGCAAGTCACAGGAGCACTAATACTTCTTCAATAACTGAACCATTACAATTACTTCATATGGATTTGTTTGGTCCAGTTAATGTGATGTCTATGTCAAGGAAGAGATATGCTCTAGTGATTGTTGATGATTTTTCAAAATACACATGGGTTCTGTTTTTGAATTCTAAAGATGAGACTCCACAATTGGTGATTGATCACATCAAGTTAATTGAGCGAGATTCTACGTATCCAGTGAGAGCCATAAGATCAGACAATGGAAATGAATTCAAGAATGCAGTTCTAAATGATTTTTGCACTGAGAAGGGTATAACCAGACAATATTCAGCTCCAAGAACTCCTCAGCAAAATGGGGTAGTAGAAAGAAAGAATAGAACCTTGATTGAAGCTGCACGTACTATGCTAAGTGAATCAAGGCTTCTATTGTACTTTTGGGCTGAAGCCGTCAATACTGCGTACTATACCCAGAATCGAACTCTAATCAATAAAGATCAAATGAAGACACCCTATGAAATTATGGCTGATAAGAAACCTTCACTCAAATACTTTCATGTATTTGGGGAAAAGTGCTTTGTGCTTAAAGAAGGTGATGATCAAGGTGGTAAATTCGATACCAAAGCATTTAAAGCAATTTTTATTGGTTATTCAATGAGAGCATACAGGGTGTATGTGATTGATGAACAGAAGATGATGGAAAGTGTCAATGTAACATTCGATGACACTAAACTCCCTAGTATCCAAACTGAGAATCCATCTGAGAAGCTATCTTTCGATTACATGACAGATACAGATTCAGATGATGACAATGCACCTGAGATTTTTGCTGATGCTAATGACAACAATGATGATCAGGGTAATGGTGATGAAATCAATGATAGTAGTCAAAATTCCCCTGACTCTAATAATCAATCATCATCTAGTCAACCTGGCAACAACTCAGGGGGAGAAAATGAAGGGTCAACTGGTCACACACAACATCCCAATGAAGGTCAAGGAGAATCATCAAGATCTAATCTTCCCAGACAGACTGTTTGGAATAGAGCTCATCCTTTTGAGTTAATCATTGGTGATCCAGTTGTTGGTGTAAAGACTAGAAGAGCTCTTCAGAATCAATGCAATTATTCAGGGTTTCTATCTGAAATGGAACCTAAGAAAACTGAAGAAGCTCTTTCTGATCCTGATTGGGTGATTGCTATGCAAGATGAACTCAATCAATTTAAACAACAAGAAGTTTGGAAGCTGGTACCCAGACCTACAGACAGACCAGTAGTTGGCACAAGGTGGGTATTCAGAAACAAACTTGATAAAGATGGCACCGTGACGAGAAATAAAGCAAGACTGGTAGCAAAGGGTTACTCTCAATCTGAAGGCATTGACTATGATGAGACCTATGCTCCAGTGGCTAGACTTGAGGCCATAAGAATATTCTTGGCATTCGCAGCATTTTCAAACTTTACAGTTTATCAAATGGATGTCAAGAGTGCTTTCTTGAATGGCAAGCTAGATGAAGAGGTTTATGTAGAACAGCCCCCTGGCTTTGAAGATCAGGATTTAATTGACTATGTCTACTTCCTTTTCAAGGCTGTCTATGGTCTTAAGCAAGCACCAAGGAAATGGTATGACACTCTCTCTGAATTTTTGCTTGAAAATGATTTTGTTAGAGGTGTCATAGACAAAACTCTCTTTACAAAGAAACATAAGAATGATACAATTATAGTCCAAGTTTATGTGGACGATATAATATTTGGGTCTACTAATGATCTTTTGTGCAAGAAATTTGCAAAGTTAATGCAGGGTAGATTTGAAATGAGCATGATGGGTGAGTTGAAGTTCTTTCTTGGATTGCAAATAAGTCAAAGGACAGATGGAATATTTATCTGTCAATCCAAGTATGTCAAAGAGCTTCTCAAGAAGTATCAAATGGAGGACTCTTCTTCAGCAAAGACACCATCATCCACAGCTGTCAAATTTGGAGCATGTGAAAATTCTGCCAAGGTAGATATCACAATCTACAGAGGTATGATAGGCTCATTACTTTATCTTACTGCGAGTAGACCTGATATTATGCATGCTACGTGTTTGTGTGCAAGGTTCCAATCGGATCCTAGAGATGTTCATCTCATTGCTGTTAAAAGAATTCTGAGATATCTTAAGGGTACGCCTAACCTAGGCATCTGGTACCCTAAAGATTCTGGTTTTAATCTTGTTGGATATACAGATTCTGACTATGCAGGAAGTGTTGTGGATAGAAAAAGCACATCTGGGAGTTGTCAATTCCTAGGTGGTAGACTAGTTTCCTGGTACAGCAAGAAACAACAGACAGTTTCCAACTCAACGGCTGAAGCTGAATATATAGCTGCTGGAAGCTGTTGCGCACAGATTTTGTGGATCAGGAATCAGCTGAGAGACTATGGCTTTGTGCTTGATAAAATTCCAATTTTATGTGATAATACAAGTGCCATAGCAATCTCTAACAATCCTGTGCAGCACACAAGGACAAAGCATATTGACATCAGGTATCATTTTATTCGAGAGCATGTCATGAATGGTACCGTGGAGTTATTTTTTGTACCCACGGAAGAACAAACAGCAGATATTTTTACTAAGTCTCTTGACGAATCCACATTTACCAGAATTGTTGGTGAATTGGGTATGTTAAATAGTCCTAGTAATTAAACTGGTTAATATCTGAGGTTTGATCTTTAATAATTTACAAGTGATTATTGTGTTAATATTTCTTATTAAACCACTTGTATAATTATTTTATCAACTTATACCCTTGCTTATTTCATCTTAAAATCATTGTTATTATCTTCTGTACATATTTTTAATTACTTATTATATTTTTAGATTAATTCATTTTCTTTGAAAATATTTTTCTCGAATTTTACAAGCTGTAATTTATGAGAAATCTATTTTTCTTGAAAATGTTATTGTTTTTAATTCAATTTGATTATTTTTGTTGTTTAAATAAATCATAGTTTCTTTTTGAATAATTTTCTATATGGAAATTGTTTTATTAGAAAATTTATAGATTTATTAACTCATCAGAAATAATTATGTAAATATGTAGTATAATTATTTAGTTTTATTTTATTTTATTTGATTTGTAATGTTTGTCCTTCTGTTATTAATGTTTGATTTCGTAAAAAAGGGACTACATATGATCGTTTTTATAATTGTTATTAGGTTTTATAATTTTAGTATAAATTAATTTGCTATTTTTTGTTTATGTAAATTATTAATGTATTTTTCTTGATTTAAATTCTGTTAATAATCTGTTGTTAGTTAGTTATTTTAACAGATTTGTTAGAATATAACTATCGGTATAACAATCTCCTTGATTGTTATATTCGAACTTTTGATTAGTTATATTAGTTTTAAATAATGTAATATAACTTAGAAATAAATTAGATATAACTTTGTTTTTGTTTTTGTTTAAATATAACTGTTAAAATAGTTTATAGTTATATTGAGTGTTTTAACAGTAATATAACTATCGGTATAACTAAGATTTGATTGTTATATTGAGTGTTTATTCGGTAGTTATACTAGATATTAACAGCAATATAACTTACAGTGCCTAGGGTAGTCATATTACGTTTTATACGTAATATAACTATCGGTATGACTATCACCCGATAGTCATATCACAGTTATTTCATATATAATAACTAAGTTATATTTTGATAGTCATATCATCTGTGGTTGTCATATTGACGTGTTAAGTCACTCAATTTTTTTTTCCCGAACGATATACACACATATACACACAGAAGTGCTGTCCAATTTCTGCCTCAAATCTTACTCAAAACACGTTTCTAAGGATCATTTGTGATTACCCAGTCTATAACATTCCTAGTCAAGGTTGAAAATGTAAGATTTGATCGAGTTTTGAGTATTTGAGATTGAAAAAATTCGAATTTTTGATCTAAAAATCCGAACAATTGGTTGTGATTTTGTAAAAACTAAAAATACATGTGTGTTTGTATTACAATCAAGATCATTGTCTGAATTTTTCAGAATTTTTGATAGAGATTTTGATTTTTCGAATTTTTTAATTATTAATTAATTCGAATTTTGTAATTTAATTGGGTTAAATTGTTGAATTTTGCAGATTTACTAATTTTAATCCCTGATTTGCAATGGCTGGTGCTTATAATAATTTTGAACTTGTGAATCACAATTATATTGGATACTTTAATCCCGAGGATTGCCCAGTGGATCGGTTCAAGTCCTGGATAAGGTTTCTAAATGAGCAAAATCTCTGTAGTCACTCTATAACTGCAAATGTTCCAATGAAATTTGGTCCACTCAAATTAATGTGTACTACAGCTGTCTCAGATGAAAGATCATTTTCATTCGATTTTAATGGCCAGACATATACAGTGGATGAATCTGTCTTCAATGCTGCTCTGGGACTTCCTACTGAACGATTTGCTGAATTGCCTTCAAATAATGAGTTGACTCAATTTTTCACAAATATCAACTATCATGGTCAACTGAATCTGAAACGACCACTCAAAAGCAATCTTGTTCAAGAATGGAATATCTTCTTCGAGATCATAGCAAAGGTGTTTGCTAATTCTACAAAGAGCAACAATACTGTCATCACAGGTATGTTACAGTCAATTGGTTTCGCTATTGCTCACAATAGAAGAATCAATTTTGGCAGTTTGATATGGCCTATTCTGCTGAATCGATTGAAGAAGGCTACAAAGAACTTTGGAAAAGGTAAACCAGTTAAGTGTCATTATCCTCGATTTTTTACACTAATTTTTAATCATCTAATGCCTAAGGATCAACCTGCTCCATTTCCAAATGATCGAATTCAATGGTCTGGTAAACCAAACAAGAAGTTCTACACCAGGCTGGACACTTCTAAAGTCTTGTTGCATGTTCCTGTAGTCATAACACCTTATATGTCTACATACATACATTTGCCAAATGTCATGCCACAGCCAGATGTTGTGGTACCTGATACTCCTATGGTTTTGATGATCACATTCAGCAAGCTATTTGATTGTAGTTTGATATAAAACATCGTGTTATGCTTGTATTGTACTAACGTGGTTTTGCAGGGTATATTAGCCTACTGATTGTTTACACAGAATATACAAACAGCAAGCCATTTGGTATTACAACAGAGAGAGTCTGGCAAGCCATTTGCACACTGACAGTTCACAAACAGCAAGCCATTTCTGACAGTCAGTCACAAACAGCAAGCCATTTGCAACTGCCAGAATTTCTGAAGATAAAGATCAAGTTCGATTCTCAAGGATTTATTTCAGGAAATATATTGTGAGGGCTCTTTATTATATAATACGTATATAATATATTCTAGAGCTCAAATCTTTTCAAATATCTTTCTTTAAAACAAAATCATAAAACTTATAGGAGTTTCCTTATTTAAAAGATTTCTTTCTTTCAAAATCTCCTATACGCGTTTTTATATCTATACAAATCAGAAGGGTTAAGCTTTCATCGATCTCTTTCTTTCAAACCTTCTGTCTAACGTTCACAAGAACGTTTGTAAAATCTCTAACCAATTGAACGTTGGAAATTGATTCTAATCGTTCGAATAATTGGTGATTGATTTTCTGAACGTTGGTGTGATGCTTTATAAACTGATTCTTGTGTTCATTCGCTTCTAAGAATTCAAAAACACTTCAGAGAAAATATTCAAGCACACAAGAATTCAAACAACTCAGTTTTCATTGCTATATCCTTTGATTCTCTCGAGCTCTTAGTATATTCATACGTGCTATATCTTAAAGAGTTCATAGTTTGAGTTGTATCCATTATTGATTGTATTGTTCGATTTGTAAGGTTTAGTTGTTGGACAATTTGGCTTGGGAACTAGGGTTTGGTGATCGTTGCTAGAGAAGTATACTTGGGAAGTATAGCTTAGAGAGCAAGTTCAGAAACGGGAGTTCAGCATGCCATTTGTCAACAGCTGGGTATTGAGGGAGATATATTGTTGTATCTTGTAATTGGTTTATTTCAGTGATCAATAATATATTCTCTTACCAAGTTGGTAAGGGACCAGGACGTAGACCATAGGGGTTAGGGGTCGAACCTGGCTAAAAGTCTTTGTGTTCTTTATTTTCTGCTCTTTACTTACTGCTTGCATTTAGCTTACTGTTTATGCACTTTACTGTACTTGTTATCTTTACATTCAGCATACTGGTTACAATCAGCTTACCATTTGTCTCTGCTTAAAACGAAATCAGTAAGCTGTTTCTGGTAATTTTTAAAATCGGACTTAGTTGAATATAGTTAGCCATTTACACCTATTCACCCCCCCTCTAGGTGTGCATTTTCATTTGGTATCAGAGCTTTGGTATACTAACAATTCTGTAACAGGAAAGTATTCGATCATAATGGCTGAAAACTATCCCGAAGGAAAATCTGATTTCAGGCCTCCACTTCTTCATGGCACACACAACTACCACTGGTGGAAGAGCAGCATGGAAACTCACTTATCCAGAGATCCATTAGTTCTGAGAGTTGTGCAAAAAGGTCCATATGTCTTTCTTGATAAGGATGGCAAGCCAAAGGATGTTGATGATCTCACTCCGGATGAATTAATCAAACTTGGCTACAATGGAAAGGCAAGGAGTTCTCTTATGAATGGTTTAAACCAGGCTGAATATGATAAAGTATCTTCACTCAAATCAGCAAAAGAAATGTGGGATGCTTTGGAGACTTATCATGAAGGTTCGAAATCTCTAAAGAAGGTGAAGCTTAGCAAGCTAATGAATGACTTTGGGAATTTCAAGCTTAATGAAGGTGAAACTATCAAGGATAGTCAAGCACGGTTTCAAGTTACTATAAATTCACTAAAGAGGCTTGGAAAATCTATTCCACAAGATGAAATCAATATGAAGGTATTGAGTGCAGTACCATTCATCTACGAAGCTAAGGTTACTGCCTTGGAATCCTCACCACTTATTGATACTATGGATCACTTGGCCGTATTTGCTGAGCTAGAGCAATTTGAAAGCAAGATAAATGGAAATCAGGTGGGAAGTTCAAGTGTTAAAGCTCCAACAGAAAAGATGAAGAATATGGCTCTCCATTCTAAAAACAGCAAGCCAATTGACATTGATGATGAATCTGATTCTGATGAGGAACTTGCACTTATTTCAAAGAAGATCAAAAGGCTGATAGAAAAGAAGAATATGATGAAAAGGGAAAGAGGTGGCTTCTACAACAACAAAAAAAGTTCAAAGGACTCTAAGGAGGAAACTTGTTTCGAATGTGGCAAGCCAGGCCATTATAAAAGGAACTGCTACAAACTAAAGTCAAAACAGCCTACTGTTTTCAAGGACAAGAAGAAACCGAAGGCTCTACTGACTTGGAGTGATGATGATACAGATTCCAGTGATGACTCAAGTGAAGAGATGGTGAACTTAGCACTTGTTGGAATGAAAGATGAATCTGTTCTAGGAAATTCAGAAGGAGTGTATGCTGAAACTGATTCTGAAGAGGATCCTAGTGAGGTAAACTCTTTTAATGATTATATTTCTTCAGATGATACTTTGTTAGATTCACTAACCATGCAGGAACAAAATAGTGTTACAATTGAAGAACACATGGCACTAAAGGCTGAAATCAGCAAGCTGACTGATAAGAATGCCTATTTATCCAAAATGGTAAAAGATCTTTTGCCAAAAATGGAAGAATGGGATTCAACTTCATTTAGTAAAGCTACAGAGATCAAGGAACTAAATACTAAGAACAGACATTTAGAGGCTAATGTCAAGCTACTTGAAAAGAGAAACAAGACCTTGACTGAAGAAATCAAAGAGCTGAGGTCTGATGTTAAAACTAAAGCTAAAGCATTGGAATCATACAAGATGAAGGAATCTAGTCAAGCCGAATCCTCAAAAACTGCTGAAAAGAGAGTTCAGCAAGCTGAACTCATCAAACAGCAAGCTGAAGTAATCACCCTCCTAGAAACAGAAGTTAAAGATCTAAAGAAGGGCATGGAAACTTTTGTTCAAGGTGAAGACACTTTAAAAACAATGATGAAGAAGGCAAATGTACCTTTGGTCAGAGAAGGTGTTGGTTTAAACTTCAACAAGAAAGATAAGGTGCTCAAATATGATGGAAAGAATGGCATACCCTATGACTATGCTATGCCTTGGAAGACATGCAACAAATGTGGTGGAAAAGGACATCTGGAAAGACATTGTGTGGTTCAAGTAAATCATAAAGTGAAAACAGCTTACCAGAATGAACCAGTCAGGCGACAAACAGCTTACCAGAATGGACCAGTCAGGCGACAAACAGCATACCAGAATGCAAATAGCAGGAGACAAACAGCTTACCGACAGAATGACAACAAGCAAAATCAGACCCCAAAAGTGGTCCAAATGTGGATCAAGAAATCTGATTTAAATACTTTATATATTCTTGCTACTAACCAACCTGGACCCAAACCTATATGGGTACCAAAACATTGAGTTATTTTTGTTTGTTTTGTAGATGTGCCTTGCTGCTAAGGTCAAGTCAAAGCAATGGATCTTGGACAGTGGATGCACAAGACATATGTGTGGAGACAAATCCCAGTTTATGAATCTCAAAATGAAAAAGGGTGGAAGAGTGACAATTGGGAATAGTAAAACTCTTCAAATCCTTGGTACCGGTTCTATTGGTAATAGTAATATTTCAATTGATAAAGTTCAATATGTCAAAGGTCTTACTTATAACTTGCTTAGTGTTACTCAATTATTTGATGATGGACATTATGTTGATTTTGGCATTGATAAAACTATTATTACTATTGGTACTAACAAAATCCCCCTAGTTGCTAGAAGGGAAGGAAATATATATGTATTAGACTTTGATATGCAGGAAACAGCGTGCTGTTTGGCTGCAGTAGATAATGACCCATATATTTGGCATAGAAGATTGGGACATGCACACATGGATTTGCTCAGAAAGTTGTCAAGCAAGAAACTAGTGAGAGGGCTGCCCAAGCTAAAGTATGTCAAAACAGAAGTCTGTTCAGCTTGCCAATTGGGCAAACAACTTCGAAGTACTCACAAATCAAAGAAAATGGTATCTACTTCTAAACCCTTAGAGCTTCTGCATTTGGACTTATTTGGTCCAGAAGCTTACAAGAGTATTGGAGGTAAACAATATGGTTTTGTGATTGTAAATGATTATTCTAGATTTACATGGGTATTATTTCTTCGCACTAAAGATTGTGCTTTTGATGAGTTTAAGAAGCTAATTAAATTACTTGAGAACAAGTTGAATACAAGGCTTGTAGGTATAAGGAGTGATAGAGGAGGTGAATTTCTCAACAAGGACTTCATTGATTATTGTGAAGAAAAAGGAATTACACATGAATTTTCTGCACCAAGGACTCCACAACAAAATGGAGTGGTAGAAAGGAAGAACAGGTCACTACAAAAAAACAGCAAGCTGTTTGCAGATGAGAATGGTAAGGATGTGGATATCAAAAGGTATAGAGGTATGATTGGAAGTCTATTATACTTAACTGCCTCAAGACCTGATATCATGTATAGTGTTTGTGTTTGTGCAAGGTTTCAATCCAACCCTAAAGAGTCTCACTTAAATGCGGTTAAAAGAATTTTTAAATATTTAAGTGGTACTATCAATCTTGGTTTGTTCTATCCTATCACAAATACTTTTGATCTCGTGGGGTATAGTGATGCAGATTATGCAGGGTCTCAAACTGATAGAAAGAGCACAAGTGGTGCTTGTACATTTCTTGGACAAAGCTTGGTGTCATGGCAAAGCAAAAAGCAAGCTTCTGTTGCTCTTTCAACGGCCGAAGGAGAGTATCTAGCAGCTGGTAGATGTTGCTCTCAAATTTTATGGATGATTCAAACTCTAAGGGATTTCAATATCAAGTGTGGCAAGATTCCAATATATTGTGACAACACGAGTGCTATCAATATCTCCAAGAATCCTGTGAATCACTCAAGAACAAAGCATATTGACGTTCGTCATCATTTCTTGAGAGATAATGCAGCAAAGGGGAAGATTGAGTTGGTATTTGTCTCAACTGAAGTTCAACTAGCAGATATCTTCACAAAGCCATTGGCTGAAGAAAGATTTGCAGCCATACGAATGGAGCTTGGCATGTGTACTGTGTAGTCAGCAAGCTGACAAGCACAAAATGGGTAACGTTGGCTTACCATTTGTATCTGAACTATTTATATGCCATTACCATGATATTTTTTCTCTATGCTTATTCCAGACCTGGACTAATATTCTTTTTGATGGTTTTTTGATGGATTAAGGGGGAGAAATTTAGGAGAATTTATTTGTTTGTTTGGTCAAGATATTCGACTTGGATATGATTAATTGCTTGTTCATCTTGAATTTGTTTTATATCAAAATGTACCAATATGCAGGGATTTAGGGGAGTTCTTATTTCTCCTAAATATTGTGTAATCATCAAAAAGGGGGAGATTGATACTCCTATGGTTTTGATGATCACATTCAGCAAGCTATTTGATTGTAGTTTGATATAAAACATCGTGTTATGCTTGTATTGTACTAACGTGGTTTTGCAGGGTATATTAGCCTACTGATTGTTTACACAGAATATACAAACAGCAAGCCATTTGGTATTACAACAGAGAGAGTCTGGCAAGCCATTTGCACACTGACAGTTCACAAACAGCAAGCCATTTCTGACAGTCAGTCACAAACAGCAAGCCATTTGCAACTGCCAGAATTTCTGAAGATAAAGATCAAGTTCGATTCTCAAGGATTTATTTCAGGAAATATATTGTGAGGGCTCTTTATTATATAATACGTATATAATATATTCTAGAGCTCAAATCTTTTCAAATATCTTTCTTTAAAACAAAATCATAAAACTTATAGGAGTTTCCTTATTTAAAAGATTTCTTTCTTTCAAAATCTCCTATAAGCGTTTTTATATCTATACAAATCAGAAGGGTTAAGCTTTCATCGATCTCTTTCTTTCAAACCTTCTGTCTAACGTTCACAAGAACGTTTGTAAAATCTCTAACCAATTGAACGTTGGAAATTGATTCTAATCGTTCGAATAATTGGTGATTGATTTTCTGAACGTTGGTGTGATGCTTTATAAACTGATTCTTGTGTTCATTCGCTTCTAAGAATTCAAAAACACTTCAGAGAAAATATTCAAGCACACAAGAATTCAAACAACTCAGTTTTCATTGCTATATCCTTTGATTCTCTCGAGCTCTTAGTATATTAATACGTGCTATATCTTAAAGAGTTCATAGTTTGAGTTGTATCCATTATTGATTGTATTGTTCGATTTGTAAGGTTTAGTTGTTGGACAATTTGGCTTGGGAACTAGGGTTTGGTGATCGTTGCTAGAGAAGTATACTTGGGAAGTATAGCTTAGAGAGCAAGTTCAGAAACGGGAGTTCAGCATGCCATTTGTCAACAGCTGGGTATTGAGGGAGATATATTGTTGTATCTTGTAATTGGTTTATTTCAGTGATCAATAATATATTCTCTTACCAAGTTGGTAAGGGACCAGGACGTAGACCATAGGGGTTAGGGGTCGAACCTGGCTAAAAGTCTTTGTGTTCTTTATTTTCTGCTCTTTACTTACTGCTTGCATTTAGCTTACTGTTTATGCACTTTACTGTACTTGTTATCTTTACATTCAGCATACTGGTTACAATCAGCTTACCATTTGTCTCTGCTTAAAACGAAATCAGTAAGCTGTTTCTGGTAATTTTTAAAATCGGACTTAGTTGAATATAGTTAGCCATTTACACCTATTCACCCCCCCTCTAGGTGTGCATTTTCAGTACCTTTAGTTCAACAAGCTCCACAGCCTGAAGCAGAACAAGTTCCAGTACCTCAACCTGATTCTGAACCCTTGAATGTTCTTGAACATCAACTTCCAGTGGATCAACACACTCAGAATGAAGATGATGTACATGTCAATGATCAGGTATTTGACTCAACTCCACTACAATCTCAATATCTTTCTGGTAGTCAAATGATTGTGAGAAGTGACCAAGGGGTTGTAGATCCACAACCAAACACTGATCCTAAATTCTCCAAACACTATAGTAGAAAGAAATTGTCATTCAAAAGAACTGTTCCCGGTAGTGGAATTGTGAGTGAAACAGATTTGCCATCGCAAAAGAAAAGTAAAACCATGTCAAAGGCGATCTTAAACCCATTCATTCCTTCAAGCTCACCCCTGTTACTCACAATGGGGGAAGATATTTTTGCAAATGAAGCTGAAAATATTGTTATGCAAGTGGAGCAAGTTATAGTGCCTGCCATTGTTACGGCAGAAGAACCTTCACAGGTTGATCGGGATTTGCGAAATCCCATTGCACCACCACTGACCTTCCAAGAGGAGGCTAGGGTGATCTCCAGTGCAGGTACAATGGATGCAGCTATGGACTATGAGAGGAGTGATGTGAGAATTACTTCAAATCTGAGTGAAACACCAGCACATGAGGTGAGTGATACTCAGAGAGCTGTTGAGGTGAGAGCACACAATGACACATACACTTTATCTCTCATTACTCAATTAAATCAGATGAAAGAAAGTCTTGCTCAAGCTGAAGAGGACAACAAAAACTTAAGGTTTGATATGGATAACATGAGAACTATCTTCAACAACAAAATCAATGCACTTAAACTCTCTCAACAACAAGCAGTTGAAGACTCTGGAGATGTCACAGTGGCTCAAGATCTTATTATATCATCTATGGCTAATCAGATTGAAGATCTTCAGAACAACATAAATGAAAATCATTTAACCACTGAACATCGTCTCAGTCAGATTGAAAAGCAAAGTGATCATCAAGCAAAGGGGTTAAGACATTTATATAATATCATCAGCAGAACTCACTCACTTACAGCAGAAGAGAAGAAATTCTTTGGAGGTAGTGATGGAAGTGACCCTGGAGCTGGTACAAGTCACAAGACTGTAGAGGATTCCTCAACTAAGGGGGAGAAATCTAGAGGGGGAGCAAGTGCAAGTGCAAGTAAAGAAAAATTTGAAGATAGGAGTGAAGGGAAGAAGACAACTCATCAAGCAGCAGAACAGGAAAATGATGATGTAGAAGGTTTTTACTATACAGGTGAACCTGATATTGATCTGTTTGCTGACTTACAGTTTCCTGATGTTGGTGAAGAATTTGATGAACCAGATCTCAGTTTTTGGGATGATGAAGAGCAAATAATTCCTGATTCTGTTGAAACACAACAAATGAATTTTGAAGCAAACAAAGAACTCGAACAGAATGAAGCTAATGTGGCTATGAGAGAAGAAAGACTCAAGAAGACACTTGAACAGTTAGCTCATAATGAGAGACTTCAAAAGGCAGAACAGGAAGCACTTCAAAAGCAACATGCTCAGAAGCTGGAAGCTAGGAAGATGTACATCAAGTACAAAAATGGTGATAAGTGGGAACGTGCTCAAAAGGTAATTGACTCACCACAAACTTCTGACTATGATGATCGTCGGATGATTGCTATCTTTGAAAGCTTTAAACAGAAGAACCCTATACATGATATGTATTTGAAAGCTTTAAAGACAGAAATTGTGAGAATAACCACTGCATCTGATCCTAAGAATGGTGAGCTACTTATCTTCGTTGAATGTCATAAGCTCGGATCTCACAAAGTATCACTTCAGTTCTTCTATGATAGATCCCTGTCAGAGCTTTGGGTGTTGAGACCAAAAGTAAGAACATCTTCTGAACTAGGCATACTGCTTCATGAAAAGTTTCAAGAGTTTGCTGAAAGAGCTGGTCCTGAAGTTATAAATGACCCTCCACAAGTTAAAATTCTCAAGGGAGAAGTCATTCATACTGTTAATCTTCAGACAGACGAATTGTATACACATCTTGCCAGACACTTAGTATATGTTGAATATGCTCTTCGGAATCATGGTTTTGCATCACAGGAAAAGATTGAAGCTGCAAATCATATTCGATCCTATGCTCAGACCAACATGAAGAAATACAAGCAGTATCAAGGTGAGTTAAGAAAGAAGCTTGGAATACCACTGGTCTATCCTACAGATGTGGCATCCAGAAGGGATTTACTTGTTGATTCAGAAATGATCAAGAATCTACCGGACATGGATGAACAAGAAGAAGGAGAAATCAATGAGAAAGAAAGTGGTAAATGAAGATTAGCTCTACAAGTTATATCATTAGAGCTTTGATAGAACAAGATAGGATAATTATCTTATATGATCAGTCTAGAGGATCATCTATCTTGTATTTATCTTTTCTGTTTGAATCTGGATAATGTTAATATAAACCAGAACTTTTACATTATTTACTTAGCATTTAAAGTGTTTTCTTTTACTTGTTTAATTGGGATTAGTTGAAGAATCCTCTAGGTATTTGCTTGTTATTGTATAACAAACAAATAGGGGAGATTGAAAGGCATATGACTCAGCCTATTTGTAGTTCGAGGATCCTAATCCAATTAAACTAGATTGTAATAAGTAAATAATATCAACTGTCACAGGAATCTCAAAAGATGATAACCGTCAGAAGAAAAATCAACAAGTCAATCTATAGTTTTGATGTTTTACACTGGAAGAAGATTCAGATATCTGATCAGGCCTCAAGGTAGCATTAAAACAAGTGGATTCATTTTCGAAGACAGAGATTTCTATTAGTGACAAGAAACAATTTCAGTACCGAATGATTGATGAGAGTGAAGAGTATAAAAAGACCACAGTGTTAAAAATCACGATGAAGAACAGAGATTGGAGTTAGTCGTTCATGAACCAGACAGTACATCGAACGTCAACATCATGCCAGTGTATGTTCCTTATTATAATTACGTGGTTTTCAGCGAAGTATTGACTATTAAAGAATTTATATTAATTCTATTTTAATTGATTAAGTCAAGTAATTAAGTTAATAAATAAATTAATTCTATCAGAATTAATATATTTGTTAAAGTGATTATTAGATTAATTAAATAAGAATTAATATGAAAAAGGATTAATTAATTAAATGATTTTTTATAAGTCATTTAATTAATTATAAGCTGAAAAATATGATGATATAACTATCAAACTGATAGTTATACCGATAGTCATATTCAGTTAAATGGAGATAGTCATATTCAGTTAAATGGAGATAGTCATATTTCATTCAATTGGTAAGTTATACCGAATGTCATATTCATTTGGTAAGTTATACCGAATGTTATATTCATTTGGTAAGTTATACCGAATGTTATATTGACTAGATAAGTTATACCGAAAGTCATATTTAAGCTGGACAGTCATATTACATTGATTTGATAGTCATACCGATTGTCATATTAATGTAAAATGATTGTAATATCAGTTTAAATCAAGTAGTATGACTATGGCTGTGTATATAAGGCAGAAGAGTGCAGAATGAAAAGAAGCAGTCGAACCAAACACACGAAATTCACACAGCATCCTATTTCTCTCTCTCTCAAGCTCAAGAACACCTACAAGTTTAATTCTGTAAATTCAAGTTCATCTCAGTTGTAATATCCTATCCGTTGGAACTTGTTTACTTATGATTCTTGTACTACTAGCGAATTAAGTTTCCTAGTTCACAAATTGATATCTTGATTTTATTAACTAAATTAGCAAAGTTCATGTTGAATTTTCTAATTAGTTATTAATCACTTGATAATCATTTGGACTGATTTTGTAACACCCCTCAAGTTAATATATTGTTATATTTAACTTGAAATTTGTGTTATATTATTCCGCACAAAAATATTCGTTTAAGGCAAAATTATTTAACGAATAAATTTTGAGAAAATGGTATAGATTGTATTCAACCCCCCCTTCTACAATCTTAACGGACCTAACAAAATCTAATCATAGATTTTGAAGACGATAGTGGAGAAACCATCTACGATAGTTTCAGCTTTTTCTATGAACTTGGAAGAAGTGCTACGGAGCATGAATTCGTGAAACAGAGGTTTTTCACCACTGATAAAACCAACATAAGCTATTTCAACTTTTATCCTAACTCAGATCCTGAGTTAATTTATGAAGCTTATGTCAATGGGTTAGTTAGTCTAATTTACCCATCCAATAATCTGTTAGAAATTGGAAGTTTTCCAAAGGCTTTCAGAGAAGCAGTCAAAAAATTCAGGACAAAGTGTGTTCAAAACCCGGCGAAAGAAATTTTCATCAAGGTTCAATCAACACTACCGTTCTGGGATGAAGACTATAACGACAGTCTGGCTAAACCATTTCATTATGTTCAGCTAGGAATTGTCAAGGAAAGAAGATACGCTCCAAGCGAATCAAAACCAGTCACTCTGGAAAAGAAAGATTTGAAGCAAGTAGCCATCCACAAGTATGCAGCTATTCTAGAAAAGATTCTCTGCATAAAGGAAAATGACAAGGTGAAGATTAATTATTCATCTTCAAATTGCATCGTGACTTCAATGACTCACACCACAATGAGCCAAGAAGATAAAGCAACTTTAGAAGCATGCAAGAGGCGCATGACTAAAAGCCAGCTAATATTCGGTTGCCACTACAAGGAATTTTGTAAAGCTAGTGCACGAATAATTAAAAGGACAGGTACCGACGTGAATTATCTCTTTCAATACTGCCAGAATGACCCCACCACTAGCAATGATGAAGGAAAAGCTGTGGAGGAGAATTAAAGCGGAAGGAATCTGCTTTATCAAAAGCAAAAGAGAAAAGCATTTACTTTGGGTAAAAGCATCTACTTTAGCTTTATCAAAAGGAGAAGCATCTACTTTAACTTTGTCAAAAATTCAAAAGAAGAAGGCATCTGCTTTAAAAGAAATCTACTTTAATAAAGTAGAACAATAATGTACATCTTGCGCATGCAATGACGTAAGAATATTTGTACAGATCCTCTTTCCTTGATCTATAAAAGGAAGAGTTCCATTTCAGTTTGGGACATCGAAAATTTTCATACAAACTACTCTGTATGCAAAATCAAGAGTCCTCATAGTCATGTGTGAGTAAAAACCCTACGGGGTTATGAGTGTAAACAGGCTCATAATGAGTCTATATCTGTACATATTATCTTAATCAATAAAAAGTCTTTTCTTTTATAAATCTTGGTTATATTCTTGTTATTCTGGAGTCCGCTTGGAGCACAGGGAGTACCGCTGAGGCAGGTGGCCGTTAGGGAAACGCCGCTCGTAGGATTGAAGACAGAGAATAAAAAACCAGAAGATTTAAAAGAAGAATCGAAGTTTTAGAGATCAGATAATCACTGAACAGATGCAGATCATTTGAGAAGCCTGGTAAAACTCAAAACCCTGTTTTAAATAAATTTATATAAATCTTTTTATATATTTAAATTTGATCATGATTAGCAATAATCGAAGGTCAGTAATGTTCCCTTGGAGCTTAACCATTAATGGCGAAACCATTAGACTTAGTGATGAAGACTTCTTCACTAGGATAAGAGATCTAGCATGTCTAGATATCAATAACAACAGAATAGGTCGACTTAGAGAATTCTACGTCAGTCTAGAAACGATGAAAGAACAACATGGTAGGTTCTATATTTGGAACAGTCAAGAAATTGACGGTTTAAAAAACCATATTGGTAGCTTTATTGATGAAGCTAGCGATGCTTGTCATGCCTTTTGTTTTTGTAAAAACAAAAAGTAAAGTAATTTATCAAATAATTACTTATATAATTGGCAAGTTTAATTGCTTAAACTGTCAACTTAATTTATCCGCAAATTGGTATCAGAGCCTAGGAATAATCTTTTAAAATGAATCTTTTAAAAGAAAAAGAGATTGATGATCCTCAGACTTCTGATGATAATCAAGATTTTGAAATCGAGTTTTCTGAAAACGAAAAAGGATTTCAAGGAAGTTTTTTGGTAAAACAAGAAACGCTTTCAAAAATCAAGAATTTGAAACTTGATCTAAAGAAAGAAAAAATATTTAGAATCCCAAATTCATTTGGTTTAAATATTCTGAATATAAAAAACAATATCTTTTATTTTGTCAGCACAAAAGAAATGCATGTAGACATAAAAGATACAAAAGGTTCTGTTTTCCTATCACTCATTAATAGAGAAGAAATTAGGAAAAACCTTTTAAAGATCCCTTCTAAAATTAGATCAACAATCAGCACGGTTCATTTAGGAGCTGTTAAGATTTTGTTAAAATCTGAATTTCAAGAAGGAATTGATTCACCTATTAAAATGGCTTTAATAGATAACAGAATCAAGGATCGTAGAGATTGTATTTTAGGTGCTGCTAGAGGAAATTTAGCATACCAAAAATTCATGTTCTCAGTCTACCCTAAGTTTGGACTTCGCCTAGACACAAGAAATTTAGATTCGGTTTTATCATTCGTACATCAGTTTGAACGAGAAAACCTAATGGATGCCGGAGATAAAGTCTTTAGCATATCATACGTTGTAGCCTATGCCTTGACCAACAGTCATCACAGTATAGATTACAAAAAATCTGAATATATTGAATTAGAAGATATATTCTCAGATATAGGATCTGTTGAAGAGAAGCAATTCTCAGAAATCAGTCCTTTAGAAAATTCATGGGCAATAGATATTGCCAGGAATAAACCTCATTTAGGAGAAAAACCCAGAATGAGCTTTAAGGGGAAAAACCTAGTAATAGGAGAATCCTCAACAGACAACCTTTTAAGGAATGTCTCAACCAGAATTGATAGTTTAGGTCGAAAGCTTGAACGTATCAGTTAAATGACTACTTCCTTACCTGTACACCCACATATTTACAAGAAAGGAAAAGTTCTTAATCTCAAAAGATTAAGCGAAGTAGAGGGACAAGAGCTGAAGAATTACACCTTCAGTAGTCACCCTGGTAGTGCAAGAATTACTACAATAATCTTAATCAGATTACAGGAAGAATTTTGCTAGGAGTTTATAAAATGCTATCCTATTTTGGGCTTAGTAAGGATCCAAGCGAAAAATTCTCAAAAGCTTCGAGCCTTTTTGGCAAATATGGAACCACATATTTTCAGAGAGGGGGAAGTGGATCTAGCAGTAGTAATAGGCTAGAAGACATAAACAATCTCGTAATTGAGATTAACAACAAAGCTATGAATCTTTTAGTTAAAAATAACGAAGAGATTAAGATGCTTACAGAACAAGTAGAAAAGCTTAGTAACAATAAGCATGACATACCTATCTCGAGAAAAGAAGTATTAGACTTTACTTCTAAACTCATAGAAATCGAGGAATACCTTAAGAAGATTCTAGGATGAGTCTTAAGGAATTACAAGAAGATTTCACTAAGATTATTAAGCCACAATTAGAAGAAATTCTAGAGTTGCTTAAAAATCAGCAGAATGCCGATAACATTGAAGCGGTAGCAGCAAAGATTATCAATGAAATAAAAATGGTTATTCATGATTGTCCTTGCAATAAAAAAATTCTTGATGTTCTTAAGACAGGTACATCAAACAGAGAAATCGTCTTAGCAGATGAAAAATTCAAGAAACCCTTGAAATACAGTTATCCTAACTTCAGCGTAGGAAACGAAGAAATGGGTTCTGGAAAGAACTCAGGAAGCTTAACCTGGCCATTTGATAAAGAATCATCATGAATTACATGCAAATGGTAGAAGAATTCTTCTGGAATAATCTAGAAGATGAAGAATTGCAGGTTACAGATGACAACTACGGTCAATTGGAACAAGCAATCAGATTAATGGAAATAGAGGATGACTCTATCGCCAACCAAGAAATAGAGTCAAGCAGTGAGCTAAAATCTTTATTTGGTTTTAATCCTCATGAAACTCTAAACATTATTGAATCTTTCAGTACTGACGAAGAGGGATCAGACCCTTGGGAAGGTTCGGAAGAATCATTTCAAGCTGAAAAATCAGAAGAAGAAGTTTTTCCAGAAAACTTTAGAATGGACAAACAGGCTTCTCCAGAACAAGGAGAACACTCTGGAGTCAAAAAGGAGGAAGAGCATGAAGGCAAAACCTCAGGTAATAGGAAGAGGAAAGGTAATTTTTATCCTTCTTATTCTATTCCGGATTCTAAAAATGTTACTAACATCTATGGTAGTAATATTTTAAATATTGACGGTAAAACCAATAGAAAAGAGCTCATTGATAAATGGTCTCAAGAAATTAGTCTAATAATACAGACTAATAGCGAAGCTTATGATGATCAAGGAACAGTCTTGTTATTGAGGGAACATAAGACTACAGGTGTTGTTAATAGCATGATTAAAAACACCACATGGGTTCCAGTAATGAATCCCATAACTGCCTATGAAAATGTCATGGATGCAATCTATACATTGTTCCTAGGAATAGATCTTCAGACCAATAAAATTCAAGAATTGGCTAAGATAGTTAGTAAGACAAAATCCATGCTTACTAAAATGCAACTTTGCGATATATGTTTTCTTGATCGATTTTATAATGATTATGAGAAATACTTATATCAATTAGTTGAGCTAGCAGATTATAAGAAGTTTATCAGAGATTATCTTCTTAAAATACCTCTAGTAGGTGAGAAAGCTCTTGAACGTTTTAATCTTGAAGCAACAGGAGCTGTTGAAAATAGTTTGGGCTATGCTCATAGAATAGTTAAAAAAGAAATCAGTAAGATTTGTGATTTGACTAAAAAGCAAAAACAGCTAAAACAGTTTAGTAAAAAATGCTGTGAAAAAGTGGTAGAACAACCATTTGAGTATGGATGTAGTAAGACATCTAGAAGTTTCCACAGGAAAAAATCGTATAAAAAATATACCAAAAAATATCGATTTGTTAGGAAAAAGAAGCCCTTCAAATCAGGAAAATACGTTAAGAAAAAATCTTCAAAGAAATTTTCTAACGATAAACAAAAGTTTTGCCCAAAAGGCAAGAAAAAATGCAGGTGTTGGATTTGTAATGAAGAAGGACACTATGCAAATGAATGCCCAAACAGGCAGAAGCATGAGAATAAAGCTCGAATGCTTGAACAGGTATATTCACTAGGATATATTCCTATCGAAGAACCTTATGAAGATATACAGGAAGTGTACATCTTAGAAGAAGAACTAGATCCCGGACCAGAGGAGTCAGAGACTAATGAATATACTTCATCAGATTCAGACTGAAGAAGTAAAAGATCTGGCGATATCTAATATCACCAACCCTAATTCTATTTATATCCCTGGTATCTTAAATTTTGCAGGATATAAAAAGATAGAATTACATTGCTATGTTGATACAGGTGCAAGTCTGTGCTTAGCAAGCAAATACGTTATCCCAGAAGAACATTGGGTTAATGCAGAAAAGCCTATACAGGAGAAATATTTCATATTCCTACAATCTATCAGCAGGAATCAGGTGTAGACCTTATTCTAGGCAATAACTTTCTAAACTTATATGGACCATTTACTCAACACCCGGATCATATTATATTAACTCTTTCAGGTGAGAAAGTATATGTCAAAAAACTGATTATAGCTAAAAAATTTGGAGTTAAAGACTTCCTTGAATCAATGAAGAAAAAGTCTAAAACTCGTCAGCCAGAAGCTATAAATATCAGCCCCAATAAAATTCAACTTTTAAAAAGGGGGAAGGAGAATTTAGAAAAATTTAAAGAATTGAATTTTATTCGTAAAAATTTGATTCTAGACATAGAAAAGAAATCTATAATCGAGAGATTACTAGATTCAGTATGCTCTGAAAATCCCTTAGATCCTAAAAAGACTAAGCTATGGATGAAAGGAAGCATCAAGCTCAGAGATCCAAAGACGGTAATCAAGGTCAAACCTATGAAGTACAGTCCACAAGATCGAGAAGAATTTGGCAAACAAATTCAGGAGCTACTGGATATGAATATCATCATACCCAGCAAATCACCTCACATGTCTCCAGCATTTCTGGTAGAGAACGAAGCAGAAAGGAGAAGAGGCAAAAAGAGAATGGTAGTAACTACAAGGCGGTTAATGATGCCACCATAGGAGACAGCCATAATTTACCCAACAAGGATGAATTACTCACCCTTATTCGAGGTAAGAAAATGTTTAGTTCACTAGACTGTAAATCGGGTTTTTGGCAGGTATTGCTAGACGAAGAATCACAGCTACTGACATCATTTACATGTCCTCAAGGACATTACCAGTGGAAGGTGCTACCTTTTGGATTCAAGCAAGCGCCCTCTATATTCCAAAGACATATGCAAAATGCATTCAGGTCTTTTGAAAAATTCTGTTGTGTATATGTAGATGATATTCTTATTTTTAGTGATAATGAACAGGATCATCTCAGACATTTAGCAGCAGTGTTAAAGAAATGCCAACAACTTGGTATTATATTGTCAAAGAAGAAAGCTCAGCTCTTCAAGACAAAGATTAATTTCTTAGGATTAGAAATTGATCAAGGAACTCATTGTCCTCAGTCGCACATCCTAGAACATATTCATAAGTTCCCGGATAAAATTGAAGACAAAAAACAGTTGCAAAGGTTTTTAGGTATATTAACTTATGCTTCTGATTATATTCCCAAACTTGCAGCTATACGTGCTCCTTTGCAGGCAAAGCTCAAGAAAGATGTTCCTTGGGAATGGAAAGATTCAGACACCAGCTACATGGTCAAAGTCAAGAAGAATCTAAAGAGTTTTCCAAAACTCTATCATCCAGAACCGGATGACAAGCTTATCATTGAGACGGACGCCTCAGGAGAATATTGGGGAGGAGTGCTCAAAGCTGTTAATTCTGATAAAGAATTAATATGCAGATACGCTTCAGGAAGCTTTAAGGACGCTGAGAAAAATTATCATTCCAATGAAAAGGAATACTTAGCCGTCATTAGAGTAATTAACAAATTTTCTATTTATCTAACTCCAGTTAAATTTCTGGTTAGAACTGATAATAGAAATTTCTCTTATTTTCTTCGTATTAAGTTACAGGGAGACAATAAACAAGGAAGATTGGTGAGATGGCAACAATGGCTATCCCGCTACAGTTTCGATGTTCAACATATCGAAGGAGTTAAAAACTGCTTAGCAGATTTTTTTTAACAAGGGAATTCCAGCAAAAACAGGTGTAAAGTTTATGACATGACGTTTCTTGTTATCTTTACTTTTGCAGGAATCCAAAGCCTGAATTTTGGCTATAAATACGAGAGGGTTGAGAAAAGAAAAATCACACCAAACCACAATAACACCTAAACACCTCTCTATACCAACGATCTTTTGATAGATCAAAGAGCCTTGTTTGCTCTATATATATATATATATATATATATCTATATATAATCTCTTTCTTTGAGAAAGACTATGGACACTTCCATAGAACAACTAGAGCTAAAAGAAGCTATCCTCTTGAAGAAATTCAAACTTGTTCAAGAAGAATTACAACTAGTTCGTGCAGAGCTAGAATATGTAAGGAAGTATTCCCTTCCCGAACAGCAAAAGGTAATTTCAGAACCTTCTTCATCAATGAACAGATCTGAAACTAGCCCGGAGCAAACGGCTACCGGTAAAGGCACATCAAATCCGTTAACGCCTGTGGATTTGGCAAAAATCCAAACCGAGGATCAATCCTCGCAACAAAAGGTTATTTGTACACCTTCCTTAGCAATAAGTGAAGTATAGACTAATCCAGAGCAAACGGCTCCTGGTAAAGATTCAACAAATCCGTTGAAGGTTGTGGGTTTACCAAAAATCCAGTCAGAGGTACAGACCTCAACAACATTGGGAGAATCTTCAGATTTAAATCTGAGACCCCATGAGGGAATTCAACTCCCACAGAAATCAAAAGAGCAATCTTTTGTAATACCGATCAGTACTACCAGCAAAAATTACTATGTTGTTTACAATGGTCCCAATCCAGGAATCTACAACAACTGGGCAATTGCAAGCATGGCAGTCACAGGAATCTCAGGAGTTTCTCACAAGAAGTTCAAAGATTTCCAAGAAGCTAGAGTATCCGCTGATCTCTACACTAAAGAAATGATGAAACCACCACTGTGTCTCATCAATTCTACAGAAGCTTTGAAGTCAACCTTCAAACAAGCTCTAAAAAAGACAGCAACTTCACAGAAGGTGTTGGGAAAAGTTAAGTCAGAAAATCTAATCATAGATTTTGAAGACGATAGTGGAGAAACCATCTACGATAGTTTCAGCTTTTTCTATGAACTTGGAAGAAGTGCTACGGAGCATGAATTCGTGAAACAGAGGTTTTTCACCACGGATAAAACCAACATAAGCTATTTCAACTTTTATCCTAACTCAGATCCTGAGTTAATTTATGAAGCTTATGTCAATGGGTTAGTTAGTCTAATTTACCCATCCAATAATCTGTTAGAAATTGGAAGTTTTCCAAAGGCTTTCAGAGAAGCAGTCAAAAAATTCAGGACAAAGTGTGTTCAAAACCCGGCGAAAGAAATTTTCATCAAGGTTCAATCAACACTACCGTTCTGGGATGAAGACTATAACGACAGTCTGGCTAAACCATTTCATTATGTTCAGCTAGGAATTGTCAAGGAAAGAAGCTACGCTCCAAGCGAATCAAAACCAGTCACTCTGGAAAAGAAAGATTTGAAGCAAGTAGCCATCCACAAGTATGCAGCTATTCTAGAAAAGATTCTCTGCATAAAGGAAAATGACAAGGTGAAGATTAATTATTCGTCTTCAAATTGCATCGTGACTTCAATGACTCACACCACAATGAGCCAAGAAGATAAAGCAACTTTAGAAGCATGAAAGAGGCGCATGACTAAAAGCCATCTAATATTCGGTTGCCACTACAAGGAATTTTGTAAAGCTAGTGCACGAATAATTAAAAAGACAGGTACCGACGAGAGTTATCTCTGTCAATACTGCCAGAATGACCCCACCACTAGCAATGATGAAGGAAAAGCTGTGGAGGAGAATTAAAGCGGAAGGAATCTGCTTTATCAAAAGCAAAAGAGGAAAAGCATTTACTTTGGGTAAAAGCATCTACCTTAGCTTTATCAAAAGGAGAAGCATCTACTTTAACTTTGTCAAAAAGTCAAAAGAAGAAGGCATCTGCTTTAAAAGAAATCTACTTTAATAAAGTAGAACAATAATGTACATCTTGCGCATGCAATGACGTAAGAATATTTGTACAGATCCTCTTTCCTTGATCTATAAAAGGAAGAGTTCCATTTCAGTTTGGGACATCGAAAATTTTCATACAAACTACTCTGTATGCAAAATCAAGAGTCCTCATAGTCATGTGTGAGTAAAAACCCTACGGGGTTATGAGTGTAAACAGGCTCATAATGAGTCTATATCTGTACATATTATCTTAATCAATAAAAAGTCTTTTCTTTTATAAATCTTGGTTATATTCTTGTTATTCTGGAGTCCGCTTGGAGCACAGGGAGTACCGCTGAGGCAGGTGGCCGTTAGGGAAACGCCGCTCGTAGGATTGAAGACAGAGAATAAAAAACCAGAAGATTTAAAAGAAGAATCGAAGTTTTAGAGATCAGATAATCACTGAACAGATGCAGATCTTTTGAGAAGCCTGGTAAAACTCAAAACCCTGTTTTAAATAAATTTATATAAATCTTTTTATATATTTAAATTTGATCATGATTAGCAATAATCGAAGGTCAGTAATGTTCCCTTGGAGCTTAACCATTAATGGCGAAACCATTAGACTTAGTGATGAAGACTTCTTCACTAGGATAAGAGATCTAGCATGTCTAGATATCAATAACAACAGAATAGGTCGACTTAGAGAATTCTACGTCAGTCTAGAAACGATGAAAGAACAACATGGTAGGTTCTATATTTGGAACAGTCAAGAAATTGACGGTTTAAAAAACCATATTGATGAAGCTAGCGATGCTTGTCATGCCTTTTGTTTTTTTAAAAACAAAAAGTAAAGTAATTTATCAAATAATTACTTATATAATTGGCAAGTTTAATTGCTTAAACTGTCAACTTAATTTATCCGCAAATTGGTATCAAAGCAATTTTAATCTAAGGGATTTTCAGAGCATACTGAATCTAGTAATCTCTCGATTATAGATTTCTTTTCTATGTCTAGAATCAAATTTTTACGAATAAAATTCAATTCTTCAAATTTTTCTAAACTCTCCTTCCCCCTTTTTAAAAGTTGAATTTTATTGGGGCTGATATTTATAGCTTCTGGCTGACGAGTTTTAGACTTTTTCTTCATTGATTCAAGGAAGTCTTTAACTCCAAATTTTTTAGCTATAATCAGTTTTTTGACATATACTTTCTCACCTGAAAGAGTTAATATAATATGATCCGGGTGTTGAGTAAATGGTCCATATAAGTTTAGAAAGTTATTGCCTAGAATAAGGTCTACACCTGATTCCTGCTGATATATTGTAGGAATATGAAATATTTCTCCTGCAATCATTATATCAAGGTTTTTACATACCTTTGTAATAGTAATGGAACTATTATCTGCTATACTTACCTGTATAGGCTTTTCTGCATTAACCCAATGTTCTTCTGGGATAACGTATTTGCTTGCTAAGCACAGACTTGCACCTGTATCAACATAGCAATGTAATTCTATCTTTTTATATCCTGCAAAATTTAAGATACCAGGGATATAAATAGAATTAGGGTTGGTGATATTAGATATCGCCAGATCTTTTACTTCTTCAGTCTGAATCTGATGAAGTATATTCATTAGTCTCTGACTCCTCTGGTCCGGGATCTAATTCTTCTTCTAAGATGTACACTTCCTGTATATCTTCATAAGGTTCTTCGATAGGAATATATCCTTGTGAATATACCTGTTCAAGCATTCGAGCTTTATTCTCATGCTTCTGCCTGTTTGGGCATTCATTTGCATAGTGTCCTTCTTCATTGCAAATCCAACACCTGCATTTTTTCTTGCCTTTTGGGCAAAACTTTTGTTTATCGTTAGAAAATTTCTTTGAAGATTTTTTCTTAACGTATTTTCCTGATTTGAAGGGCTTCTTTTTCCTAACAAATCGATATTTTTTCGTATATTTTTTATACGATTTTTTCCTGTGGAAACTTCTAGATGTCTTACTACATCCATACTCAAATGGTTGTTCTACCACTTTTTCACAGCATTTTTTACTAAACTGTTTTAGCTGTTTTTGCTTTTTAGTCAAATCACAAATCTTACTGATTTCTTTTTTAACTATTCTATGAGCATAGCCCAAACTATTTTCAGCAGCTCCTGTTGCTTCAAGATTAAAACGTTCAAGAGCTTTCTCACCTACTAGAGGTATTTTAAGAAGATAATCTCTGATAAACTTCTTATAATCTGCTAGCTCAACTAATTGATATAAGTATTTCTCATAATCATTATAAAATCGATCAAGAAAACATATATCGCAAAGTTGCATTTTAGTAAGCATGGATTTTGTCTTACTAACTATCTTAGCCAATTCTTGAATTTTATTGGTCTGAAGATCTATTCCTAGGAACAATGTATAGATTGCATCCATGACATTTTCATAGGCAGTTATGGGATTCATTACTGGAACCCATGTGGTGTTTTTAATCATGCTATTAACAACACCTGTAGTCTTATGTTCCATCAATAACAAGACTGTTCCTTGATCATCATAAGCTTCGCTATTAGTCTGTATTATTAGACTAATTTCTTGAGACCATTTATCAATGAGCTCTTTTCTATTGGTTTTACCGTCAATATTTAAAATATTACTACCATAGATGTTAGTAACATTTTTAGAATCCGGAATAGAATAAGAAGGATAAAAATTACCTTTCCTCTTCCTATTACCTGAGGTTTTGCCTTCATGCTCTTCCTCCTTTTTGACTCCAGAGTGTTCTCCTTGTTCTGGAGAAGCCTGTTTGTCCATTCTAAAGTTTTCTGGAAAAACTTCTTCTTCTGATTTTTCAGCTTGAAATGATTCTTCCGAACCTTCCCAAGGGTCTGATCCCTCTTCGTCAGTACTGAAAGATTCAATAATGTTTAGAGTTTCATGAGGATTAAAACCAAATAAAGATTTTAGCTCACTGCTTGACTCTATTTCTTGGTTGGCGATAGAGTCATCCTCTATTTCCATTAATCTGATTGCTTGTTCCAATTGACCGTAGTTGTCATCTGTAACCTGCAATTCTTCATCTTCTAGATTATTCCAGAAGAATTCTTCTACCATTTGCATGTAATTCATGATGATTCTTTATCAAATGGCCAGGTTAAGCTTCCTGAGTTCTTTCCAGAACCCATTTCTTCGTTTCCTACGCTGAAGTTAAGATAACTGTATTTCAAGGGTTTCTTGAATTTTTCATCTGCTAAGACGATTTCTCTGTTTGATGTACCTGTCTTAAGAACATCAAGAATTTCTTTATTGCAAGGACAATCATGAATAACCATTTTTATTTCATTGATAATCTTTGCTGCTGCCGCTTCAATGTTATCGGCATTCTGCTGATTTTTAAGCAACTCTAGAATTTCTTCTAATTGTGGCTTAATAATCTTAGTGAAATCTTCTTGTAATTCCTTAAGACTCATCCTAGAATCTTCTTAAGGTATTCCTCGATTTCTATGAGTTTAGAAGTAAAGTCTAATACTTCTTTTCTCGAGATAGGTATGTCATGCTTATTGTTACTAAGCTTTTCTACCTGTTCTGTAAGCATCTTAATCTCTTCGTTATTTTTAACTAAAAGATTCATAGCTTTGTTGTTAATATCATTTACGAGATTTTTTATGTCTTCTAGCCTATTACTACTGCTAGATCCACTTCCCCCTCTCTGAAAATATGTGGTTCCATATTTGCCAAAAAGGCTCGAAGCTTTTGAGAATTTTTCGCTTGGATCCTTACTAAGCCCAAAATAGGATAGCATTTTATAAACTCCTAGAAAAATTCTTCCTGTAATCTGATTAAGATTATTAGTAGATGCAATTATTGTAGTAATTCTTGCACTACCAGGGTGACTACTGAAGGTGTAATTCTTCAGCTCTTGTCCCTCTACTTCGCTTAATCTTTTGAGATTAAGAACTTTTCCTTTCTTGTAATATGTGGGTGTACAGGTAAGGAAGTAGTCATTTAACTGATACGTTCAAGCTTTCGACCTAAACTATCAATTCTGGTTGAGACATTCCTTAAAAGGTTGTCTGTTGAGGATTCTCCTATTACTAGGTTTTTCCCCTTAAAGCTCATTCTGGGTTTTTCTCCTAAATGAGGTTTATTCCTGGCAATATCTATAGCCCATGAATTTTCTAAAGAACTGATTTCTGAGAATTGCTTCTCTTCAACAGATCCTATATCTGAGAATATATCTTCTAATTCAATATATTCAGATTTTTTGTAATCTATACTGTGATGACTGTTGGTCAAGGCATAGGCTACAACGTATGATATGCTAAAGACTTTATCTCCGGCATCCATTAGGTTTTCTCGTTCAAACTGATGTACGAATGATAAAACTGAATCTAAATTTCTTGTGTCTAGGATAAGTCCAAACTTAGGGTAGACTGAGAACATGAATTTTTGGTATGCTAAATTTCCTCTAGCAGCACCTAAAATACAATCTCTACGATCCTTGATTCTGTTATCTATTAAAGCCATTTTAATAGGTGAATCAATTCCTTCCTGAAATTAAGATTTTAACAAAATCTTAACAGCTCCTAAATGAACCGTGCTGATTGTTGATCTAATTTTAGAAGGGATCTTTAAAAGGTTTTTCCTAATTTCTTCTCTATTAATGAGTGATAGGAAAACAGAACCTTTTGTATCTTTTATGTCTACATGCATTTCTTTTGTGCTGACAAAATAAAAGATATTGTTTTTTCTATTCAGAATATTTAAACCAAATGAATTTGGGATTCTAAATATTTTTTCTTTCTTTAGATCAAGTTTCAAATTCTTGATTTTTGAAAGCGTTTCTTGTTTTACCAAAAAACTTCCTTGAAATCCTTTTTCGTTTTCAGAAAACTCGATTTCAAAATCTTGATTATCATCAGAAGTTTGAGGATCATCAATCTCTTTTTCTTTTAAAAGATTCATTTTAAAAGATTATTCCTAGGCTCTGATACCAATTTGCGGATAAATTAAGTTGACAGTTTAAGCAATTAAACTTGCCAATTATATAAGTAATTATTTGATAAATTACTTTACTTTTTGTTTTTAAAAAAACAAAAGGCATGACAAGCATCGCTAGCTTCGTCAATATGGTTTTTTAAACCGTCAATTTCTTGACTGTTCCAAATATAGAACCTACCATGTTTTTCTTTCATCGTTTCTAGACTGACGTAGAATTCTCTAAGTCGACCTATTCTGTTGTTATTGATATCTAGACATGCTAGATCTCTTATCCTAGTGAAGAAGTCTTCATCACTAAGTCTAATGGTTTCGCCATTAATGGTTAAGCTCCAAGGGAACATTACTGACCTTCGATTATTGCTAATCATGATCAAATTTAAATATATAAAAAGATTTATATAAATTTATTTAAAACAGGGTTTTGAGTTTTACCAGGCTTCTCAAATGATCTGCATCTGTTCAGTGATTATCTGATCTCTAAAACTTCGATTCTTCTTTTAAATCTTCTGGTTTTTTATTCTCTGTCTTCAATCCTACGAGCGGCGTTTCCCTAACGGCCACCTGCCTCAGCGGTACTCCCTGTGCTCCAAGCGGACTCCAGAATAACAAGAATATAACCAAGATTTATAAAAGAAAAGACTTTTTATTGATTAAGATAATATGTACAGATATAGACTCATTATGAGCCTGTTTACACTCATAACCCCGTAGGGTTTTTACTCACACATGACTATGAGGACTCTTGATTTTGCATACAGAGTAGTTTGTATGAAAATTTTCGATGTCCCAAACTGAAATGGAACTCTTCCTTTTATAGATCAAGGAAAGAGGATCTGTACAAATATTCTTACGTCATTGCATGCGCAAGATGTACATTATTGTTCTACTTTATTAAAGTAGATTTCTTTTAAAGCAGATGCCTTCTTCTTTTGACTTTTTGACAAAGTTAAAGTAGATGCTTCTCCTTTTGATAAAGCTAAAGTAGATGCTTTTACCCAAAGTAAATGCTTTTCCTCTTTTGCTTTTGATAAAGCAGATTCCTTCCGCTTTAATTCTCCTCCACAGCTTTTCCTTCATCATTGCTAGTGGTGGGGTCATTCTGGCAGTATTGACAGAGATAACTCTCGTCGGTACCTGTCTTTTTAATTATTCGTGCACTAGTTTTACAAAATTCCTTGTAGTGGCAACCGAATATTAGATGGCTTTTAGTCATGCGCCTCTTTCATGCTTCTAAAGTTGCTTTATCTTCTTGGCTCATTGTGGTGTGAGTCATTGAAGTCACGATGCAATTTGAAGACGAATAATTAATCTTCACCTTGTCATTTTCCTTTATGCAGAGAATCTTTTCTAGAATAGCTGCATACTTGTGGATGGCTACTTGCTTCAAATCTTTCTTTTCCAGAGTGACTGGTTTTGATTCGCTTGGAGCGTAGCTTCTTTCCTTGACAATTCCTAGCTGAACATAATGAAATGGTTTAGCCAGACTGTCGTTATAGTCTTCATCCCAGAACGGTAGTGTTGATTGAACCTTGATGAAAATTTCTTTCGCCGGGTTTTGAACACACTTTGTCCTGAATTTTTTGACTGCTTCTCTGAAAGCCTTTGGAAAACTTCCAATTTCTAACAGATTATTGGATGGGTAAATTAGACTAACTAACCCATTGACATAAGCTTCATAAATTAACTCAGGATCTGAGTTAGGATAAAAGTTGAAATAGCTTATGTTGGTTTTATCCTTGGTGAAAAACCTCTGTTTCACGAATTCATGCTCCGTAGCACTTCTTCCAAGTTCATAGAAAAAGCTGAAACTATCGTAGATGGTTTCTCCACTATCGTCTTCAAAATCTATGATTAGATTTTCCGACTTAACTTTTCCCAACACCTTCTGTGAAGTTGCTGTCTTTTTCAGAGCTTGTTTGAAGGTTGGCTTCAAAGCTTCTGTAGAATTGATGAGACACAGTGGTGGTTTCATCATTTCTTTAGTGTAGAGATCAGCGGATACTCTAGCTTCTTAGAAATCTTTGAATTTCTTGTGAGAAACTCCTGAGATTCCTGTGACTGCAAAGCTTGCAATTGCCCAGTTGTTGTAGATTCCTGGATCGGGACCATTGTAAACAACATAGTAATTTTTGCTGGTAGTACTGATCGGTATTACAAAAGATTGCTCTTTTGATTTCTGTGGGAGTTGAATTCCCCCATGGGGTCTCAGATTTAAATCTGAAGATTCTCCCAATGTTGTTGAGGTCTGTACCTCTGACTGGATTTTTGGTAAACCCACAACCTTCAACGGATTTGTTGAATCTTTACCAGGAGCCGTTTGCTCTGGATTAGTCTGTACTTCACTTATTACTAAGGAAGGTGTACAAATAACCTTTTGTTGCGAGGATTGATCCTCGGTTTGGATTTTTGCCAAATCCACAGGCGTTAACGGATTTGATGTGCCTTTACCGGTAGCCGTTTGCTCCGGGCTAGTTTCAGATCTGTTCATTGATGAAGAAGGTTCTGAAATTACCTTTTGCTGTTCGGGAAGGGAATACTTCCTTACATATTCTAGCTCTGCACGAACTAGTTGTAATTCTTCTTGAACAAGTTTGAATTTCTTCAAGAGGATAGCTTCTTTTAGCTCTAGTTGTTCTATGGAAGTGTCCATAGTTTTTCTCAAAGAAAGAGATTATATATAGATATATATATATATATATAGAGCAAACAAGGCTCTTTGATCTATCAAAAGATCGTTGGTATAGAGAGGTGTTTAGGTGTTATTGTGGTTTGGTGTGATTTTTCTTCTCTCAACCCTCTCGTATTTATAGCCAAAATTCAGGCTTTGGATTCCTGCAAAAGTAAAGATAACAAGAAACGTCATGTCATAAACTTTACACCTGTTTTTGCTGGAATTCCCTTGTTAAAAAATCTGCTAAGCAGTTTTTAACTCCTTCGATATGTTGAACATCGAAACTGTAGCGGGATAGCCATTGTTGCCATCTCACCAATCTTCCTTGCTTATTGTCTCCCTGTAACTTAATACGAAGAAAATAATAGAAATTTCTATTATCAGTTCTAACCAGAAATTTAACTGGAGTTAGATAAATAGAAAATTTGTTAATTACTCTAATGACGGCTAAGTATTCCTTTTCATTGGAATGATAATTTTTCTCAGCGTCCTTAAAGCTTCCTGAAGCGTATCTGCATATTAATTCTTTATCAGAATTAACAGCTTTGAGCACTCCTCCCCAATATTCTCCTAAGGCGTCCGTCTCAATGATAAGCTTGTCATCCGGTTCTGGATGATAGAGTTTTGGAAAACTCTTTAGATTCTTCTTGACTTTGACCATGTAGCTGGTGTCTGAATCTTTCCATTCCCAAGGAACATCTATCTTGAGCTTTGCCTGCAAAGGAGCACGTATAGCTGCAAGTTTGGGAATATAATCAGAAGCATAAGTTAATATACCTAAAAACCTTTGCAACTGTTTTTTGTCTTCAATTTTATCCGGGAACTTATGAATATGTTCTAGGATGTGCGACTGAGGACAATGAGTTCCTTGATCAATTTCTAATCCTAAGAAATTAATCTTTGTCTTGAAGAGCTGAGCTTTCTTCTTTGACAATATAATACCAAGTTGTTGGCATTTCTTTAACACTGCTGCTAAATGTCTGAGATGATCCTGTTCATTATCACTAAAAATAAGAATATCATCTACATATACACAACAGAATTTTTCAAAAGACCTGAATGCATTTTGCATATGTCTTTGGAATATAGAGGGCGCTTGCTTGAATCCAAAAGGTAGCACCTTCCACTGGTAATGTCCTTGAGGACATGTAAATGCTGTCAGTAGCTGTGATTCTTCGTCTAGCAATACCTGCCAAAAACCCGATTTACAGTCTAGTGAACTAAACATTTTCTTACCTCGAATAAGGGTGAGTAATTCATCCTTGTTGGGTAAATTATGGTTGTCTCCTATGGTGGCATCATTAACCGCCTTGTAGTTGACTACCATTCTCTTTTTGCCTCTTCTCCTTTCTGCTTCGTTCTCTACTAGAAATGCTGGAGACATGTGAGGTGATTTGCTGGGTATGATGATATTCATATCCAGTAGCTCCTGAATTTGTTTGCCAAATTCTTCTCGATCTTGTGGACTATACTTCATAGGTTTGACCTTGATTACCGTCTTTGGATCTCTGAGCTTGATGCTTTCATCCATTGCTTAGTCTCGATCTAGATCTCAGTTGCCCAGTTGTTGTAGATTCCTGGATTGGGACCATTGTAAACAACATAGTAATTTTTGCTGGTAGTACTGATCGGTATTACAAAAGATTGCTCAAGAGATTTCTGTGGGAGTTGAATTCCCCCATGGGGTATCAGTCTTAACCTGACACAAAACAAAATAAAAAATCGGTATATGTTTTCGTGTTTCTAGATATGGCTCCTGCTCTTCCAGATGACAATCTTTTAAGATATATTGATTCGACTACCATTTAAATCACTGGCACGATTTAGATACGTCTGTAAGTTATAGAAGTCTGTACTTTCTGACCCGGATTTCATGCAACCTCATTTAAATCGTAGTATCTCCCAAAACCCTAATGAATATCTCATTCGAACATGGCCTGGTGGCGTAGCAATCCTTTCCCGCACTAATTTATGTGATTCTCCTATCGACAATGTCCCTTACCCTTGGCTCGTCTTTGGAAGCCACACGTTCGCTTCATATTATGGAACCCTGCTATTCATATTTCTAAGTTCGTTCTATTACCAGAACATTGCTGCTATCTGAAAAATCAATTTTGTTACCGGTATGGATTTAGTTGGGATTCAGTGGCAAATGATTGTAAGTTAATAACTATACCATCAATACGTTACCGTTCTTGTACACATTCGTCTGGTCTTGTCTATTCGTCTAAAACCAATTGTGAGTAATATCGCTGAATCCCCTCTTGTTGAAGGACTGAACTTTCCCTCTGTTATCGTGAAGGGAATCCCTTACCGGAAATGTTTACATGCTGAAGTACTGATATTCATGGCCACAGTCACACACCTAGAATGGTCGTTTTGGAAGGAATGGAACCATTGCAACTTGTACAGGGTGGAGAAATCGATCCAAAAGGTAACTAGACCTTCATTACAACAATTATAACAAATTTATATTTCTGTGTTGTATTCAAATTAACAATGTATATGTTTTAATAATTTTTGCAGTCATCTCGCTCTTGGAGCAAAAAGTGCACCGACTTGTCACCATCCTTGTTGCAATCACAGCGACTTACCATCTTTATTTCTCTGTGTTGTATTCAAATTAACAATGTATATGTTTTAATAATTTTTGCAGTCATCTCGCTCTTGGAGCAAAAAGTGCACCGACTTGTCACCATCCTTGTTGCAATCACAGCGACTTACCATCTTTATTTCTCTGTGTTGTATTCAAATTAACAATGTATATGTTTTAATAATTTTTGCAGTCATCTCGCTCTTGGAGCAAAAAGTGCACCGACTTGTCACCATCCTTGTTGCAATCACAGCGACTTACCATCTTTATTTCTCTGTGTTGTATTCAAATTAACAATGTATATGTTTTAATAATTTTTGCAGTCATCTCGCTCTTGGAGCAAAAAGTGCACCGACTTGTCACCATCCTTGTTGCAATCACAGCGACTTACCATCTTTGTAAAACCTCCCTCCTCTCTCTCTCTCTCTCTCTCTCTCTCTCTCTCTCTCTCTCTCTCTCTCACACACACACACACACACACACACATTTTATTTTTAATTCAACCATCAAACTCTGATTTGCTTCTCAAGCCAAATGAGTTATACTTTACTTTTATGCATAGTAATAACATTGTTCTGTTATGGGTTGGTGTCTCATAGAAAGTTGTGGTATAAAATGCATGTAGCTGGAAATACAGAAGGTTATAGTTTAATTTATAATAATCAATTGTTATTTCTAATTTTGAATGGAACTTGGAGAAAACATAAGTCTTCATATGCAAATTGAACATTGAGGATCAGACCTAAAACTATTGAGATGTCTTTTCTAAGAAAAAATGGCCCTACTAAAATAGGTCAAGGGAAGCAATTTTAGGGAACAAACGGCCATGGAAACAGTGGCGCCATGCAACATGAGTACAAGTCATTATCATTTATTGCGCTAAACTGGCCTCCTGCAATGTTCCAAAGGTAGTTAAGTTTGATAACACGATATTCACCTGAACAGTGCCTTCAAAACAAAAGGCTTCAATTCAGAATGATGATCCACCTATCTAGATAGTGAAAAAAGCAGCCCCGCTGTAAACTAAATATTACTAATAACTCCTAAATATTAAGTGGAGATATTCTAAGAATCCTTATAAAATGACTAAACGTAAGGCTATACAAACGGACACAAAAGGTCATAGTAGCTGAATTAATATGATAAATAGCTCAACAATCGTTTGATAAATTTCAACACTCAACACCATCATGGTACTACACTAATATATGTAAAAATGTTTAGGCTACAGATATATTGTCTTTAAAGCTCAAGGGAAAACCATATCTTTCAGCGTCATACAATAGAGGAGCAAACAAAGGTTCTAAACGTACCAAACTCTTCCTCTACAATGTTGCAAGTGGGGATCCAGCTTCAGTGAAGTAGCCAGCAAGATCGATGTTAAGATGTTCATACATATTGATGAAAGGATGTCTCTGCATACCATCAGAAATGGCTCAATTTTAGAGAAAGGATTATGTATAAAGTAGTTAGCATTTAGCAAGATCCATATTCATATGTAGGAAATATGAAAATGTTGATATGAGTACCAGGAGTTCATTAGCAGACGGCCTTTTTCTAGGATCCTTTTGTACACTGAAAGAAGTAATAATTGAAGGATGTTACTTCCTCTGTTTCATAAGAACAATTTGACAACAATTTTTGTTTTAAAATGATTTAGACTTCAAATAAAAAAAGGGCTACCAATATTAACTAAAAAGTTATACCCGTCACCATATATAAATATAATACAAAGTCGACACTTACTATGTGAAGTTTCACAAATGGGGTTTCTAGATAGCAAGGAGGGATTTTAAAGAATCAGTTACTACTATTATCACAAGTCTGTGGAGCTAGAAGCTATATACTCATCAACTAGTCAATGCAACCGCAATAAGCTTACACATAACACAGACATGTCCAATTTAAGAAAAATGCACAATTTGTCATATATAAAATTTAACAAAAACACAGAATTCAACTCTCAAATCAATGGACATCGAAAGCAACTTTCTACATTATATGTTTAGAATCTATAAAAGAAAGGAAAGGGGAAGTGGAGCACTAAACAAAGAAATTATACAAAAGAAGGCACTTATTTTAGAATACATATTAGAACATGTAGCAGAAAAATAATATCTCTACAAGTCTACGCATGTTGCATATTGTGATTTTATTACTGCCATGTCGTGATATGATTGTGCTGTCTAATATTGCTCTACTTTTTGTTTTTGCTCTCTTTGCTCATGGGAAGTCCTAATCACATAGCTAAAAGAGAGAAAACAATTGAAAGGAACTCAATATTGAACAAATAAATTTCATGTGTGAGCTTACCCGGACCGAAGAAACATCATCTTCAAAGAAAATGCATATATTTTACTCAGCTATTGTTCTCACATTTGTATCATGCATATTATTATCACATAAAAACCTAAGTGAAAGGATATCTGACTCATGTCCTGTTTGAAGATTGTGATCCTTACCATGCAGAAACAAAAGAGCAGAACTCCGGAGAAAATTCATCAGGAGGTGCACAAGGTGGTGCTTGATTAACAATTGTATCCATTAGTTCAAAAACGTTACTCCATCCTTCATCTTGCTCTGGCGGGGAATAAGGAAAATAACCAGTAGCACACTCGAGCAAAACTAACCCCAAGCTCCAAATGTCGCTACTGTACCCATGTTGACCTCCACTGATTCTCTCAGGCTAAAATATACCATGAACATAATCAAATGAGCCGGTAGAGCAGAAATTAAATAGCTGATTATACTGATCAAACTTCATGACCAGCAATAACTAAAACATTTAATCTACTTACAGACATATAATTATATGTGCCAACAAAAGTGTTCGCCTGTCCAGAAGTGGTTGCCAGAATCGCACTCACTCCAAAGTCTGTGATCTTTACTTCCCCTCTGTGATTTATTAGCAAATTTGAAGGTTTCAGATCCCTGTGAATTATATGTTTTTCATGATGAAGATACCACAAACCCTTCAGCACCTGAATTTGGTTTTAGAAGGAAGAAAAAGGCCCGAGTCAGTTGTAGATAATAATAATCTCAATATCACCCAAGTTCAAAAAAGTAGATGTTTATAAGCACGATTAGTCAGATTCCGTAACGAATTATAAGATTTGAATAAGACCTGTTTAAAGATGGCAGCAAGATATGGCTCGGGAATGTTTTTGACAATTTTCAGAAAATCGGCTAGAGATCCTCCATCCATGTACTCCAAAATTATAGATATGGCACCATTATCATAGAAAGACTGATAACATACAACAACATTGAGGCATTGTGATGACTGATTAATTTTCAGCTCCTGTGCAATCTGCTTACGAGCAGACTCCTGAATATTCATTTGAATGACCTAGAACATGGACAAAATATAATAAGCAAGCCTCAAATACTATAAAGAGGGCTGCAATTGATGAAGAGAACGACAATTTAGATACAGTCTCAAGTCTCACTACTAAATTTTAAGACCATATATTCCTATATAAATTGTGCAAAACTAGTTCATACTTATACCCACAAACTGTTTAATTTTGAAGTCAGTCCAAGCAATAATTGAGAACATATAACATAAATATGTGGACCCTTGACAGCCTGACCTGTTTAGTTTTGTAGAGTTGAGTATAAGTAACAAGTTGAGCACTCCCATTTACGTTTAGCAAAGAATATACACTAAAGTCAATGGTTCACTTTATGTTAAGATATTTACCAAAACTAGAACATATAGCATCATCCCATTGGTTGATAACCTGTGGTATTTGAATTCTTCCTCTCCATGACTTTTGCCTCTACAAAATATACAATCCACAATTTCCACTATCGATATGATAATGATAATGGAAAGAAATAAGAGTTTATTTGTACGCAAAAATGAGTAACGTAACTCGAGGGAGGAATGAGGTGTGGAAGCGGAAGCCGGATACTGTTAAGTACCATCAAAAGAGAGAGTTCACCTTCGATTGATCAAAGATAACACAATTCAAAAATCTTTGTGACAAGGAATGAGGTTTTGTTCCATCTGATGTATCTTTTACGTCTTTTTTAAGTAGAACTTTTACAGAAACCAGGTTATAGGATTTCAAATGAAGAGAAAAGATTGAGAATGTGAGTGAAAAGTATTTTTATAGAGAGAGAGTTTCTTACCAGATATAGTGAGACCTGACGGCAGGATGGAGTTACAACACAAAAGTCTCGGCACTGGTATAAAGAAAGGTAATGCCAGTTGCCTAAGATAGTACTGGCTACTAGTTTACTTCATTTGGTAAAAAATTAACTGGACCACTTATACCAGTCGGTTCTATACTTTTCTGGAGTTACCAGATATAGTGACACCTGACGGAAGGATGGAGTTACAAATTACAAAAGTCTCGGCACTGGTATAAGAAAGGTAATTTCCGGTTGGCTAAGATAGTACTGGCTACTAGTTTTCTTCATTTGGTAAAAAATTAACTGGACCACTTATAACCAGTCGGTTCTATACTCTATAGATTTATTTTAGACATAAACTGTATACACCTGAGTGACCTCACATTCTCCTTCATCAAACTTCTTGTCCCGACTTTTTTATCGCTCAAAAATCCTCCCAACAGCGCAACTTACTTCTTGTTCTATCTATCATCCCCGCGACCATTATAGACAGCTAAAAACCTTTGGTCCATCATCAGTAAAGACTCCACATCGAGACTAAACAGTAACACCCAAGTTAAAAGCATTTGTCTAAGATAATTTGGATTGCCAGACCAAAACTGCTGATATTGCAATCATGTCTTTAACAGACTACAAGCAATTAAAAGAAAGCCCCTGCTGCTATAGGTGGAACAGCAGTTTAGGAAGTTAGAATGCTGCCAAGATATCAGTACATTTGGTTTATAAGTGCGTATTACATTAAGTGAACTTGTAATTGATGCACTCTTAAAAACATTAGTCTTGCTCTGTCTCAAGAGACAGTTTTTAAAAGGCCCCTGCCATACTTTTACATAGTGTATGAGAACAAATTAAGCAATGCTCTAAGGGATACTATATCATCAGTCCAAGTATTCTTACCATGGTTGTATTAACACAAAAGAAAATCAATCACCATACCAAGTAATTACCAAAAAGTCTGTTACTTTGCTAGTTATCCTTAAGTTAAGAACCACTTTAAATGTACCTACTAAATTGTAGGAACAAGAAAGTAAATCTTGTATGAGTAAAAAACTTTGATCCTCATACAAATGAAGAAGCGTTACTATCTCATAAAATTTCTTCAACGCTGTTGAAGCAAAATTTTAACAAGAAAGGCAGATACCTAAAAACAAGCCGTGAGTAATCGTCACAGACAAAAGACAGTAATAAACTTTGCTAAACAATCAAGAGCATGAGCATGACATCATGCGATTACATCATGAGCAGTAGTCATATATAAAAGGAAAACCAGAACGTCTGCCTTACTTTCTTCTCTTTCAATATACCGCTGCCCCTACTTTTTAATTATAGATCACTTATTTCTCTCATGCTAACACACAAAAGTCTTATGTTGTACGATTTAGTAGTCTAAATTTTATTAACAAATCTTATATATTGTACAGCTTTACCTTCAAGGCGAAAAACTGTCCAGTCCATTTATGTTGCACCAGTCGCACTATTCCCCCACTTCCCTTGCCTACAACTTTAATCGCATCAAAATCAGCTAAGCTTAACTGATTGTCAGTTGCCTGTATGGGAGGTGCCTGAACAAACACAAAAATACAATGAGAATATAACTATCTTGGAAAAATTTGAAAAAATTAAAAATTGAAGCACTTAAATACATTAAACTCTTTACAGACTCCGTTATCCATAATTTATGATTTTGGCAAGAAACGACAGATGAAAAATAAGTGAAAATGGCTTCTAAGTTACAAAGCAACTTTTAGTCTACCTATAAGGCTATAAAATATAGAAGTTACCTAGCAATGTAAGCATTTAAACTGCCACATTATAATAGTACAACATAAATAAACAACATAATACTTCCGTTTTTATTAGTTATAAATTTAGTAAACACTATACTTAAATGAATACAACACTTCAACAACTTTTTCTAGCCAGATGCGATTATAAATTATCAACAACGAATTTATTCAGTACATTTAAACTTTATGCCAACCACATTCGCTTGTATCATATGAGATCAGTAAATTTCAGTTCCAACTGACTCAATATAATCGAGAAATCTGCATTTGACATTCCCTAGGGCAGAAGGGGGAGAATTAAATTTATTCAGTTAAGCAATACAAAAGAACAAAAGTGCTTACGACATAAATTTATCCGATCACTGCTGAACTAAAACTGTTCTAGATACGTGTTAAGGATTAAGGGTAGTATAGACTTTTACTATGTAATAGCTAGCAAATAACCTTCTATACATATGAAGGATGTAGTAACTGGTTAACACAAGTGAGAAATGTAGACTTCTAATTTTCTCTTCGTGGTTATTGTAATGCTGCTTATTTTCACAAATGTTGTATTCACAATCTATAATTCATAAAATTATCATGGTATCAGAGCTCAGGCACGCAGAGGTCCCAGGTTCGACTCTCTGCGACCCCCAATATTCTCACAATTTATTTCGGACACAAAGGCATATTTATGCCCCAAAGATGGGCGCCCATGATCCACTCTCGACCCAAAAATGGGCTTTCGAGTGAGGGGGAGTGTTAACATATAATATAAGATCCATAAGGTGTTAGAGGGAGGCCTTATATGGATCTTATATTATATGTTAACAATACGCACATGGACTAACTCCAACTAATAGAGCTGATGCATACAATCAGAAAAAATGCACAAGCTAAGAACAAAGATCAGTAAATTCTAGATACAAACAGAGGATTAAACTTATTCAGTTACGCAATAAAAAGGTGCTCATAACAGAATTCTAAGTAAATTTCACTCAAACTAAACTGTTAAATAAGGCGCGCACAGATACACACACATATTAGAAGCTAAAAGACAAAATGATGAGTGAATTCGAAAACTAAATCGAAGAAAATAAGAAAGAATCGTACAGCCTGAACATCAGTTTGAGACACAATTCGCACGCCGTCTCTGTTGACTAGTAGATCTCCATCCATAAACGTTCCTGATTCAGTCCTGAATCATTTTCACCTAATCAATACATACCACTACAGAGGGAGAGAGAGAGAGAGAGAGGGAGAGAGAGAGAGAGAGAGAGAGAGAGAGAGAGGGGGGGAGGGAGGGAGAGAGAGAGAAGGAGAGAGAGATAGAGAGAGTAATATACAGGAATTTAGTGAGAGAGTCTTCATCAGGAGGGAGAGAGAGCTTGAGGCCAGGGCCTAAGTTTCCTTTCTTCATGCTTTGAGTTGAGTTATCTGCTCTGCTGTTCTGTGTACAAGTATGTGTATATATAGATTGCTGATTTGCTGCTACTAAAATTGAATAGCAATTCACATCTCTGTTCCAGAAAAGTCTATGCAAAGTCTTCCACCCCGATCAGTTTCATGTCTTACTTTTTTACAGTATATATCAAAATTTCTATTATCTAATCTATACTGTACTATTTTGTGGGGAAATAAACATATATACGGTAGTCTCGACAAGTTATATTTGATTAGTTGGTTGGTTACTATTGTCAATTTATTGATTGGTTACTACATTATTATAAACAAAATAAATTATATTTGGTTAGTTACTTGATTAGTTACTATACTATTATTATAGGCAAAACAAGTTATATTTAGTAGGTTGGTTGGTTACTAGACAATTATGCAAAATAAGTTATATTTGGTTAGTTGCTTAGTTGTTATTATATTATAAGCAAAGCAAGATATATTTGATTAGTTGATGAATTGGTTAACCTCTTCCAAAAAAATTTGTTAACACCTTTCTAAAAATAACAAAGTTAAAAAAATTATATTAAAAATATTAATTTATTTATTATAAAAAACAAAATTTACCAATAAGGCACAAAAGTACATTTCTAAAAAATTAGAAAACGTGTTAAAAATTTCAAATTCAGTTAAATTATACTCCTTCCGTCCCGTTTATATTGATCATCAATCAAAAACACGTATTTAGCAATCAAGTAAAAACTGCTAAACTTGCTCTCAATTATTTACATATTTAGAAAAATTTACCATATTTAACCCTTAATTTGTTTTATGGAAAATTGACAAATACTTTTGGATATGCAAAAAAAGTTACGGCAAATATAAACGGGACGGAGGAAGTATATAATTTATTAAAAATAAAAAATTACATGTTTTATAGAATTATAAACATTTTCAATTATATCCCGACTAGAATCATCGCTCGCACACACTTCGTCCTACGATTCTTTCTTCTACGATTTTAGGTTACACTAAATAATTTTTAAAAAAATATCTATTGAATTCTTAAGATATTTAACAATAAATTTAAAAATAACGTTAAATTATTGATATTTAATTATATCATAAAATTAAGTGTGAAACATATGTAAATTTAAAATTAATAATAAAATTGATTAAAATAAATTAAAATTTTATATTAAATCAAATAATTAATATGTTAATTAATAATAATAATATATGATAATCGTGTTTTGCACGGGTTCTAAGCTAGTTTATTTATATTCATGTTTTTAAGGGAAGATGTTTTTTTTAAACTAGGTTTAGATACCATATTTATTTTCGTAAATTTTAGGAGTCCGAACCCAAAATCTTAGATAACAATAGACAAGTTTTTTTATCATTTGAGTTATCTCATCGTATTCTCGTGGGAACAATTAAGATACTAAAATTGATTTATTTATGAATATTTAAAAAAAATCTTACTAAAAGAATGGTCAATTTAAGCTTATTTGTTTGTGTAATGAATATTTAGTGATAAAATAAAGGGAAAAATAAATATAAAAGAAACTCTCGTTTACTTTTCAGAAACTTTTATACTGATCCGCCCGGTGAGAGCAACAAGACTTTCCTGTTTCTTCTTGGTCAACATTCCTCATTCATAACATTAAAAGCCCAATTGAATTACCCTTATTTTGGCTCACAAGGAGATAAAAATAAGGGAGACCTATATATAAACATAGGAGGATTATAATTAAAAAATAAGAGAGGGGAAAGATAGACACAAGAGAGATATAAAAAGAAAATTCGCAGAAATTTTTCTGGTTGTACAAGCTGCCTTGTTTTTACGATTCCCGGAGTTCTACCAGTCGGATCGTCCTGAATTTTGGACAGCATCTTCCTTACACCAATATCTAAATTCTGAACGGTGGAGATCGTATTCGGAAGTCCAGAAGGTCAGTTATTAAGGGGCTGAATAGCAGTGTTTGCACCACGGTGAGGCTTAATCTCCCCGCGGTTAGTTTCTCATTGTTGTCTTATTTGATTCCATACTTCTTGACGATTCATTCCAAAAGTGTGAAGGTGATTGTATTACTCTAGTTTTATCTAGAGAAGACTTGGTGTATTCCCATATAATTTGTGATAGTGAATTGTTTGGGTGGACTACGGTCCCGTGGTTTTTACTTCTTATCTTTGAGGGGGTTTTCCACGTATAACTTTGGTGTCTTATTTTTCGTTTATTGTTACTTTACTTGTTTGTTTCATCGAAGGTTCATACGAGTAGGGATAAGTATTGTCCAACGAAGTTTAATTCCGCACTTGGTTGTTACCGTTGTGGTCACTTTTTCCCATCAAATTGGCATCAGAGCTTGGTTGTTATTGAACTTGTTTGAACGATGGAAACGAATACAAGTAGAATGGTTAATTTGAATGGTTCTAATTATCATGTTTGGAAGGGAAAGATGGAAGATCTTCTTTATGTGAAGGAATATTATCTACCTGTGTTTACTACGGAGAAGCCTGCAAATAAAACAGAGGCAGAATTGACTATTTTGCATTGACAGGTTTGTGGGTATATACGGCAATGGGTGGAGGATAACGTGTTGAACCATATTAGTGGGGAGACACATGCGCGTACTTTGTGGAACAAGCTTGAGCAACTTTATGCTCGAAAGATTGGAAATAATAAGTTGTATTTGATTAAACAGTTGATGTCTCTAAAATATCAGGATGGCACTGCAATTTATGATCACTTGAATGCATTCCAAGGAATTATGAATCAACTTGCTGGAATGGGTATCAAGTTTGAAGATGAGATACAGGGATTGTGTCTTTTGGGTACTTTACCAGATTCATGGAAGACATTTAGGATGTCTTTGTCGAACTCAGCTCCGGATGGTATTATTAGTATGGAATTAGCTAAGAGCAGTATTCTGAATGAAGAGATGAGAAGAAAGTCACAGGGTTCCTCTTCACAGTCAGAAGTCCTAGTCACTGAAAGGAAGGGGAGAGCTCAAAGCAAAGGTCCAACCAATAGAGGTAATCAACGGAGTAGTTCTAGAGGTAAGTATTCTAATGTTGAGTGTTATCATTGTGGTAAAAAAGGGCATACAAAGAAGTTCTGTAGAAAGTTGAAGCGAGAAAATAAAAAGAGTTCCGACAATGATCAGACGAAAACTGACAGTGGTAATGATAATTCTGTGGTGATTGCTACTACTGATGAGCACCTGATCTGTTGTGATGGAGATATTGTTAACCTTGCACAAAATGATCTGAGTTGGGCAATTGATAGTGGTGCTTCGTGTCATGTTGCGTCTCGAAGGGACTTCTTTACATCTTATACTTCTGGTGATTTTGGAGATGTTAAGATGGGTAACACTGACATATCAAAAGTTGTTGGCGTTGGAGATGTGTGTCTGAAGTTTGATACATGCATGGAGTTATTTCTTCGTGATGTTAAACACGTTTCAGACATAAGAATGAATTTAATTTCTACTGGACTTCTTGATGATGAAGGGTATGTTAGCAGCTTTGGTAATGGTCAATGGAAGCTCACTCGGGGTTCTTTAATTGTTGCAAGAGGGAAGAGATCTCTGAAATTATATATGACACAACCGCAAATCTCCAAGGGCATTGTTAATGCAGTTGAGAATGTTGATATGATTGATTTATGGCATAAGAGACTTGCTCACATGACTAAAAAAGGGATGAATATGCTATCGAAGAAAAAGGTATTATCTGGTTTGGCTGATATACACTTGAAAAGGTGTTCTCACTGTGTCGCAGGTAAACAGAACAGAGTTTCTTTTAAGAGTCGTCCTCCCTCTCGTAGAGAGCATATACTTGACTTGGTGCATTCCGATGTTTGCGGTCCTATGAAAACCAAAACTAATGGTGGTTCATTATATTTTGTTACATTCATCGATGATCATTCAAGGAAGTTGTGGGTTTATACCTTGAAGACGAAAGACCAAGTGTTAGATGTGTTTAAGCATTTTCAGGCTTTAGTTGAGAGACAGACTGGGAAGAAACTGAAGTGTATCAGGACAGATAATAGAGGGGAGTATACAGGTCCCTTTGATGTGTATTGTAGACATCAGGGTATTCGGCACCAAAGGACTCTACCAAAGACACCTCAGCTTAATGGTTTAGCAGAGATGATGAACAGAACATTGGTGGAACGAGTCAAATGTTTACTTTCACATGCTGAGTTACCGATGTCTTTTTGGGGTGAGGCACTAAATACTGCGGTAACTGTTTTAAATCTCTCACCTTGTGTTCCTTTACAGTTTGATATTCCAGATAGAGTTTGGAGTGGTAAACCCAAAGATGAGAGGTCTAAACTTGATGTGAAGACTAAAGAATGTATATTCCTTGGTTACAGCCAAGATGAGTTCAGCTATAGGCTCTACGATCCAGTTTCAAAGAAGATTGTGAGAAGCCGAGATGTTATCTTTATTGAAGATCAGACTTTGAAAGATATTGGGAAGGCAGAGACAGTTCCTCAATATAATAATGATCTAGTTGATTTGGATCTAGTTCCTCCAAGACATGTGGAGTCACAGTTTGGAGATGATGTTCATGATGATGACCAACATGGTACTAATACTGATACTCCAGAAAATAGTGACATGGATGATGATGCCCATGAGGAGTCACCAGTACACAATACTCCACCATTCGTTCCACTCAGGCGGTCTACCAGAGATCGTCATCCTTCCAACAGGTATTCTACTGATGTGCGTGTTCTATTAACTGATAGTGGTGAACCTGAATCTTATGCAGAAGCTATGGAAGATGAGCACAAAAAGAAGTGGGTCTATGCCATGCAAGATGAGATGAAATCCTTGTATGAGAATAATACTTTTAAGTTGGTGAAGCTACCTAAGGGTAAACGAGCTTTGAAAAATAGGTGGGTTTACAGAGTGAAGCAAGATGAACATACTTCACAACCATGGTACAAAGCTAGGTTGGTCGTCAAGGGATTCAGTCAGAGAAAAGGTATTGATTTTGATGAGATTTTTTCTCCAATTGTTAAGATGACATTAATTCGTGTGGTGCTTGGTTTAGCAGCTAGTCTTGATTTGGAGGTTGAACAAATGGATGTCAAGACGGCTTTTCTACATGGTGACTTGGACAAAGAAATTTACATGGAGCAACCTGAAGGTTTTCAGGTAAAAGGTAAAGAGGATTATGTTTGTAGACTTCTTAAGAGTCTATATGGTTTGAAGCAGGCACCTTGGCGATGGTATAAAAAGTTCGAGTCATTTATGAAGGAGAAAGGCTATCGTAAGACTATTTCTGACCATTGTGTTTTTATTCAGAAATTTTCAGATGATGATTTTATCATATTATTGCTTTATGTGGATGACATGCTTATTGTTGGCAAAAATGCTGGAAGAATTTTCCAGTTGAAGAAACAATTGAGTAAGTCCTTTGCTATGAAGGACTTAGGGCCATCGAAACAGATTCTTGGCATTCGCATTCATCAAGATAGAGCGGCCAAGAAGTTGCATATATCACAGGAGCAGTATATTGAGAAGGTGCTTTGCAGGTTCAACATGGATAAATCTAAAGTTATTAGTTCTCCTCTTACTACCAACTTTAAGTTAATTGAAAAGGATTCTCCTTCTACAAATGAAGAAATTACAAAAATGGATGGTGTTCCATATGCCTCAGCAGTAGGAAGTTTGATGTATGCTATGGTATCTACGAGACCTGATATAGCCTTTGCAGTTGGTGTTGTCAGTCGCTATCTAACAAATCCAGGTAAGAAGCATTGGGAAGCAGTTAAGTGGATTATGAGATATCTTAGAGGTACTTCCAAATTGGGTTTGACATTTGGGAATGGTAAACCAGTGCTTGTTGGATATACAGATTCTGACTTGGCAGGTGATAAGGATTCATTGAAATCTAATTCTGGATATTTAATGACTTTTGCAGGGGGAGCGGTCTCTTGGCAATCTAGGTTGCAAAAGGGTGTTTCACTTTCTACGGGGGAAGCAGAGTATGTAGCAACAACTGAAGCTTGTAAAGAGTTGTTGTGGTTAAAGTGGTTGATGCAAGAGCTTGGCTTCCCGCAACAACGGTATGTGGTTCTTTGTGATAATCAAGTAGCTATTGACATAGCTAAACATCCTACTTTTCATGCAAGAACGAAGCATATCGATATGAGATATCATTGGATTAGAGACGCTCTCGAAGAAGGGTTGTTTGAAGTGGAAAAGGTATACACCGATGATAATGGTTCCGATATGTTGACAAAGTCTTTAGCTAAAGGGAAGTTAAAGGTATGTTGTTCAATCGCCGGAATGACGAACTCTTTCTCATAGTTAGAAAGGGGGAGATTTGTTGGGTTTTAGTTTCTATCTATGAGATTAAAGCCCAATTGGATTACCCTTGTTTTGGCCCACAAGGAGATAAAAATAAGGGAGCCCTATATATAAACATAGGAGGATTATAATTAAAAAATAAGAGAGAGGAAAGATAGATACAAGAGAGATATAAAGAGAAAATTCGCAGGAATTTTTCTAGTTGTACAAGCTGCCTTGTTTTTGCGATTCCCGGAGTTCTACCGGTCGGATCGTCCTGAATTTTGGACAGCATCTTCCTTACACCGATATCTAAATTCTGAACGGTGGAGATCGTATTCGGACGTTCAGAAGGTCAGTTATTAAGGGACTGAACAGCAGTGTTTGCACCACGGTGAGGCTTAATCTCCCCGCGGTTAGTTTCTCATTGTTGTCTTATTTGATTCCATACTTCTTGACGATTCATTACAAGAGTGTGAAGGTGATTGTATTCCTCTAGTTTTATCTAGAGAAGACTTGGTGTATTCCCATATAATTTGTGATAGTGAATTGTTTGGGTGGACTACGGTCCCGTGGTTTTTACTCCTTATCTTTGAGGGGGTTTTCCACGTATAACTTTGGTGTCTTGTTTTTCGTTTATTGTTACTTTACTTGTTTGTTTCATCGAAGGTTCATACGAGTAGGGATAAGTATTGTCCAACGAAGTTTACTTCCACACTTGGTTGTTACCGTTGTAGTCACTTTTTCCCATCAAATGTCCCAATCCAAAATCTGAGATAACAATAGACAAATTTTTTTTATCTTCTCATCGTATTCTCGTGGGAACAATTAAGATACTAAAATTGATTTATTTATGAATATTTTAAAAAAAATCTTACTAAAAGAATGGTCAATTTAAGCTTATTTGTTTGTGTAATGAATATTTAGTGATAAAATAAAGGGAAAAATAAATATAAAAGAAACTCTCGTTTACTTTTCAGAAACTTTTATACTGATCCGTCCGGTGAGAGCAACAAGACTTTCCTGTTTCTTCTTGGTCAACATTCCTCATTCATAAGTTTGACCAACAAATTTATTACAGTAATTATTTTACATATAGTCCTTTTTTCCTTCGTTTTTCCCTTCTCGATAGCTTCCATGTGGTTTTGTATTATGTCATGACAGTTATGTTCTTACCTCATACCTCATGTATATAGTCATTGGATTTGATATTTTAAGTTTTCCGTAAATCACAAACTTATATTCAGTTTACTTGGAGAGAACGGAATGAAAAAATAAATATCACTTATGCTTAGTTTATTTAGAGAAAATGGAAAGTAAAGAATAAATATTGTAAATGCTTTCTATATCTGATTTAGAGTATAGTTCTCTACTTGCGTACATTAAATCCATTAAAGTTTACAAAACAATCCAATAAATTTACAAGTGGGTGCATAGTGCTGTATTTTGTCGTGTCAAAAGAAAAATATAGCTAATCTCAATCATTTAAATTTCAAACGTTCTGCTTTGAATGTACTACTACTACTGTATAAGAGTTGCTTTTGATGATCTTCAACAACACGTTGACTAAGTAATGAGAATGTTGTCGGTCAAAGTGTACCACCACCAACAACTGGATACATTTCAACACAAAAAGTAAACATTTAAATACATTTGCCCATCTGGGGTAGATGAAAACAACAAGAGCTGCAAAATCAACCCTGCAGGATGGTAGTTGAGACTTGAGAGAGTGGACATTCCACTTGTGGGACTAAATGCGACCTTTCTCTGTATTCCAGTTCATTTTCCCGAGTACTTGTAACGAACCTGGGAAAGTCCTATCGTAGGCAAGCTTGCATTATTACGATAAAAAGATTGAAGATTATCGAATGTTTCAATCCGTTACCTAATGGATAATAGGTACATGCTTGACCATCACGCCAAATTACAACCTACAACACTTACACATATATTGCCTTGATAGCAAGGAGCAAAATTTAAGGAGTATTATGTACACTGATAATCAGCAAATAAAATGAAATTATGCAGACTTTGGAGTATGCTGATTAGTGTACAGCTGATAGAAGTCCTATTCTCCTACCAATATATCATAAAGCTGTGCCCGAATTAGCTTTGATTTTCTAAAAATTATACACTAGAGAAAGCCTAACAAAAAGTGAAAACATGACATATAAACACATGTGAAAAAGATTTTCCAAAGTTATTGAAGATGACATATGCCTTCTCTCCTCGGAGAGCATATCCACAGACTTATTGCAGAGCAAAACATATGGTCCATATGTTTGCATTTATTACATAACACAAGAGAGAGGGCTGACTCTACTCTCGTTGGCCAAGCAGTTGACCAAGTTCGCTGACTTAAATTTTTCCTTGTACTTCCGATAAGTAAGTTTACATTCTCTGATATGTTCAGACTTTAACAGAAATTAGAAATTCTATCTTAAGGTAGTAAGATGGTATATATGCTATTATACAAGCAAATGGGAATACATGAGTCGCTTTGCCAAAAGCCCTCCTCGGGTATTGCAGCATTTGTTCTTTCACTTAACCTAATTATAACCAATTTCTATTTCATTAGGTCTAAATATTACTGATTATTTACTAAGCCTGAATATAAATATAATGCCTAATAAATTCAGGCAGAGTAAGTAGAATAGTCGAAATCGTCAGTCTCTGCTACTACGATATTAAAAGAACAACAGAGGATCCTTCCCCCTCAAATTCACCCCCTCCCCAAGTACTTAAAAACCTTATTTATTGAAAAATATACTATGCAGTGTACACCAAGAAAAAAAAGGAAAATCAGAAGTGAATATTTATCATAAACAAAACAAATCTTCTACATGTCTAAAACTTACAACAGTTCGTGGAGGATTTTCTATAGTATATATGTTCCTTTGGTTAATCCGTCCAACTTACAGTTTCCAAAACTTTATTTTAAAGCTCAACTTCCTTTCCGAAGTGCAACTTAATGATTCACAATTTCAATTGGGAATTTTGATAACAGCTGGGGAACTCCTGATATTACTGGTCCATAGATCTGCAAAAAACACGGTTTTTAGACACACATTTAGCATTAAAATTTTAGATCAGTAAAATGAATGTCTATGGCTGATTGACTTGAGCATTAATAATGCTCAAGTCATTCAGTTGCTATCTAAGTAAAAATTATCATTCGAATACCATGAAGCAAGTGCCTTAATAATTACATAATACAAAGTGATCTGATGAAATCTCTATAAATACAAAGCAACATTTAGGAATCAGAAGCTTCCATACTTTGTGGTTTTCATGAAGTTGGGACAAGGGAACCACAAGCAACTTGTGGGTTTTCGGTACAGTAAACTTTTGCCATTCTGGCAACTTCACAAGAAAGATTTTTCTGCATTCCTGCATATCAAGAAGTAATGAACACAAATTTATGCAAGCTATTAGATGAAGAGAAGCTGGCGGAGCTCATGCAACAACTACCTTGGGACTTCTGACATTTGGTGGCAAGTATGGTAACAACAATGTCTCAAAGCCAACTCTCCACCATCTACCAAGGCATTCTCCTACCTAAACATTGAAACTAATGCATTATGCTGATATAATAATGCAAGAGGAGAAATGTATATAGCTAGGGTTTAAGTACCTCCCAGTAAGGAACAATTCCATCACACTGAACAGATAGCTTGTTTGTAAGCTTACGCTTCAAGCCTTCAATATCTGCCAGGCAATGAAGTAGTAGAGTAAATTTTCAGGTTGTACACTACTTGTAGAGCAATTGGCACCTAAATAGAGCAATAAGAAATCTAGAATAGGTCATAACCTGATTCACCTGGTCGTAAACGACCACCTGGAAGCTTATATGTGGAGTTCCTTACTTGCAACAACAACAAATGGGGAGTATTGGAGAGCTCAACCTGTGTCCGTTAAAAACATCCTACAAGTTAATGATCATATTTTAAGGAAAGACAATGTAGCTCTATGCCTCTATCTATCCTCTCCTCAACTAATTTATGCTGGGATTTCATCCCCTGCAATTTTACATATTTTATTTATGAGGTATGTTATGTCGTCACTTCGGTAAAGATCACTACATCTAAGAAGCGATCATACACTTGCAAATAATTGGTTAAAATTTAAAATTCGTTATAGGCATCATAATATTATGTACTTAGATGCTTACAAGTACAGAAATAAAGGTCCTACCCAGAGTACAACTAAGACTTGTAGTATGCTGAGTTAAATTCTCAAACATCAAACGCCAAAAAGCTTAAATTATACACGTTAGCTTCATCCGTCACACATTATATGGAATAACCATACATGCCCACTTGTAAAGATAAGGAAAGGATTAATAATCATGGAGTAAGATGGTTGTAATTGTAAAGAGAAGTTACAAAATTTTCCCACATCTAATTACCGAGTGTTAAAAGTATAGTGACTTATGCCGCGACTCCTACTTTGGAAGAGTTGCTAATTACATGATACTATAACTAAAATTCACGAGAGTTCTCAAGTTCGAACCACCTGCCCAAGTTATTATTAAGGCTTAATTATAACTTAAACCTTAAAGTATGATTCTCTGTACACATAAAACCCTAAAGAAAAATATCGTACACATCGAACCCTTAATTATCAACACTTGTACATACAAAACCTTAACACTACTGAATCGGGAAATGTTACATTCTGATGCAGGGTACGTAGAAAGGGCAGAAGCAATATATTTTCCCTCCAAAGTTGCAAGACAGTTTTCCACCAAAGACACACACCTTTTACGAGTTTTCAGCTGTTATGAACATGAAGTCTGAGGTGGAGCAAAAAGGTGGAAAAATGAAGCTACTAAAGCTCCCACGTAAAGCTTGTGTTGAAGCTACTAAAGCTCTAGCGATTCTTATGAAACCCTACTATGTACCAGAATTTAAATGTAAAATGAAATGCACTAACTAAACATTTAATCCGATGTGCAACATAAACATTTGATCAAATTAGTAGAAATTAACCACTACACAGTGGTTAGGACTGGTATTTGCACAATTATTAGTAGATATGTATCGGTCTAATTTCTTTTCCGAGATTGTCCCTCACCCGATAGCTAATATATCCCGATTCAGTAGTATTTTTCGGATTAAGGGTTTGTATGTACAAATGTTGATAATTAAGGGTTCTATGTGTACGACATTTTTCTTTAGGATTTTATGTGTACAGAGAGTCATACTTTAAGGTTTAAGTTATAATTAAGCCTATTATTAAATTGAGGAGACCTTTATTTGTTTGTCGTTGCTTGGTGACAGTGTACCTTCTAATGAGATCATACATTGTTATAGTAGTTTTGTCGTTTGGAGACGGGGGAATGCTAAAGTACATATTAGACGACTCAAACCTTCATGTGTTGGGAAAAGTAACTAAATGCATCTTATATTTATGATGCCCCCTAATCCTGAAAGGAACCAAAGTTGAATGATTGATAAAAGTGACCACAAGATTTTGCAAAATATGAAGTTATCAAATTAAAATAAGAATATGCAGAAATTTGGGAATAGGAAGTTTTGAACAAAAGATCTCATTTAAAGCATCTTAAACCACCTCAGTCCTAATATCTTAAGTGCCTCTCCTAAAACCATTCGGCTTGTTCGGGAAGAATGGTACATAAAGTGATATACAAGATTAAAGGCGGAAGAGGAGAAAGACTAAAAACAATGAAAGAATACAGATTTTCTACCACAGATGACCCTAAAGAAAATGAAGAGGAAGAATATTTCATACTCAAATTGGTACAATACATCTATATTTCGTTCCATTCTTTTCATTCCTATATTTCGAAAACCCAATTTCCTATATACATCCTCTTGCTCGAAAACCCAATTTCGAGATTATAAGGTAGAGTTCTAAGATCGGAAAGACGATCACTACAAGCCTATATTTTATAAGGCAACATTCAAGCCTAAACAAACAACACATCAATAATGAAAAATAATAAAATTACCAGAATCACAGCTTCCACACAAGTCCTCATCCCATAAACATCATACCTACACACAAATTAAACATTTACACAAACACATAGACAAATACAAAACCTGGGAAACCAAGAAACCTATCCAAGAATCATTACCTTGTCTTAAGACAAAAGACACGTTCCTCTAAGCTTTGGTTTTTCAAAGGAGGAGCTGGTTTGGAATAAAAGTAATAATTGCTAAGCCCATATATTAATATTGCTTCAACTTCAGACCCATCATCAGTGTTAGCTGAGCCACCATGAGTGTTGTTTAAAAGCTGTGAGTTGTCCATGTTTGAGTTCTTGAGATACACTTAGTTGTGTTCACCTGATATAATAATGGAACGACGTATGAATGGAACGAAACGAAAATTGTAAATAAAATTTATGAATGAAGAAGAGGTGTTGGGGGAAATAATGAACAAATATAAGAGGAAAAAAGTTTTTTATGATGAAAATTACAAGTAAAATGATGAAGATGGAGAATGGAGCATTCCTTCCAAAACATGTGTTGGAATATGGATTCGATTATAAATTGAATTCATTGATTCGGTAAAATCAATTCCGTTTTTACTACGGATTTTTTGCCACTGCCTTAACATAATTAATTAACACGGTTAATTAATTAAGGAAATTGCCACCGATTTAATTGATTAGCACGGCTAATTAATTTAGGCAATTGTGTTAAGGAAATTGCCACCGATTTAATTGATTAGCGCGGCTAATTAATTAAGGCAATTGTGTAGCGCACAAATCTTCTCATCCTATAAATACTCATCTAAAGCATTAGGATTAAATACTTGAAAACACACATCCCCTTCTCATATACAGTCTCTTCTCTTCCTCTGGTGATAGTTCTTGCTCGTCTTAAGCTCACTATGACTAGGTGAATTATTTTGTGAATCAAAATAGACTCCAAAACAGTGGCATATAAAATTTAATATTGCTACGACAAGCAATGGCTTCAAAATAAATGACTTAGTTTTCCACTTTGAGGACGCTCAAATTTGGTAACAAGATAATGGGTATTACCAGTTTGGGGACGCTTAAACTTGGTAATAAGGTAAACTGAAATTGCCAATTTTTGAAACTATAAAAATTGGTAATGTTAATGACGAATTGAAGTCTTAGCGGATGACTGGTAAGTAATTACCAAAATGTGACATATGCCAATGTTGAGATGTCAAATTGATAGAAAATCAAAGAATTGATAGGTGTGTATATGTTATTTACACATGAGATGATAAAAGTTATTGCACGTGAGTGATCAAATCATTATGAGAAGTAATGACAAGATGATCATCTCTAGCAATTTGGATGAGACTTAAAGTTTTGATTTTGGAGAATAAAATCTTAAAAACTTTAAAAGTCCAAAAGGATACGTGTCACATGTTGGTGATGTGAATCTTGAAGAGATCAACGTAACTAAATCTAGTATAGCTAGAATGAATATGTATGATGTAGGCTACACAGTGGATAAACTGAGTAGATGCACGAGTCAAATGGAAGTCTCTTGAATGTGATTGCAATGAGACTAAGGTGTTTGAGATATACTCGTGAGTTTGGGCTGCATTGTAAAAGACATCTAATTGTACTATGTGGATATAGTATGGATGTTAAATGTTTGACTATAAGAACTTAAAGGTCACTTGTGAATATAGTTCACATTAACGAAAGCAGCCATGTCATGGAATCCTAGATAGACGATTAAACATAGCTCGATTCATGATGGAATACGAGTCTATTGCATAATATATATGCGTGTAAGAGGGTGAATTGGTAGTCACTTTGTAAAGGATATTCCTAAATGACAAGAAAAAGTGTCTTCAATATGCATATTTTATGTAAATAATTTTCAAATTGGGAGATTATATTGTTGTGTGTGTAATGGTATGTCTCGCCTCTATGACGAAGACATAATATCATTAAACAACTACTCTCAACGAGAATTATCAGGATTGACGATGTAAAGTCAAATGATAATGTTGTGGATCCACTAACCAGATGGTTAAACTGAGATAATCCGGTTAAACAAAGAGAATCTGGTTATACCGAGAGATAGGGCTGCACATGGGTAGGTTGGGTCGGGTTTTCGTCAAACCCCGACCCAACCCAATTAATTCGGTTTTATAAGAAATCAACCCATTAACTGAAAAAAAAATTTGTAACCCAACCCCGACCCAACCCAATTAGTTCGGTTTGGTTCGGGTTGGGTTAAATTTACTAATCGGAAGAACTTTACAAAAAATTCTGCACTTCGTAGAACATGTTTCAGAAAATGTTGCTGAAGCTCGAAAGTGTTGCAGAATGTTGCAGAAAGTGTTGCAGAATGTTAAAAAAAGTGTTGCAGAATGTTGCAGAAAGTGTTGCAGAAGCCATAAAGTGTTTCAGAATGTTGCAGAAAGTGTTGCAGAAAATTTATATAGTGCAGAAAATTTAGAGTGCAGAAATTTGTAAAAATATATGCAGAAAATATACAAAATATTTAGAAAATATGCAATAAAATTCTGCATTTTATGTAAACGGGTTGGGTTGGTTTGGTAAGGGTTAAAATTTGTTAAACCCTTACCCAACCCAATTAATTCGGGTTTTTTAAAAATTAACCCGTTTAACCCACGGTTTTGGACGGTTCGGTTTGATCGGTTAAAAAGAGGGTCGGTTTGGTCGGTTTTTGAAACCCATGTGCAGCCCTACCGAGAGATAGTTGTAAAATCATCGAGAGGGATGGGCCTTAGCCTATTGCTTAACGGCATCATGGTGGACACCCAACCATTGCTGACTGGAGGTCCCAAGAACTTGGTTCAATGGGCCAACTAAATCATGATGACCAAATCACTATGGGGGTAACCCCTGGCCTATTCCTATGATGAAGAAACAGTGAGACCCGTATGGTACGAGGTTAAGCTTTATGCTTTTAATGATCTTTGACGAATACACGGAATTCAAGTTTGATTGCATGAAATTCGGTTGAGTAAACGCGGGTTACTCTATAAGATAAAGATCACCTATGTGGGAGAGAAGTGGGGCCGCTTCAAAGGAGAATTGCGAGGCACAATTCTTTAGAAACTCCTGCAGAACCAGGACGATGTTCCATGGCCAAAATGGACATAATCATGAGAGCTGAACGAGTCAGAAAGGATATAGTGATAAGTATATCATCGCTTACACAAACGGTCGAACAGTTCAAAGAGCAAACCTCCATTGTCTACCAGTAAGGTCGGTATGCTTACTCAAGCGAAGGTTCAAGGAGCAAACCTCTACCTATCGTATGCTATATCTGATCGAAGAATTATCACCAAATCAAATTCTACGTCTGTCTGGTGTGTGCTACTATGATATCAATTTCATCCATGTGGGGGATTGTTGGAATATGGATTCGATTATAAATTGAATTCATTGATTCGGTAAAATCAATTCTGTTTTTACTACGGATTTTTTGCCACCGCCTTAACATAATTAATTAACACGGTTAATTAATTAAGGAAATTGCCACCGATTTAATTGATTAGCACGGCTAATTAATTTAGGCAATTGTGTTAAGGAAATTGCCACCGATTTAATTGATTAGCGCGGATAATTAATTAAGGCAATTGTGTAGCGCACAAGTATTCTCATCCTATAAATACTCATCTAGAGCATTATGATTAAATACTCGAAAACACACATCCTCTTCTCATATACAGTCTCTTCTCTTCCTCTGGTGATAGTTCTTGCTCGTCTTAAGCTCGCTGAGAGTGACGCTCTTATGTAGTCTCACTGCAATCCATTTTATCCTGGGAGGCGGTTCGCTCACACATACGGTGGGGGCTAATACGCTTTAAGGAGACAGCCACGCACTGGACTCGGGTTTTTTCGTTCCTTGTCTCCTCTTTTGTCTGTTTTAATTATACACATAACTGTTACTCACAAATGCACAAATATTATACTGTTTGTATTTATCGCAGATTGTCTAACAATAATTGTTGGAATATGGATTCGATTATAAATTGAATTCATTGATTCGGTAAAATCAATTCCGTTTTTACTACGGATTTTTTGCCACCGCCTTAACATAATTAATTAACACGGTTAATTAATTAAGGAAATTCCCACCGATTTAATTGATTAGCACGGATAATTAATTAAGGCAATTGTGTAGCGCACAAGTCTTCTCATCCTATAAATACTCATCTAGAGCATTAGGATTAAATACTCGAAAACACACATCCTCTTCTCATATACAGTCTCTTCTCTTTCTCTGGTGATAGTTCTTGCTCTTCCTAAGCTCGCTGAGAGTGACGCTCTTATGTAGCCTCACTGTAATCCGTTTTGTCCTGGGAGGCGTATCTAGTTACCAAATTTGAGCGTCCTCAAAGTGGAAAACTAAGTCATTTATTTTGAAGCCATTGCTTGTCGTAGCAATTTCAAATTTTATATGCCACTGTTTTGCTGTCTATTTCGATTCACAAAATAATTCACCTAGTCATAGCCTTTCTATGCTTGTCTTAGCAACAAACCCTCAGGTTATTTCACGTAGATTTCTTTTAAATCTCTATTTAGAAAGACTTTCTCAATGTTCATTTGATATACTTCTCAATTTCGCAACACGCTAATATTAAGTATCACCTTAATGAACCTCATTCTCGTAAATCGAGAAATACTATCTCAAAACATATCAGGTCTTCACTTTGACTGTAATTTATAATTATCAGTCTGACCTCATACTTTTTCTTTACCCATGTATCTAACTTTCAATTTGAAAAATCTGTTTGGGTCCTAATGTTATCTATCTCGCAAGAAGATCCATATAATTTCAAACATGATTCTACTTAAAAGAACCACTCTCTCTATTCCTTAACATCAGCCACTCTTTCTATTCCTTAACATCCTTTTCCCCCACAAGGGATAGAGAGTTCATATAACGCTATAGTCCATTTTCTAGCACACGTGTTAGAAAATCTTGACTCGTTGACTTCTTAACTTTGGCCAATTTCCCTCTTAATATCTTCTTTCATCAAAGAATTATTAGAGGAACACGTAGCTTTTTCAAGCTTTGATGTTCACCACTAAGCAAATCGTTAAGACATTCGGGACTATCGAATTTCTTATCCTATGTCTTTTGCTCTGTTTAGGTTCATTCTCACATTAATCTAATTTCATTTGGATCACTAACGAATCTATGTGGAACTACTTAGCTTAATAAATAAACATTCCCAGATTCCGTAGTTGCATACAAATTCGAATCTCATTATTTAGATTCATGTATAGGATATCATTAGACACAATCGTTGTCTATATCCATCCAAAATACCTAGATTATTTTGGATCACTTTTAACCTTTATAGGTATCAGTATCAAGATATCTTCAAGATACCCCCACAATTCAATTATTTCTAGGAATGCTTCGTTATATTCTAGAGTTAGTTCATAGAAAATTCTCTTATTTTCTCTTCAAGATACCCCCACATTTTTAATATTTCTAAAAATGTTTCACTACATTCCCGTAATATCAGGAAATTCAACTATTTCCTTGCATGGTATCTCGTCTTGTTTAAAAAAAATAATTAGTCTCTACACGACTAACATCCTCATATTCAGTGATAGTCTGAATTGAAGAACATCGCTTTTGCATCTCCATTAAAGAGAAATTCAACATGCACTTACTCCATTAAAATAATGCGAGTAATGTGCACTAACCTCATGAATATATCCACATTGTGAACAAAATCACCCAGTGGTTATTCAGTATCAAAATCAATCATTACCAATTTAAATAATATCCTCAAATTCGGTGATAGACCGAACTGATCACAATCATTATGCATCTCCAATTAGAGCATAACTTGAGCCTGCAACTACTCCATCTACCTTATGCGAGTAAGGTATTGTGGCCTCATGAATATTCACGTTATGAAACAAAATTCACCCAGTGATTATTCACCACCAAAATCATTCTTAACCATCTTAATTTTCCGTAATAAGTTGGTTTTTAGTCTCGAGCTTATAGAGTATATTCTTCTCTATAAAACTTCATATTTACTCTTTAATGAGTACACATAATCAATGTATTACTATAAAGTAATTACACAACTTGTTACCACCTCTCACTAGAGCAGGTTTCAAACGACCATGATCCCATCATAAAGAGATTCCCAATTTTTCCTTGAATTAAATACTTCAAATCAACATTCATTAATGGTTTGATTTCCAGGTTGTCGGAGAAGACACATGGTCTCACTTAATACCCGACTTCCTTACAGGCATGGCCTGTTGTTGACAAAATCTCCTCATATCGAAATCACTGAAAATTCGTATTTAATTCCGTGTTTCATAAACACATAAATCTCATAATCGTTTTGTTTAATTATAAAATCTCGAGTCATTACAGATTTTATCTTGTTTTATTAAAACCTCTCAGGTATTAATATCATGTTCAAAGAACTTTCTTGTTCTTCTCACTGAAAAATTCAACCACTGAATTTCTCTTAAATTTCAATTTGATTCATAAAAGAACCTAATTTTCTGGCTCACCAACTGGTATAACCAGTATAACCAAAAGATGTCCGAGGAAGAACATAAACTTCCAATAAACCCATATTCAGAGATCCTTGATCAACTGATGTGTTAGGGTCACCATCATTCTGGATTTCTCCAAATTTCAGCATACAGAACTGATCACAATGCCGTATTAGGTATCACATGGATCACCATAATAGGCTCGTGTGTCACTGCCGCAGCAGACCGACACCAACAAGAGAATATATAATTTAACTGGAAAAACGAATCCAACCAGAAAATTATAAAACTCGTGCCGACCCTCATCCTGTACTTAATAAGTAACAGGCCTGTTAGGTTTTTCAATATCTCGAAACATCCGACCAAGATTGATAATTCCAAAGAAATTTCCTCGCAAACAAACAACAAAAAACGGTTAAATCAATAATTAAGCAAATAATTTTTTCTCACTTAAAAAATTATTACTTAATTAATACAACCGTACTGATTATTTAATTAATACCACAAATATTTAAATATACTTATAAATCTTGGTAAACCTTGAGGATCAACCAAACACATTACCCATTAATATCTAAACAAATATTAATAATATTTTAGCTTGGATGATTATTGCCTGCAAATAATCAAACATAATTAAATAAATTTAATTATAAAAGGATGCTAAAATCATCATTCGTATAGCTAGATAATTGAGATATAAATATCTAATAACAGCGACACTAACAAATTTCTAACACGTGATTGACGAATCAAATATTCTTCGTGAAAATGTTATCTAACTAAAAGATTTGCCTATGATTAAAATTATTTGACTAGCCAAATCCATTAACCATGTCACATGTCTTTACTAACATTAATGTTGTCATAATGTCATTCAATAATTAATGTATTAGTACTACACATACGTACATGGCTATTCAAGCTAAATCAAGTCATATAAATTAAACACTCATATGTCTTATCATAATATAGCAAACTTTGACCTCAATGCATATCAAAAAATTTATGTGATGCCATATTATTCGATACACTAACTTTTGGTATAGACTTAAATACATGCAACTGTACATCACATTGGATATCAAAAAACCATAAACTCAATCATAAATTGATTCACATAATCAATAATAAATTTATAAAACATACTGAGATTCATGCTTTCTAATATCCAAAATCGAAGTTTGTGCATATACACGAAACCAAATTTTAACTTGATTAATCAGAACCATCGCAGGCAGTAATAACAAACCCAATAATGATTTTTGATTTCCAAACAAATCCTTAACTATTTGATACCAAAATCAAAAAATAAAATACAAGATTGGTATGATACAAAAAATGCTTTAAGAATTATACACTTTAAATCTGTCACTCAAACGGACAAGTAAATATGTAAGTACAGATCACAGATATATAAAATAATACGCTTTAAGATTGTTAGACAATCTGCGATAAATACAAACAGTATAATATTTGTGCATGTGTGAGTAACAGTTATGTGTATAATTAAAACAGACAAAAGAGGAGACAAGGAACGAAAAAACCCGAGTCCAGTGCGTGACTGTCTCCTTAAAGCGTATTAGCCCCCACCGTATGTGTGAGCGAACCGCCTCCCAGGATAAAACGGATTGCAGTGAGACTACATAAGAGCGTCACTCTCAGCGAGCTTGAGACGAGCAAGAACTATCACCAGAGGAAGAGAAGAGACTGTATATGAGAAGAGGATGTGTGTTTTCGAGTATTTAATCCTAATGCTCTAGATGAGTATTTATAGGATGAGAAGACTTGTGCGCTACACAATTGCCTTAATTAATTAGCCACGCTAATCAATTAAATCGGTGGCAATTTCCTTAACACAATTGCCTAAATTAATTAGCCGTGCTAATAAATTAAATCGGTGGCAATTTCCTTAATTAATTAACCGTGTTAATTAATTATGTTAAGGCGGTGGCAAAAAATCCGTAGTAAAAACGGAATTGATTTTACCGAATCAATGAATTCAATTTATAATCGAATCCATATTCCAACAATCCCCCACATGGATGAGATTGATATCATAGTAGCACACACCAGATAGACACATAATTTGATTTGGTGATAATTCTTCGATCAGATATAGCATACGATAGGTAGAGGTTTGCTCCTTGAACCTTCGCTTGAGTAAGCATACCAACCTTACTGGTAGACAGTGGAGGTTTGCTCTTTGAACTGTTCGACCGTTTGTGTAAGCGATGATATACTTATCACTATATCCTTTCTGACTCGTTCAGCTCTCATGATTATGTCCATTTTGGCCATGGAACATCGTCCTGGTTCTGCAGGAGTTTCTAAAGAATTGTGCCTCGCAATTCTCCTTTGAAGCGGCCCCACTTCTCTCCCACATAGGTGATCTTTATCTTATAGAGTAACCCGCGTTTACTCAACCGAATTTCATGCAATCAAACTTGAATTCCGTGTATTCGTCAAAGATCATTAAAATCATAAAGCTTAACCTCGTACCATACGGGTCTCACTGTTTCTTCATCATAGGAATAGGCCAGGGGTTACCCCCACAGTGATTTGGTCATCATGATTTAGTTGGCCCATTGAACCAAGTTCTTGGGACCTCCATTCAGCAATGGTTGGGTGTCCACCATGATGCCGTTAAGCAATAGGCTAGGGCCCATCCCTCTAGATGATTTTACAACTATCTCTCGGTATAACCAGATTCTCTTGGTTTAACCGGATTATCTCAGTTTAACCATCTGGTTAGTGGATCCACAACATTATCATTTGACTTTACATAGTCAATCCTGATAATTCTCGTTGAGAGTAGTTGTTTAATGATATTATGTCTTTGTCATAGAGGCGAGACATACCATTACACACACAACAATGTAATCTCCCAATTTGCAAATTTTTTACATAAAATATGCATATTGAAGACACATTTTCTTGTCATTTAGGAATATCCTTTAAAAAGTGACTACCAATTCACCCTCTTACACGCATATATATTATGCAATAGACTCGTATTCCATCATGAATCGAGCTATGTTTAATCGTCTATCTAGGATTCCTTGACATGGCTTCTTTTGTTAATGTGAACTATATTCACAAGTGACCTTTAAGTTCTTAAAGTCAAACATCTAACATCCATACTATATACACATAGTACAATTAGATGTCTTTTACAATGCAGCCCAACTCACGAGTATATCTCAAACACCTTAGTCTCATTGCAATCACATTCAAGAGACTTCCATTTAACTCGTGCATCTACTCAGTTTATCCACTATGTAGCCTATGTCTAATTTTGTACAATTTTAAAATGTACAAAAAACTTCCAATCATTCTTGAGAGATCCTTGTTCATCTACACTTAGATAGACACATCATACATATTCATTCTAGCTATACTAGATTTAGTTACGTTGATCTCTTCAAGATTCACATCACCAACGTGTGACACATATCCTTTTGGACTTTTAAAGTTTTTAAGATTTTATTCTCCAAAATCAAAACTTTAAGTCTCATCCAAATTGCTAGAGATGATCATTTTGTCATTACTTCTCATAATGATTTGATCACTCACGTGCAATAACTTTTATCATCTCATGTGTAAATAACATATACACACCTGTCAATTCTTTGATTTTCTATCAATTTGACATCTCAACATTGGCATATGTCACATTTTGGTAATTACTTACCAGTCATCCGCTAAGACTTCAATTCGTCATTGGCATTACCAATTTTTCGCGTTTCAAAAATTGGCAATTTCAGTTTACCTTATTACCAAGTTTAAGCGTCCCCAAACTGGTAATACCCATTATCTAGTTACTAAATTTGAGCTGAGAGTGACGCTCTTATGTAGCCTCACTGCAATCCGTTTTATCCTGGGAGGCGGTTTGCTCACACATACGGCGGGGGCTAATACGCTTTAAGGAGACAGTCACGCACTGGACTCAGGTTTTTTTGTTCCTTGACTCCTCTTTTGTCTATTTAATTATACACATAACTGTTACTCACACATGCACAAATATTATACTGTTTGTATTTATCGAAGATTGTCTAACAATCTTAAAGCGTATTAATTTATATATCTGTGATCTGTACTTACATATTTACTTGTCCGTTTGAGTGACAGATTTAAAGTGTATAATTCTTAAAGTAGTTTTTGTTTCATACCAATCTTGTATTTTATTTTTCGATTTTGGTATCAAATAGTTAAGGATTTGTTTGGAAATCAAAAATCATTATTGGGTTTGTTATTACTGCCTGCGATGGTTCTGATTAATCATGTTAAAATTTGGTTTTCGTGTATATGCACAAACTTCGATTTTGGATATTAGAAAGCATGAATCTCAGTATGTTTTATAAATTTATTATTGATTATGTGAATCAATTTATGATTGAGTTTATGGTTTTTTGATATCCAATGTGATGTACCGCTGCATGTATTTAAGTCTATACCAAAAGTTAGTGTATCGAATAATATGGCATCACATAAATTTTTTGATATGCATTGAGATCAAAGTTTGCTATGTTATGATATGACATATGAGTGTTTAATTTATATGACTTGATTTAGCTTGAATAGCCATGTACGTATGTGTAGTACTAATACATTAATTATTGAATGATATTATGACAACAATAATGTTAGTAAAGACATGTGACATGGTTAATGGATTTGGCTAGTCAAATAATTTTAATCATAGGCAAATCTTTTAGTTAGATAACATTTTCACGAAGAATATTTGATTTGTCAATCACGTGTTAGAAATTTGTTGGTGTCGATGTAATTGGATATTTATATCTCAATTATCTAGCTATACGAATGATGATTTTAACATCCTTTTATAATTAAATTTATTTAATTATGTTTGATTATTTGCTGGCAATAATCATCCAAGCTAAAATCTTATTAATATCTGTTTAGATATTAATGGGTAATGTGTTTGGCTGATCCTCAAGGTTTACCAAGATTTATATGTATATTTAAATAATTGTGGTATTAATTATTTAAATAATCAGTACGGTTGTATTAATTAAGTAATAATTTTTAATTGAGAAAAAATTATTTGCTTAATTATTGATTTAACTGTTTTTTGTTGTTTGTTTGCGAGGAAATTTCTTTGGAATTATCAATCTTGGTCGGATGTTTCGAGATATTGAAAAACCTAACAGGCCTGTTACTTATTAAGTACAGGATGAGGGTCGGCACGAGATTTATAATTTTACGGTTGGATTCATTTTTCTAGTTAAATTATATATTCTCTTGTTGGTGTCGGTCTGCTGCGGCAGTGACACACGAGCCTGTTATGGTGATCCATGTGATACCTAATACGGCATTGCGAACAGTTCTGTATGCTGAAATTTGGAGAAATCCAGAATGATGGTGACCCTAACGCATCAGTTGATCAAGGATCACTGTATATCGGTTTATTGGAAGTTTATGTTTTTCCTCGGACATCTTTTTGTTATACTGGTTATACCAGTTGGTGAGCCAGAAAATTAGGTTCTTTTATGAATCAAATTGAAATTTAAGAGAAATTCAGTGGTTGAATTTTTCAGTGGGAAGACCAAGAAAGTTCTTTGAACATGATATTAATACCTGAGAGGTTTTAATAAAAACAAGATAAAATCTGTAATGACTCGAGATTTTATAATTAAACAAAACGATTATGAGATTTATGTGTTTATGAAACACAGAATTAAATATGAATTTTCAATGATTTCGATATGGGGAGATTTTGTCAACAACAGGCCATGCCTGTAAGGAATTCGGGTATTAAGTGAGACCATGTGTCTTCTCCGACAACCTGGAAATCAAACCACTGATGAATGTTGATTTGAAGTATTTAATTCTAGGAAAAATTGGGAATCTCTTTATGATGTGATCATGGTCGTTTGAAACCTGCTCTAGTGAGAGGTGGTAACAAGTTGTGTAATTACTTTATAGTAATACATTGATTATGTGTACTCATTAAAGAGTAAATATGAAGTTTTATAGAGAAGAATATACTCTATAAGCTTGAGACTGAAAACCAACTTACTACGGAAAATTTAGATGGTTAAGAATGATTTTGGTGGTGAATAATCACTGGGTGAATTTTGTTTCATAACGTGAATATTCATGAGGCCACAATACCTTACTCGCATAAGGTAGATGGAGTAGTTGCAGGCTCAAGTTACGCTCTAATTGGAGATGCATAATGATTGTGATCAGTTCGGTCTATCACCGAATCTGAGGATATTAATTAAAATGGTAATGATTGATTTTGATACTGAATAACCACTGGTTGATTTTGTTCACAATGTGGATATATTCATGAGGTTAATGCACATTACTCGCATTATTTTAATGGAGTAAGTTCATGTTTAATTGCTCTCTAATGGAGATGCAAAAGCGATGTTCTTCAATTCAGACTATCACTGAATATGAGGATGTTAGTCGTGTAGAGACTAATTATTTTTTTTAAACAAGACGAGATACCATGAAAGGAAATAGTTGAATTTCCTGATATTACGGGAATGTAGTAAAACATTTTTAGAAATATTAAAAATGTGGGGGTATCTTGAAAAGAAAATAAGAGAATTTTCTATGAACGAACTCTAGAATGTAACGAAGCATTCCTAGAAATAATTGAATTGTGGGGGTATCTTGAAGATATCTTGATACTGATACCTATAAAGGTTAAAAGTGATCCAAAATAATCTAGGTATTTTGGATGGATATAGACAACGATTGTGTCTAATGATATCCTATACATGAATCTAAATAATGAGATTCTAATTTGTATGCAACTACGAAATCTGAGAATGTTTATTTATTAAGCTAAGTAGTTCCACATAGATTCGTTAGTGATCCAAATGAAATTGGATTAATGTGAGAATGAACCTAAACAGAGCAAAATACATAGGATAAGAAATTCGATAGTCCCGAATGTCTTAACGATTTGCTTAGTGGTGAACCTCAAAGCTTGAAAAAGCTACGTGTTCCTCTAATAATTCTTTGATGAAAGAAGATATTAAGAGGGAAATTGGCCAAAGTTTAGAAGTCAACGAGTCAAGATTTTCTAACATGTGTGCTAGAAAATGGACTATAGCGTTATATGAACTCTCTATCCCTTGTGGGGGAAAAGGATGTTAAGGAATAGAGAGAGTGGTTGATGTTAAGGAATAGAGAGGGTGGTTCTTTTAAGTAGAATCATGTTTGAAATTATATGGATCTTCTTGCGAGATAGATACCATTAGGACCCAAACAGATTTTTCACATTGAAAAATAGATACATGGGTAAAGAAAAAGTATGAGGTCAGGCTGATAATTATAAATTACAGTCAAAGTGAAGACCTGATATGTTTTGAGATAGTATTTCTCGATTTACGAGAATGAGGTTAATTAAGGTGATACTTAAAATTATTGTGTTGCGAAATTGAGAAGTATATCAAATGAACATTGAGAAAGTCTTTCTAAATAGAGATTTACAAGAAATCTATGTGAGATAACCTGAGGGTTTGTTGCTAAGACAAGCATAGAAAGACTATGACTAGGTGAATTATTTTGTGAATCGAAATAGACACCAAAACGGTGACATATAAAATTTGATATTGCTACGACAAGCAATGGCTTCAAAATAAATGACTTAGTTTTCTACTTTGAGGACGCTCAAATTTGGAAACTAGATAATGGGTATTACCAGTTTGGGGACACTTAAACTTGGTAATAAGGTAAACTGAAATTGCCAATTTTTGAAACGCTAAAAATTGGTAATGTCAATGACGAATTGAAGTCTTAGCGGATGACTGGTAAGTAATTACCAAAATGTGACATATGCCAATGTTGAGATGTCAAATTGATAGAAAATCAAAGAATTGACAGGTGTGTATATGTTATTTACACATGAGATGATAAAAGTTATTGCACGTGAGTGATCAAATTATTACGAGAAGTAATGACAAGATGATCATCTCTAGCAATTTGGATGAGACTTAAAGTTTTGATTTTGGAGAATAAAATCTTAAAAACTTTAAAAGTCCAAAAGGATACGTGTCACACGTTGGTGATGTGAATCTTGAAGAGATCAACATAAGTAAATCTAGTATAGCTAGAATGAATATGTATGATGTATCTATCCATGTATAGATGAACAAGGATCTCTCAAGAATGATTGGAAGTTTTTTGTACATTTTAAAATTGTACAAAATTAGACATAGGCTACACAGTGGATAAACTGAGTAGATGCACGAGTCAAATGGAAGTCTCTTGAATGTGATTGCAATGAGACTAAGGTGTTTGAGATATACTCGTGAGTTTGGGATGCATTGTAAAAGACATCTAATTGTACTATGTCGATATAGTATGGATGTTAGATGTTTGACTTTAAGAACTTAAAGGTCACTTGTGAATATAGTTCACATTAACGAAAGCAGCCATGTCATGGAATCCTAGATAGACGATTAAACATAGCTCGATTCATGATGGAATACGAGTCTATTGCATAATATATATGCGTGTAAGAGGGTGAATTGGTAGTCACTTTGTAAAGGATACTCCTAAATGACAAGAAAATGTGTCTTCAATATGCATATTTTATGTAAATAATTAGCAAATTGGGAGATTACATTGTTGTGTGTGTAATGGTATGTCTCGCCTCTATGACGAAGACATAATATCATTAAACAACTACTCTCAACGAGAATTATCAGGATTGATGATGTAAAGTCAAATGATAATGTTGTGGATCCACTAACCAGATGGTTAAACTGAGATAATCCGGTTAAACCAAGAGAATCTGGTTATACCGAGAGATAGTTGTAAAATCATCGAGAGGGATGGGCCTTAGCCTATTCCTTAACGGCATCATGGTGGACACCCAACCATTGCTGACTGGAGGTCCCAAGAACTTGGTTCAATGGGCCAACTAAATCATGATGACCAAATCACTGTGGGGGTAACCCCTGGCCTATTCCTATGATGAAGAAACAGTGAGACCCGTATGGTACGAGGTTAAGCTTTATGCTTTTAATGATCTTTGATGAATACACGGAATTCAAGTTTGATTGCATGAAATTCGGTTGAGTAAATGCGGGTTACTTTATAAGATAAAGATCACCTATGTGGGAGAGAAGTGGGGCCGCTTCAAAGGAGAATTGCGAGGCATAATTCTTTAGAAACTCCTGCAGAACCAGGACGATGTTCCATGGCCAAAATGGACATAATCATGGGAGCTGAACGAGTCAGAAAGGATATAGTGATAAGTATATCATCGCTTACACAAATGATCGAACAGTTCAAAGAGCAAACCTCCACTGTTTACCAGTAAGGTCGGTATGCTTACTCAAGCGAAGGTTCAAGGAGCAAACCTCTACCTATCGTATGCTATATCTGATCGAAGAATTATCACCAAATCAAATTCTGTGTCTGTCTGGTGTGTGCTATTATGATATCAATCTCATCCATGTGGGGGATTGTTGGAATATGGATTCTATTATAAATTGAATTCATTGATTCGGTAAAATCAATTCCGTTTTTAATACGGATTTTTTGCCACCGCCTTAACACGGTTAATTAATTAAGGAAATTGCCACCGATTTAATTGATTAGCACGGCTAATTAATTTAGGGAATTGTGTTAAGGAAATTGCCACCAATTTAATTGATTAGCGCTGCTAATTAATTAAGGCAATTGTGTAGCGCACAAATCTTCTCATCCTATAAATACTCATCTAGAGCATTAGGATTAAATACTCGAAAACACACATTCTCTTCTCATATACAGTCTCTTCTCTTCCTCTAGTGATAGTTCTTGCTCGTTTTAAGCTCGCTGAGAGTGACGTTCTTATGTAGCCTCACTGCAATCCGTTTTATCCTGGGAGGCGGTTTGCTCACACATACGGTGGGGGCTAATACGCTTTAAGGAGACAGTCACGCACTGGACTCGGGTTTTTGTATGCTTACTCAAGCGAAGGTTCAAGGAGCAAACCTCTACCTATCGTATGCTATATCTGATCGAAGAATCTATCACCAAATCAAATTCTGTGTCTGTCTGGTGTGTGCTACTACGATATCAATCTCATCCATGTGGGGTATTGTTGGAATATGGATTCGATTATAATTTGAATTCATTGATTCGGTAAAATCAATTCCATTTTTACTACGGATTTTTTGCCACCGCCTTAACATAATTAATTAACACGGTTAATTAATTAAGGAAATTGCCACCGATTTAATTGATTAGCACGGCTAATTAATTAAGGCAATTGTGTTAAGGAAATTGCCACCGATTTAATTTATTAGCGCGGCTAATTAATTAAGGCAATTATGTAGCGTACAAGTCTTCTCATCTTATAAATACTCATCTAGAGCATTCGGATTAAACACACATCCTCCTCTTATATACAACCTCTTCTCTTCCTCTGGTGATAGTTCTTGCTCGTCTCAAGCTCGCTGAGAGTGACGCTCTTCTGTAGCCTTACTGCAATCCGTTTTATCCTGGGAGGCAATTCGCTCACACATACGGTGGGGGGCTAATACACTTTAAGGAGACAGTGACGCACTGTATTTATCGCAGATTGTCTAACAACATGTGGGTTAGAACTTTAGTATAAATTATGTGGAAAGGAATGAAGTAAGTAATGAAATTTTTAACATTTTTCCCAATCTTCCCCAAATAGAGTATAAATTTTATTCCATTTTTCCCCATTCCATTCAAGTGAAGTGAACATAGCCTAACAACCAAACATTACAAGCCAAAGTAAACTTGCTAGTACTGGTTAACAATTCTGGTAAAAAAGACTCAAGAAATCATTGAAAATCAAATTCTTGGTAAGGTCTATGGCTTAGGTTTTGAAAAGAATAAAAGTGAAACTTCTGTAGCTATTGTCTTGGATGATAGGAAAGAAGAAGTTAGCACATCTAAATCTGAAGGTAAGAAGAAAGTTTCTGAACCTAATCATGTTAAGTTTGTTGATTCTAAAGGTACCCCGGTTGTGCACAAAAGAATTAACAATAGTAGTTCAGATGAGAGAGAGTTAGAAAAACCTAAGAATGTAAACATAGGCTTTCTGTCTAAATCTCAGCTGAAACAGAGACTAGAAGGTATTTCAGAGTCTAGAAAGATTAAGAGGAATAGGAATGGAAAAGAAGGTATTAACAAAGAGAATAATTACAAGAATGTACGTGATGCACTTAGGAAGAAATGCTATAAATGTGGAAATCATAATCATTTGGCCCCAGACTGCAATCAAAAACCTTCTTGGAAAACTGAGTCTAGATTCCCCAAGACTCAGAAAGTTCAATACCAACCACAAAAAGCTTGTTATCATTGTGGTAGTTTACTTCATTCCATTTACATGTGTAAAGAATATCATGAACTGTATTATGACTATTATTCTCTGAAATCTGAAACTCCTAGTCACAAACAGTTTGTGAAATCAGAGTCTAAGATTGACTCTGCAACAGGTAAATCAAAAGCAAAATTTTCAAAACCTGTTGTTTCTAAATCTAGTAAGAAAGGATCCAATCAAAGTTGGGTCATAAAAATTTCTAACTAGTCACTTTTTGTTTGCAGGGCACAGGAAAGAAGCATTCAATTATCTTGGACAGTGGATGCTCTGGACATATGACTGGAAAGAAGTCCCTGCTTACAAAGTTTGAGAGGAAAGCTGGCCCAGTAATATCTTTTGGAGATGGCAACAAAGGAGAAACTCTGGGATATGGCTCAATTGTTTTGGGGAATGTCATCATAGAAAATGTAGCACTGGTTGAAGGCTTGAAACACACACTTTTAAGCATAAGTCAACTGGGTGATAAAGGTTACCAATCAATCTTTGACAGAGAAGGATACAAAATCTTAAATATGAAGAATGGAGACATTGTTCTAACTGGTCAGAGACATGATAACATCTATGAAGCCAGCTTGAGTGATACATCTAAAGGGATTGTTAGATGTCTCTACAGCAAAGCAACAAATGAAGAAAGCTGGAATTGGCATAAGAAGCTCTCACATCTTAACTTCAAGAAGTTTAATCAACTTGTTAAGCACAATCTAGTGAGAGGCGTACCTCAGGCAAATTATGTGCAAGATGGACTTTGTGATGCTTGTCAGCTTGGAAAACAAAGAAGAACCACTTTCAAGAGCAAGATAGAAAATTCAATTATTGAACCATTCCACATGCTGCACCTTGACTTATTTGGTCCAGTAAACATTATGTCTATCAGCAAGAAAAGATATGCTCTAGTTATAGTGGATTACTACACAAGGTTCACATGGGTATTCTTTCTACAAAAAAAGGATGAAGCTCCTCAGCAAATCATTGAACTTGTCAAGAATATTCAAAATAGCTCTGAGTACAAGGTCAAAGTACTTAGGAGTGACAATGGTACAGAATTCAAGAATTCTACAATGGAGGAGTATTGTGCAGACAATGGAATTACTAAACAGTTTTCTGCACCTGGAACACCTCATCAGAATGGTGTAGTAGAAAGAAAGAACATGACTCTCATAGAGGCAGCAAGAACCATGCTTGCAGATGCAAAGCTTCCAACCTATTTCTGGGCAGAAGCTATTAACACTGCATGTTTCACTCAAAATTGTACCTTGGTAAATGCTCATGGTAAAACTCCTTATGAGATGATCAAAGGAAAGAAACCAAGTGTGAAATACTTTCACATCTTTGGATGCAAGTGCTATGTCCTGAAAGTTCATCGAGAACAACTTGGAAAGTTTGAAGCCAAATCGGATGAAGCAATCTTTCTAGGATATTCAGCATCAAAGGCCTTCAAAGCATACAATCTCAGAACACACATTGTTATGGAATCAATTCATGTTGCATTTGATGACAAGAAGTTTGGAGTTTTGAAAACTGATGAAAGCCATGACAATTTGGAATTTGAAAATCTTAAGGATTCTGAGATACTCTCCAATGATGATGAAAGTTCACAAATTGAAATCTCTATTTCTTCTCAAAGGAATGCTACTTTTGAGGGGGGGCAAGTTAATCAAGGAGAACATAGTGCTCATGAGGAGCAGACTAGTCATTCAGAGTCTACTCCATCAGGAACTGATCCTTCAGAGTCTAGTGAAGGAAGATCAGAAACTAGCAGTAGTATGGAGTCTACTAATTCTACTGATCAAGGGGGAGCTTTTGAAGGCAGAGAAAGTTCTTCTACAAGAGATACCACTAACTTAGGGGGAGAGTCTAGCAGGAGTAATCTACCACCTGTTAGAAAATGGATAAGGGATCATACTGAAGACTTGATAATTGGTGATCCTAATAGTGGTGTTTGAACTAGAAGATCAATTCAAAATGAATGCTTGTATAGTTGCTTTCTCTCAAAGAATGAACCTAAGAAGGTTGAAGAAGCCTTACAGGATCCTGATTGGGTAATTGCAACGCAGGAAGAATTAAATGAGTTCAAGAGGAACAAAGTCTGGAAACTGGTACCAAGACCTAAAGATAGATCTATTGTTGGTGCAAAATGGGTTTTTAGAAACAAGCTAGATGAATCTGGTATGATTGTAAGAAACAAAGCAAGACTTGTGGCCAAGGGTTATTCTCAGGAAGAAGGAATTGACTATGATGAAACCTTTGCCCCTGTAGCAAGATTGGAAGCAATCAGAATGTTTCCTGCATTTGCAGCTCATTCAAAATTCAAGGTATACCAGATGGATGTAAAGAGTGCTTTTCTAAATGGAAAGCTTGATGAGGAAGTATATGTGGAGCAACCACCTGGTTTTGTTGATCCAAAATTTCAAAATCATGTCTACAAACTTGACAAGGCACTCTATGGACTAAAGCAGGCACCAAGAGCATGGTATGAGACTTTGTCTAAATTTCTTCTTGAAAATGGCTTCACAAGAGGTACAATTGACAAAACTCTATTCTTTAGAAAGATTAAAGGTGAATTGCTTTTAGTTCAAGTTTATGTTGATGACATCATATTTGGTTCTACTAATGAAAATTTGTGTGCTAAGTTTAGCAAGCTTATGCAGTCTAAGTATCAGATGAGCATGATGGGTGAACTAAATTATTTTTTAGACTTGCAGGTCAAACAGACTGAGACTGGTATTTTCATTAATTAGTCAAAGTATATCAAAGATCTTTTAAAAATGTTTGACTTTCAAGACTGTGCAGTTGCAAAAACACCCATGGCAACAGCCACTAAGCTAGACTCTGATCCTAAGGGAAAGAGTGTTGATAACACTAGCTATAGAGGCATGATAGGTTCACTGTTGCACTTAACTGCAAGCAGACCGAATATAATGTTTTCTACCTGTTTATGTGCTAGATTCCAAAGTGATCCTAAGGAATCTCATTTAATTGCCGTGAAGAGAATTTTTAGATATCTCAAGGGAACTCCAAATCTTGGTTTGTGGTATCCTAGAGAATCTGATTTCTCCCTAATTGGCTATTCAGACTCTGATTATGCAGGGTGTAAAATAGACAAGAAAATCACTACAGGTACATGTCAATTCTTGGGAAACAGATTGATTTCTTGGGCAAGCAAGAAGCAGCAATCAGTTTCAACCTCAACTGCAGAGGCTGAGTACATTATAGCAGGCAGTTGTTGTGCCCAACTCATTTGGATAGAAAATAAGTTGATGGATTATGGTATGACACTAAGTAATATTCCTATATTTTGTGATAATACTAGTGCTATCAAAATTGCAGAAAATCCAGTTCAACATTCAAGGACTAAGCACATTGATGTCAGGTATCATTATATTAGAGAACATATTGAGAATGGTACTGTGGAACTTCATTTTGTTCCTACTGACAAACAACTTGCAGATATCCTAACTAAACCACTTGATGAGGCTACATTCATTAGATTGGTTAGTGAGTTAGGAATGTTAAATTTCTAGATCTTTAACATCTGCATAAGTAGCAAGGTATGTTGTTTCAGCTTATAGACTTGATATTTTTGTCAGGATCTATATTTGATTGTTAAATGTATAAGCTGTAACATTTTACCTTGATAAATTACAGTATGATAGACTTGTTAATAAAAATCAGGACCAGGATTGCTATCAGGATGCTGACGTCATCAGTATTTCTGTGTCAGTATTAGGATTGTGAAAATTGTTTAGTCTGCGACTTAATGTTTCAAATCCTGAAGTTCATTTTATGCAGTGGTCCAATTCTGAGTTTTGTTAAGTCTATACTAGCAAGTTTTAACACATGCATACTGATAATTTATACTTTTATTCTGATCAGTCAAATAAACAATAATAGACAAGTAGATAATAAAAAAACTTGTATTTTCATTAATCAAAAGCATTACATACATGGAAATGAAATACAAACTTCTTTTTGTCTAACATCTACTGATAATCCTATTCTGGTCTAATGTTATGGATCTTGCTTCTTTCATGCATCTAAGATACAGGACAAGGAGCATCTCAAAAATCCATTTGGGATTTGAATAGTCCCATCTGCTCTTGGATTTCTTCTCAGTATGACTTGAATGAGAGCAGCTGATACAACCCCATGTTTATTGAGGACTGATGGATAAATGAATTGCATCTCCATCAAGATCAACCTCAGACTCTTTGCCAAACTCTTCATCCTCAATGTGTGAAGAGATTAGAGAAGGATTTTGTTCAACTGGTAGATGTTTTAGAGGAGAATTCTGGACATCATTTGATTTCATATCAACCATATCTAACTCGATGAGAAAAGTCATCTCTTCTAAGAGATAGTTCACTTGCTCCTGATCATCAAGAGCATAGAACTTCTCAGAGGAAATGAACCGGAAGTTAGGGTTCATATGAATATTTGGGTTGAAAGCCGTGATTTACATAGAAAAGATAGAAAGGTTTTGGAGTATGGCATAAGGCGTCAGTTTCTTTTATAGAAAGACGTGGGAAACTGAACAGTCGTTTGGAGATTATCAATGCAGTCAATCATTATTATTGCGCGTGACTGTATTTCTTGTATTTTCAAGAAATGTTGAATGTATCTAACCAATTGATTTTGTTCAGATAATTTTTTTTTTTGCTAAATTTATATTATATTAAAAGAAAGAAGAAAAAACAGGGATTAACCCTTGCTCTTTGGCCAAGCAAAGAGAGAAACTACCTACTCCAAACTAACTAAAGAAAGGAGAGAAAAGAACAAAAACTTCAAATAAAAAGCCACCCGTAAGAATCTAGGTTAGCATTTTTGTTCAGATAATTGTTATTTCTTTTTCAGATAAAAGAAAATGCCACGTGGAAACTCCATTTAGTCTCTGGAATCAGGTGATATTGATCAGGAATGCAAGTGTGATTACATCAGGATTGGTGATTATTTCTGTTTAGAGATCACATTGAAATTTTGTGATTATCTTGATGAGAAGATCACATCAGGAAAAAGAAGCTGATCAGTATTAATTTTTATCTTGATTTTACCCTGATTTATTTTATTGAAATCAATTTTGGATTTTATTTTCCAAGAATCGTGGGTAACTGCATTTTTCAGGGACTGACACCTGTCAACCTACGTGTCAACGTGGGATAGTGGGTCTGAAGGATTTTTGAAATATATTTGTTTTGAAACTCTAATTGTTTATTGCTTTCTCTAAATTCATATTTTCTAAAGCAAAAACACTCTCAAGTTCTCAAAATCACTAATCAATTTCTAAGATTTCTTAATTTCTTTTCAGATCAAAATGGCAGCTCAAAGAAGACTACCCAAATCAGTAGTTTTCAAGTTTGGTGACTTTGATTTTATGATGAATAATCATGTTGCAGCTATCACCAACAAGGAAGGGGTGTCAACTGATTTTCACCCAATTATGGACTTTTTGGTGAAAGGACCATTAAGTTATGCCTTGACAGCATCTCCACAGACTAATCAAGCAGTTGTTTCACAAGCCTGGGAGAATGCTCAGGTAACTGATTCTACTCAGAGTCAATCAGGTAAGATTGTTCTACACATAGGACAAGACTCATTTGATATTACTGAATCTGTTGTTAATTCAGTACTTCACTTACCTGTTAGTATGAATTTTGAGAATGTATCATCTGATGATAATGTTAGAACTATGTTATCTGAATTAGGTTATAATGGACCTCTAGACAACATGATCGAGTTAAATAGATCCTTTCTTAGGAAAGAATGGTCTTTCTTCTTTGACCAACTTGCTAAATGTTTTACTAGTAAATGTAGTTCTTTTCAACAAATTACTGCTGTTACATCTCACATTGCATATGGTTTGATTTATAACAGAGTAATTAATTTTGGCCACATTATCTTAAGTCAGATGTGTATCAAACTTAGGTCAAGAGATCAAGATAGGAAAATGGTTTATTATCACTGATTAATGCAATTGTTTATTAACCATTTTATTCCTAATGTTGAAGCTAGATTTGGTAGAGAACACTGTGTTTCTTCTTATGTACAGCAAAAAAGAATTTTCTCTGACATTACAAAGAAGGACAGTGAAAAGAATCTAGATGACATACCTGCAATACACTATCCACAGCATGTTCAGGTACTTCTAAGAACTCATCTTCCTACTATCTACAATTCTTCTTTCTTTGGTGGTGAAATGACTTAGGAATCTCATTTGGAGGAGAACCCCCCATGTCTATCCAAGTAACCAAAACCATCAGTCTCTGAAACAATTCTAGAACCAAGTTTTGATCCACAGCCTATTGTTTCAAAGAAACTTTTAGTCACAGAGACATGCCTGTACTCATATAATAACAAGCCTAAGTATGTGTAATGCTATGCATTACCTACATGAGCTCTTAACTGAGGGAACCTCTAGTTGTAGAGTTTTTGGTTGTTTTGTACTTATAAGAGGCATCAAATTCTAGTTGTGTAACTGTACTTATAAAGTCAAGAATAATGCTTGAATGAAGTTCCAAGGTTCATGCCTCAAGCAAGAAGATAAAGACTGTCGAATAATCACAGTTGGGATTTGAAGAAAATGAAGAATTTGCCTAAGTACCAATTCGAGAAGTATGTTTGTTATATTCGAGAAGTCTAGCCTTCGAGAAGTCAGGGATTCGATATCTCAAAAGACATTATTCGATATCTCTGAATGCACTGTTCGATATCTCATTCGATATCTCAGAGATTCGACTTGTCTACTACTCTATTCGAGAACTCAGGAAGTAAACAACTTAAATCATCATTCGAGTTCTCTAAGAGTCAACAAGTAAAATGCTCTATTCGATATCTCAAGGATTCCTGAAGAAAAGACTTATTCGAGAAGTGATTCGATATGTCAGTTCAACAGTATTCGAGAACTCAAAGTTATCGATTAAGCCAATTCTAGTTCTCGAATCACCAACAGAGTTACTTCTCGAATATAATCTTGGAGACAAAATACTGAAAAATTGTACAAGTCAGAGACCTGCAACAAGCCAAGACGCTTTATGGACCACATACTGTAAAGCACGTTGGAAAGCCTATAAAGAAGCTTGGAGAGATAGTACAAGAGACAAAGAGCTAAAGAAGTGGATCTGAACAGAGTTCTAAGAAGTCAAATCTGTAGCCGTTTCGACGTTTACTCAAATAGGATAGACACATTAAAAAGCAGATTTGTTTGCTACCTTATTTGTTGTAAGCAAGTTGTTCATGTATTATAAGTGAACAACCCTACTTCTTTAGCAAGTATCAAACATAGTGATCTAGAGTTTTTACAAGTAATATCTCTCTGAGAAAGAAGCTGAGAATACTAACATTTGTATTCACATATTGTAGCAGATCTTTATTTAATACAATATTAGATTAAAGTGATATCGTGTTTTTATGTTTATATTTCGCACTTACAATATCTGTTAAACACAAACACACACTATATTACACAACCAGATTCAAATCAAGTTAAAACAACCTTCATCTAAAACACTTATCAGAAAAAGAAAAGTTTGAGAATCCATTCACCCCCCTCTGTATTCTCGTGTGTGTTCAATACTCAACAAGTGGTATCAGAGCAGGCTGTTTATTCAAAAACAGAAAATGATCATGAATACACCAAAGACTACAGGAACGGTGAAGGTCCCTAAGTTTGACAAAGAGAACTACAACCTCTGGAAGATCAAGATGCAGTTGTTCATCAAAGCTGTTAATCCTCTATATCCTGAGATACTCAAGAATGGTCCCTTTGTTCCACAACAGGAGATTCCTGAGAAGACGGTTGGAACTATAACCATTCCAAGATCATATGTGGCTAAAGAACCATCTAAATGGACAGAGACAGAAAAGGAGATGGTTGCCTTTGATAGTCATCTCATGCTGCTGATCATAGATTCTATGGAGATGTCAATGTTTGCCAACATAGCCTCCTGCAAAACAGCAAAAGAGATGTGGGATCATATTGAGGTATTATGTGAAGGAACAGAGGAAGTTAGAGAAAAAAAGAAACAGATACTGGTCACATAGTATGAAGCTTTCATGGCTCAGTCCAAAGAAAGTATTACTGATATGTTTGAAAGGTTTCACAAGCTAGTGACTGAGCTACAGATGAATGGTAAGGTTTACAACACCAAGGAGTTGAACATGAAGTTTCTATTGTCTTCACCAAACCACCTAGAGCAAAGGGTCATCTCTCTAAGAGAAAGAGATTTGAACAAAATCACATATGATGTGCACCTTGATTGTCAACAAATCTGTTCAAGACCTAGAAGCATCTACAAGTCAGCTGAGGATAGAAGAGATAGTAGATGATGAAGAAAATAAAGGTGAAGTGACTGAACCTGTTGAGGAGAAGGAAGAAGAAGAGTTTTATACGCTTGAAGAGCTAGAGGGCATGGAAAACACTTCATATGCTTTCATGGCCAGAAAGTTTCCAAACATCAGATTCAAGAGGAACCAACCCTTCAAACCTAGACCCCAAAACCATTCATTCAACAAGAGCAAGGCACCTGTGAAAGCAAACAAGAATAAATTCAAAACCAGCCATGTGGATAGGTCATCTGTAAGGTGTTATAGATGCAATGACCTAGGGCATTTTGCCAGTGAATGCAAGAAGCCTAAAAAGAAGGATAAGGAGTTTCTAGAGCTTGAAGCTAAGTATGAGGCCCTTCTGAAAAAGCAAACACAAGGCAAGGCCTACATAGCTGAAGGGAAGTGTTGGGATGACTCTGATAGTGATGGAGAGGAGCAAGAATTCTGCAACTATGCCTTGATGGCTGATTCCAAGGATGAACAATCTCTGTCTGACTCTCAGGTACCATCTCTCACTACCATAGATATGTATGTTTCTGAGTGCAAATGCATGGTTGAACAACTATCTATTGAAATGTTTAATATTCATACTAGTATGACTGCTGCTAATGAAGAGATTGCTAAACTATCTGCTAAGAGTGAATTGTTAAACAAGAAGAATGAGGAACTTGAGCTAACTGCTATGCAAGTAGATAACCTTAAGAAAGAAGTTGAATATTTGCAGAATAAGGTTCTATGTGCTAGTCAGGTTGAGAAGGCTCTTAGGGATGAACTAGCTGAGAATGAATTCAAACTGAAAGCCTTTAAGAACTCCTCTAGTCTACTGCAGTCCTACCAAGAGAAAAATCAAGCTAAACCCAAGGCTGCCATTGGACTTGACTATGACACTCTTAAACAGAGGAAAGGCTATGCTATCATTGAAGATGACATAGTTGTTCAGGATGAAGTGCCTCACATTTTGAAAAAGACCGAGTCTCCAATTTTTAAAGAACCAACATTTGAAATTGATGAGGATGCCTTACTCATTAAGCAAATGTTGAATGATGAGGATGAGGCACAGTCTAGTGAACAACCAGCATCCTCTAAGAGTGAGAGTGTCAAGGCAAAAGCCAAGAAGCCAGTAGGAGTTAGACCTAGACCTGAGAAGTTTGTGAAGTTTGTTTCAGCTGGGAAAAATGAATCTGAGAAGAAAGTGGCTAATAAGAAACAAAACAGAAATGGCAAGCTAGGGATAAACAAGAATAATAATTATGCTTATGTGTCAAATGCCCCTAGGAAAGTTTGTCAAAACTGCTTTAGCACTAATCACTTAACTCATGCATGCAAGAAACCAACTGGTAGTGTAGCTAAGCCTTTCTATGATTGTTCTGTGCCTTTAAGACATAGAGATTCACCTTTCTGTGATAAACTTGACTGTATGCCATGCAACATGAATGTTATGACTAGTTGTTTTAATTTGAGAAGACAATTCATGGATGGTTGCATCAGTCACAACATTCACACACACTACACAAGGCCAGAGTCTTCAAGTCCTCCTCGAGTTAGGAAGGTACCTCTGTCACCTAAGTCTGAAACCTCAGGTTCTAAGACTTCTAACAGTGACAAGAAGACTAACACCAAGAAAGCTGATAAGCATGTTGTTTATGATAAAACTGTTTCTAAGTCACATGGACCCAAACTTGTTTTGGTACCAAAGAAGAAGTAATACATTTATGTTTGCAAGGCAAAGAAAGTGAAAATAAGGTCATGTGGATTTTGGACAGTGGATGCTCAAATCACATGACTGGTGATATGGCCCTGCTATCACAATATGAGGAGAATGATGGCCTAATGGTTGCTTTTGGAGATGACAGCATGGGTAACACATTGGGATATGGCAAGTTAAAAGTTGGTAATGTCATCATTGAAGATGTAGCACTAGTCAAGGGTCTCAAGCATAATCTGCTAAGTGTTGGTCAGTTTACTGATAGAGGATTCAAGGTAAATTTTGACAAAGATGAATGTTTGATCACCCATAAGAAGACTGGTGATTTTGCTCTATCTGGAGTAAGAAAAGGAAGCCTGTTTGTAGCCAATATGGACTCTGCAAACAAGGACAAAGTTTGTTGCTTCTACTCAAAAGAATCAAATGAAGATTGTTGGCTATGGCACAAGAAGTTATCACACCTGAACTTCAAGGCCATTAATTCTCTAGTCAAAAGTGAGTTAGTGAGAGGCATGCCCACACTTGAATTCTGTCAAGAAGGAGTGTGTGAGGCTTGCCAAAAAGGAAAGATGAAAAGGTCAAGCCACAAGTCAAAGACAGTGACATCAATCACCAAGCCCCTGCAATTATTTCATATGGATTTGTTTGGGCCTGTCAATATTATGTCACTCTCAAGAAAGAAGTATGCCCTAGTGATGGTTGATGACTACACAAGGTATACATGGGTGGAATTTCTAGCATCAAAGGATGAGGCTCCTCAAGTAATCATTGAGCACATAAATAAAGTTGATAAGGAAGCAAAAGCCAACAATGCAAGTGTGATTGCATTGAGAAGTGATAATGGAACAGAGTTCAGAAATGCCTTACTTGAAGCATTTTGCAAAGAGAATGGAATTTCTCAACAATTCTCAGCTCCAAGGACTCCACAACGAAATGGAGTAGTTGAGAGAAAGAACAGAACTCTAATTGAGGATGCTAGAACAATGTTGCTTGATGCAAAGATGCCTACATGTTTTTGGGAAGAGGCTGTGAGCACTGCATGCTACATCCAGAACAGAACCCTCATCAACAAAAACACTGGAAAGACACCTTACAATTTGATGACTCGAAAGAAGCCTACTCAAAAGTATGTTCATACTTTTGGAAGCAAATGCTTTGTGTTGAAAGACAATTCAGAATATGTTGGGAAGTTTGATGCAAAGGCATTTGAAGGAATTTTTCTTGGCTATTCTATGGAGAGAATTGCATACAAGGTTTATGTCATCGGTCAAAAGAAAGTTATGGAAAGCACAGATATGACATTTGATGACAGCAAACTACCTGGATTAGAAGAAGCCAATGATGAAGATGGAGATCCATTAAAGTTTGAAAATCTAGATGATTCTGATGAAGAGATTGAAACTGAAGTTGAAACTCCAGTTCAACAAACTCAAGTGAATGATGAAGCAAGAGAAGAATCTGATCCAACCAACAGTGAAGAGACTAGCATCCAAGACACACCTGTGAATAGTAGCGACTTCAAAGGGGGAGGTAATGAAAATGATCATGTCTTGGATGATGAAGCAACATCAAGGGTAAGAAATCAAACTGAGCACTCAAGGAAATGGGATAGGTCACACACTGCAGAGCAAATTATTAGAGATCCAAATGCAGGAGTGAGAACTAGGAGAGCAACTCAAAATGAGTATCTTTATGGTTGCTTTCTATCTCAGATTGAGCCTAAGAAACTTGATGATGCACTGTTGGATCCAGATTGGATTATTGCTATGCAAGAGGAGCTAAATCAATTTGAAAGAAACAAAGTATGGGAACTTGTGTCTGCACCAAAGAACAGAATCATTGTTGGAACAAAATGCGTTATGAAGAATAAGATGGATGAAAATGGTGTGGTAGTAAGAAACAAAGCAAGGTTGGTTGCAAAAGGATGCTCTCAATAGGAAGGCATCGATTATGATGAGACAATTGCCCCTGTTGCTAGATTGGAAGCCATCAGAATCTTCTTGGCATTTGCTGCTCATTCAAACTTTAAAGTCTATCAAATGGATGTCAAGAGTGCATTTCTGAATGGGGAGTTGGAAGAAGAAGTTTATGTGCAACAACCACCTGGCTTTGAGGATCCACATTTCCCAGAATTTGTCTACAGATTGCTTAAGGCATTGTATGGACTTAAGCAGGCTCCAAGGGCATGGTATGACACTTTATCACAGTTTCTTCTTGAAAATCAATTCACTAGAGGCACATTGGACAAGACACTGTTTTACAAGAAGCATAGTGATGATATTATCCTAGTTCAGATCTATGTGGATGATATCATATTTGGCTCTACAAATGAGAAGCTGTGTGAGAAATTCTCTAAGCTCATGCAGAGCAGATATGAGATGAGTATGATGGGAGAGTTGACATTTTTTCTTGGGTTGAAAGTTAGTCAGAGGAAGGATGGTATCTTTATTAGTCAAACCAAGTACATCAAGGATTTATTAAAGAAGTTTGACTTAGAAGATTGCTCACCTGCTAAGACACCCATGGCTACTGCCACTAAATTGGATGAAGATGCTAAAGGCAAGAAAGTAGATATCTCAATCTACGGAGGCATGGTTGGTTCTCTACTCTATCTCACTGCAAGTAGGCCAGACATCATGTTTGCTACATGTCTGTGTGCAAGGTTTCAATCAAATCCAAAAGAGTCACATTTGATTCCTATAAAGAGGATCTTTAGATATCTGAAGAGCACTCCAAACTTGGGTTTATGGTATCCTAAGGACACAGGGTTCAGTCTGGTTGGTTACTCTGATGTTTATTATGCTGGATGCAGAGTGGATAGGAAAAGCACCTCAGGTAGCTGCCAGTTTCTTGGACAAAGGTTAGTCTCTTGGTACAGCAAGAAACAACAATCTGTGTCAACTTCCACAGCTGAGGCTGAATACATAGCTGCTGGGAGTTGCTGTGCTCAAGTGCCTTGGATTAGAAAACAACTTAGAGATTATGGACTTTTGTTGGAAAGAATTCCAATCATGTGTGACAACACAAGTGCAATCTCTATAGTTGCCAATCCTGTAAATCATTCTAGGACAAAGCACATTGACATCAGATATCATTTCATTAAGGAGCATGCAAATAATGGAACCATTGAGTTGCATTATGTTCCTACAGATAAACAATTAGCTGATATATTCACTAAGTCATTGGATGAAGCCACCTTCACAAGGTTGGTTAGTGAGATTGGAATGCTGAATTCTTCAGAATCCGGCTAAGTGAAAATATCAACTAGATTGTTGCAGCAGTAAACACTTACTTTATCTAAATTCTCAATATTTTTGAAGTAAGTGTTGGCTGAAATATGATTTATAAATATTTTAAATCTGTTGCATATGTTGAAAATCATATTCGAATTAGCTTGAAATTTCTATGAAATTTTAAGACTATCACTATTTAATTTGTTAGAATATTCTTCATTTGAATAATTTTGGTGAATTTTGAAAAGATAGTGAAAATTAACTTTTATGAGTGGAAAGTGTAGCTCGATAAGTCAGACTTCTCGAATGACTTTCATGTCTATGGTCGACTTCTCTAACAAGTCTATTTGGAACACTCTTGAGTTCTCAAATAGTGCATTCTGGAGAAATCGAATAGAGACTTGCTTGACTTCTCGAATAGGACATTTAAGTTCTCTAATGACTGAGTTCTCGAATAGGACATTTGAGTTCTCGAATAGGACATTACTGAGTTCTCGAATAGAATATTTGAGTTCTCTAATGACTGAGTTCTCGAATAGAACATTTGAGTTGTCGAATCATTTGAAAAGGCTGAATTCTCGCTGAATCTTAATCGTTTTGGATTTTTATTCAGAATTTTTAAATCACTCATAAAAAACATATTTTATTTAATTTGGAATTATATCTAAGTTAGATAATAGCCAGCTGTGAGTTACAAACTGCTTTAGATATCGATTAAGCCTTTCTTGACTTATCGAATAGTTGATTTCTACTTCTCGAATGACTGACTTGTCGATACAAAACATATATCTAATCGACAATTCAAGTACTTCATACTTATAAAGCTTTACATCTATTCGTTTCATTTCATTCGATTTATCAAGCATCTAAAGTTCCAAAACCTCTGAAAACCCTAACTTCAAAAGCTAAATTCCTTCTTCAACCTTCATTCTCTTCTCTCATCTCTCTGTGTAACAATGGCGAATACCGAACTCACAATTTCTACCCACACCAAATTTATTGCTATTACTAGTGATGTCGAAGCACTCAATGCTAATTTCAAGTGCTTTGTTCGTTGGATGTCTGAGTCCTATATCAAGGATGCACTTTCAGCCAACCCAACACTGTATCTAGATTTGCTAGAACAATTCTGGAGGACTGCTACTGTGGAGGTCATTGCTCTTGAGAATGCTATAACCTCATACGTAGTATACTGAAAGATTCAGGACAAGGAGATCATCATCACTACTGCAGACATGAATCAAGCACCGGGGCTACAACAAGGAGTGTATGACCCACTAGCCACTAATGCTGAATTGGAGGACTTCTTTGATTTTATCAACTACTCAGATAAAATCAAACTTGGAAATTTGAATAGGAAGTTCTTGTGGAAAGAATGGAGCTATGTCTTTGCCACTCTTCTCCAAGTCTTCACAACAAGGAAGTCTAGCTTTGACCAAATCAGCACACCTGTTCAACAAATAGGCTATGCTCTAGCGTATGGGAGAAAGATTGATGTTGGACTGATCATAATGCAGGAGCTGTATGGGAGACTTGGTAAGAACTCAACCAAGAGAGGTAATGAAATCTTCTTCCCTCGTTTTATTCAATCTGCTCTTAATTTTGTAGATAATAAATTGATTGAATTACCTGGGATGAATAGAAATAGAATAGGCTATCCAAAATCCATGACCAAACTCATTTTTGGTAGCCTGGAGACTAGGAATGATGTGGATGTAAGACTTAAAATAACTCCCCATATGGAGAGTTTATTTAGGACTTACCCCCACAACATGCCAATATTTGCCTCTAAATCTGAGTTAACTAGGCCTAAGCAAGTAGAACAAGATGCTAACCCAGGGCCTGCTAACCAACCCCATCAGATAAACACTCTACCAAACACAGAGCCACCTACATCATCCTCTCAACAGGGTGGTGTTAGTAAAAAGGAGAAGAAGAGAAAACAGGTTGCTTCTGAACCTCTAAAAATCTTAACTGAAGCAGCCTTGGCTATGGAACTAGGTTTAGAAAGTGAGGCACCCGAGTCACCTTTACACAGACCAAAGAAGAATAAAGTTAAGCAAACCACCTCTTCAGTCACACAAATGGCTGAAGTTGTAAAATCAGGGGCAAACAACTCACTAGATGTATCCTCTCAACAGGGTGCATCTATAGAATCAAGCATCCTCCCCAATGCACAATCCTGTAATGAGTTAGCACATGGGAGTGATAAGGCTTGCACAACACAGAGTGAAGAGCACATCAATATTGAAACTCCCTCTATTTCTCAGGGGGAGTTGCCAAAATCCATTTTAAAAGACACTACTCTTCCAGAATCTAACACTAAAATTTCTTTGGAGCCTGCAACTCAAGCAATTGAGGAGCAAGACATTGATCACCAAGAATTTTCTTCTCTTGGTGAGCCAATGGACTCAAGTGACTTAGTGCATGAAACTTTGCTCACCACCCAGGAACCACATTTAGATGGTGAAGGAATGCTAGCTGGTGCATATCCTAATGACACCATAAAAAACACAGAGGATTCACTAGTTTTCACTAGAGACTCTGTGCCTGTGTCAACTATTGGTGTAACTAATCCCACTTCTGTGGAGACACAAGTAGTAGAGTCATTCCATCCGGTTGCAAAAGTTGCATCTGTAACTGAGGAGTCTAGCTTGCCTAGCTCTGACTTTATGTCGCAATGGCTGAAGCCTGTGCAACATGGCAGTGCTTCAGGATCAGGATCTGTTCCACCATAATTGACGGTTGAAGCACTTCAAAGCTTAGTTGTGGATCAGATTACTGAGTTCACAAAGATTGCTCAACACCTTCTCACTGCAAACATGCCTGATCCAGACTATGAAGCTATTCTCCTATGCCACAGAGATGATGTGGAAATGCAAAAGGCAAAGATAATAGATGATGCTGATAGAGATGGCAATGTAGATGCCTGGTTGCAAGGAAAATATGATATTACTCTCAATGACGCTCTTCAATATTTAAGGGAGGAGTACATCACTTCATTGGGTTCTAATGCCAAATCTCTGACTCCTTGTGAAGTGTATGAGGCTATGAATGATTCTTACAAGGGATTCCTCAAGGCTGCACACTATCTTGGTAAGGGAGTTAAAACTGAGGTCAACCATATATGTGATAAAACAGCCACTACAATGATAGAAATCAAGAGAGCTTTTGATGCAAAATTCCCTCAGTTGGACAGTGTTTTCAAGGATATCAAATCCTGCAACTCCACCTGCACCAAGATGGATAATGGTCTAGCTATACTGAAAGATGTTGTCACAAGTTTGGGGCATAAATTTCAAGCTCTATCAGATCAGACAACAGATGCCAATGCCATGCTGAAGGCTCTGTTTAAAAATCAATATGGAGATAGGCTGGTGACTTAAGTCCCTGTGCATGAGATGACCAAGTTTGAAGTGGAGAGACTGAAAGATCAATCACTATCAGGTTTTAAAGCCACTAAGTTGTTCACAAAGGTGGAAACTCTTGAACAGGAGGTGGTCTCTCTTAAACAGTCCAATGCTCATCTGATAGACCAAGTTGCAACTCTCACTGAGCAGTTGAACACTCAAGCCACCACCACAGCTGAAGTTCTTCTGCATCAACAATTAATGATGTCTGCCATGATGAAGCATATGGGTCTCCCTCTTCCAGATGAATCTGCCAATCTCACCTCTTCCAACCCAAGGGCCCCTACTAAAGCCTCAGTGCCTGACACCAAGCCTAAGGGGGAGAAGAGAAACCTAAGGGACTCAAAGCCTAAGGGGGAGTCAAAAGAGGAGAAACCTAGAAAGGAGAAACCCAAGGAGAAAGGTATTACAATAAATGAGGGTGGTCATCAAAGGAGTTCAAAATCTATAACCCATGTTCCAGGAAAAGGGAAAGGCAAAGTTGATGATCCTCCATCCACACTGCTAGTTGTCACTCTACCAACTGTGCACATCACTACTCCCAGTGGCCAGAAGCAATCCATCACCACCACAGTGGTTGCAGGGAGTATGCCATCTGATAAACCTCCATCCTCCAAACCTGAAAGTGCCATGCCTGTAGAAGTGAAGCTGATTACTGAGGCCAAGCTACATGATGAAGCATTCTTGGAGTTTCTGAAAGCCCTAAAGGAACAGGCTAATGACACTCTACTCTATTTGAGGAGTTTGAAGGATCAGATTGAGTATTTCACTGTGATACCCAAGAAGGTCAACAGCTTATGGCTCAAGGAAATACTGATGATTTCAATATCTAAGATATGGCATCTAAACTACAAAACTCTACAAGCTCTAAAGTTCACAGAGGTAGATGCCCTAATCAAACTGATTGAGAAGAGAGATGTCAATGAGAATAACAGGAGTCTGTACAATGACTTAAGGAATAAGCAACAGGCTAGACTACCTGAAGTGTGCACTAATCCAAGAGCCATTCTTTACCAGTCTGGTACCAAAATTCAAGATGTCAAGCAGCTGGTCATTCCTAATCATCTTACTCTTCGGAACCACAGACTCATCATTGATATCGTTGATCAACTGCAGAAGAAGAAGGGGAGAAGAACTGCTGAAGAGATAGAGGCACTGCATATTCTCAGAACATTCATTGCTACTGGTGCAATTCCAGAAATAGCCAAAAATAGGAGGGATAAGGATGATGAGAATGAAGACAAAGGTGATGGAAGAAGAAGTCATCACAGGAGTGATAAGGGTGATGAGGACAAAAAGAAGAAGAAGGATAACAAGGATAAGAAATGAGATGATGACCAAGGCAAAGTCTATGAGAGGAAGAATGGAAAACAGCAAGCTATAGGCATTGCTAGCAATAATCTCACCACAACACAAGACTCGAAGTCTAGGGTGAATACTGTTAGTAATGACCTATCTAAATCTACATCTATGGCCTCTGCAAAGAAGTGAAGAAGATTCAAATCAAGAAACTAGGGGTATGTTTCCAAAAGCAAACTGCTAATGGAGTACTACAATGGTCCACAAGCAAGGGTCATAAGTTTCAGCCAAGCAATCAAGTAAAAAGGATTAAATTCAAGCATGCTGCTAGGAGAGTGAAACCATCTAAGTCAAGGGCCCTAACAATCATTCCAGGATTAAAACTCCAACCACTAGATGAAGATTTTGATGAAGACCAACTGCAATTTCTAAGAGCTCAAAGAATCTACTATGCTACAATTGTGAATGACTGCCTTGAGATCAAGTACACTGATGGGAGACAAAGGAAATTCAAACAAGAGGGTTGTCAAAATTGGGGCAAGTTATATGAGATAGAGAGAATCATTGTACTGTTGGACTCTGAGGACAAAGTGGAGAGAGTATGGAAGCTGGAGTTGATTGATTTTGTGAAGATGAAGAGAGATCATGCTGTAGAAATAAGAAAGGGATGCTTTGAGAAATAGCTAGAAAGGGAGAAGGAAATTGATAGACTGGAAGTTGAAGCAGAAAAGATAAGGGCAAAAGGATTGTGCAGAGTTCAATTCAATCCCTATGTGGTGAAGTATAGGAGAAGAAATGGAGATAATGTCAATATAAGAATGAACCTACTCAGTCATTATCCTTCCAACATTCTGAAACCAGTACTTGAAGATTTCAAGAACTCAATTCTGCTTGAAGAACTGGATGCAATGGCAGAAATCATAAGAGCTATGGATGAGAATGCAAGGAAAGAAAAAGAAAGAAAATAGAAGGAATATGATGACATACTAGCCAGACATATGGAGGAGGAATCAAATGAGAATGGCTAGTACTCCACCATATTGTGTAAGATTGTTCACCCTGCAATTCTATCCATGTTCTTAATCAAATCTACATACCTATACTTTCCAAAGTTTTATCTTTATGTATGTTAGGCTTGTTATCAGGCATGAAATTGTGACTAAGGGTCTTACTCATAATTTAGGGGAGATTGTTAGTCACAGAGACATGCCTGTACTCATATAATAACAAGCCTAAGTATGTGTAATGCTATGCATTACCTACATGACCTCTTAACTGAGGGAACCTTTAGTTGTAGAGTTTCTGGTTGTTTTGTACTTATAAGAGGCATCAAATTCTAGTTATGTAACTGTACTTATAAAGTCAAGAATAATGCTTGAAAGAAGTTCCAAGGTTCATGCCTCAAGCAAGAAGATAAAGACTGTCGAATAATCACAGTTGGGATTTGAAGAAAATGAAGAATTGGCCTAAGTACCAATTCGAGAAGTCTAGCCTTCGAGAAGTCAGGGATTCGATATCTCAAAAGACATTATTCGATATCTCTGAATGCACTGTTCGATATCTCATTAAATATCTCAGAGATTCGACATGTCTACTACTCTATTCGAGAACTCAGGAAGTCAACAAGTCAAATCATCATTCGAGTTCTCTAAGAGTCAACAAGTAAAATGCTCTATTCGATATCTCAAGGATTCCTGAAGAAAAGACTTATTCGAGAAGTGATTCGATATGTCAGTTCAACAGTATTCGAGAACTCAGAGTTATCGATTAAGCCAATTCTAGTTCTCGAATCACCAACAGAGTAACTTCTCGAATACAATCTTGGAGACAAAATACTGAAGAATTGTACAAGTCAGAGACCTACAACAAGCCAAGATGCTTTATAGACCACATAATGTAAAGCACGTTGGAACGCCTACAAAGAAGCTTGGAGAGATAGTACAAGAGACAAAGAGCTAAAGAAATGGAACTGAACAGAGTTCTAAAAAGTCAAATCTGTAGCCGTTTGGATGTTTACTCAAATAGGATAGACACATTAAAAAGCAGATTTGTTTGCTACCTTATTTAATGTAAGCAAGTTGTTCACGTATTATAAGTGAACAACCCTACTTCTTTAGCAAGTATCAAACAGAGTGATCTAGAGTTTTTACAAGTAATATCTCTCTGAGAAAGAAGTTGAGAATACTAACATTTGTATTCACAGATTGTAGCAGATCTTTATCTAATACAATATTAGATTAAAGTGATATCGTGTTCTTGTGTTTATATTTCGCACTTACAATATCTGTTAAGCACAAACACACACTCTGTTACACAACTAGATTCAAACCAAGTTAAAACAACCTTCATCTAAAACACTTATCAGAAAAAGAAAAGTTTGAGAATCCATTCACCCCCCCTCTGTATTCTCGTGTGTGTTCAATACTCAACAGAAACCAACCTCTGGTGTTTCTCAAAAGACATCAGTTGTAAAGAAGAGAAAATTTGTTGTTTCAAGTAGTAGTTCTAGTGAAGATGATGATAATATATCTCTTGCTGAGAGAGCATAATTGAAGGCTGCAATTCAACTTTCTAAGCTAGGACAAAGAGATGGAACACCTAGTCACAGCCAGGCTGCAGTCTCCCAAAAGGCTGTAGTGCTTAAAAAGGGAAAACAACTACTGGATACTGTCTCTCAAAAGACTGTGTCTATTGAAAAACGATCGCATCCCAAGATCACTTATGTGTCTACACCTCTTGAGTCTTCTCAAGATAAATCTGTTGCTCACTTTACCAGGAGAACAAGGAGAAAGATTCATTTGTCACCTGCACACACAGAGTCTAGTCCAACTAACATTATGCAGGTCTCTACAAATAAAGTAGTATCCAAGTCAGCAATTGACAATAGCGATCTTGATATTGATTCTTCATGGGAAACAATATTGACATACAGACTGGCTATGAAGGTTATTTCTGTAAAAGTAAAGCTTTCCAGGCCTGTTCTACAATTTCTGATTGAAAGAGTTCCAAGACTTTTATTTTGTGAAGAATATGGACTTCTACATCAAAGAATTGATTTAATGAAGATGCCTTTCTATGTATCTGTCAGAAAGGAGTTACATAAGTCATTTGGACTTTCAAAGCATGGTGCACTTCAATCACTTCATACATACTTCTTTCACAAGGATTTCATTGTTGAAGATGTTCCAGCTAAAGGTGAACAAAAGGAGGTAGTAGATATGGGAATGCAGTCAACAGAAGATACTATTGCACCAGTGGTGAATAGTAGGATAGATCAGATCACAGTCACTGCAACACAAGAACCATCTAGTCAGAGGTTGGATGACTTAGGAACTGTGATAGCTGATGCTGAAAGGTCTTCTGTGATGGCTGAAACTGCAAGTGAGATACCCTATGATATGGGAGGAATGACTTTGATTGATTTTCCTGAAGATCAAACAAATATTGTTCAGTCAGAGTCTATCCACCTTGAGGGTGTGTTTCAGCAAACAACACTTAAAGATGGTAACACACAAACTGTAGTGTCTAATGAAGTATTACTGAAGGCATTAAAGTTTAGTGTAGAACCTGAAAGTGGTATACTGGAGCCTGTAGTCTCTGGAAAGACAGTAGATGTCTGTGAGGGTTCAGAGACTATAGTAGCTCACTCCTTGAAGAAAACCTCAATCCCCTTGCCATATGAGGAACTCTCTATCCATGTGAGTTCAGGTATAAAAACTTCTTCTAACCCCTATTTTTCTGTAGGTCATGAGAGTACTTCTCCAAATTTGAGTGATACACTTGAAAAGATGGACATAGATCCACAAACAGAGAGGCTGGCTCCTGACCAGGCAAAAGGAGAGGTAGAAAGAGTGTTGACTTTAGATAGTCAAAGTGAGAATGAGGGTATGGATGATCAACGCCATAGTGAGGGAGAGAAAATTAGGAAACCACCATCATTTGATTTCTGGGATCAAGTTTTTCCTGAATCTTGGTCTGACAATCTTGGTATGGATGCTGGTACTTACTCTTTTATCAAAATGTATGAGAAGAATGACTTGGAAAAGCACAATGCAAAGCCAGAAGTTAAAGCTCAGAAGCAAAAGAAAAGGCTTGCAGGAATCATTAACAGAAGAGGTGAAAGGCTAAGACAATCTCTTACTCCACTTGTACCGGAAGAAATTCCTAATGATCCTAGTATTCCTTTGTATGTACTTCCAATATCAGCTAGAATTGAGACATCAACAGTATCTGATCACTCTAAGGAGGAGTCAGAATTTGTAGATGTTAGTACACAGAATACTGGTGAAGGACAGGATGATCATACTTCAGCTCCAGATCAAATAGATGAAGATGTTTGTACTTCTACTCAAGTATTATTACTTGAATATCATTCTACACAAGTAACTTCTTCTACAAAAATTGATGTTAAGGTTCTTTCTGCCTCTGAATCTGAGGATACAACAAGCACTTCCAACATTGAAGTTAGTTCTGAAGTTCTAAAGGATATTCAAAAATCTCAAATTGCTATTCAATCGAGAATTCAAAATCTTGAAGATAACCAAGTCACTATTATGGAAAATCAAGCAGTTCTGATGAATCTCATTTGTTCTGTTACTGAATCTCTTGGAATTAATGTTGCTGATGTCAAAAAGGGGGGAGATAAAAACAATTCAAAGGCAACAGACTGGGGGAGATAAACATACTTGGGGAGATACAAGAAGAACTAAGGGTGACAGAGGTGAATCTCAACATGGAAGTGGTAAAGGAAAAGAAGCATCAGATATTTGAATTCTTTCTTCTAAGTATTAGATACTTGTCTATATCTGAAGAAGGAGGTACTTAACTTCATGATCTTAAATTCATAAATTCTATTCTGGTTGTATTGTTATATGTTTTGACATCTAGAACTTAGATTTATGCTTCAGATTCTAAAGCATAAATAGGGGGAGATTGTTAGGAATAATTCATAAGTTGTGATGTTAAGAATAGAATTTGCACATACTTCTTGTATATCCTGATCTTATAAAGGATTTAGCACTATGCATATGATATATGTGTTAGATAGTAAACTGTAGAGTTAAGTCAGGAACAATGTGTCAAGGACTACATTTCAGGAACTGAGAGCAGATCCTGATACGACAAATCAAATACTGATGGATGTCGAATCCTGATGCAAGGTGAAATCCTGATATCAGTTGTGTTACTGATGATGTCATTATGGATGCTACAGAAACTGGCAAGTGCTATAAAACAGGATCGTTGTTTTGAAGAACAAGCAAGAAGGTATCATGAAGGAAAGAATTTTCTATTGATGGAAACTATCGACTGGACGATAGAACATTATCATGTATAGATTATAACTTTCTGTTATTAGTTGATAGGTAACATTATAAATTCTCTCTCTATATCATTGTAAAAAGAGTTCGAAAGTTCGAGAGCGTGAGCTTAGTATAAGGTTTGTATTCGAGAGTTCGAAGCTGCTAAAGGTATTGTACACCTTTGGTAGAGTTTGTATTTGATATATTTAATACAAACAAGTTTGATTTATTCGTTTGTTCTTGTTTATCTAATTAAGCAAAAATCAGACACGGTTATATAACTTGCATTCAACCCCCTCCTTCTACAAGTTATTCGAGTTAACACTAAAATTAGTATATAACATCATCCGTACGGTTGGATCGTCCAAAAAAAATTTAAAAAAAATATTATTCGAAAATTATAATAGTTTGACCAAGGACTACTTTGATAGTTGACCATTAAAATATCATACAAGAATGATTCGTTTTTTTCTAATTTTTTGTACACATCACTAAAATCAGTATATAACATCATTCGTACGGTTGTATCGTCGAAAAAAAAATTAAAAAAATAGATCATGTTCAATCGGTACGATACTAGTTAGAGGGAGTAGTACTTTTGGCGGATTTATATTATAAACACGTATAAGAATAATTTTTTTTTCTAACTTTTTGTACACATCACTAAAATTAGTATATGACATCATCCCTATGGTTGGATCGTCCAAAAAAAATTTTTAAAAATATTATTCGAAAATTATAATAGTTTGACCAAGGAATACTTTGATAATTGACCATTAAAATATCATACAAGAATGATTCATTTTTTTCTAATTTTTTGTACACATCACTAAAATCAGTATATAACATCATTCGTACGGTTGGATCGTCGAAAATAAAATTTAAAAAAACAGATCATGTTCAATCGGTACGACACTAGTTAGAGGGAGTAGTACTTTTGGTGGATTTATATTATAAACACGTACAAGAATGATTTTGTTTTTCTAACTTTTTGTACACATCACTAAAATTAGTATATAACATCATCTGTACGGTTGGATCGTCAATAAAAAATTTTAAAAAATATTATTCGAAAATTATACTAGTTGGACCAAGTAGTACTTTGATAGTTGACCATTAAAATATCATACAAGAATGATTCGTTTTTTTCTAATTTTTTGTGCACATCACTAAAATCAGTATATAACATCATTCGTACGGTTGGATCGTCAATTCTTTTTTTTTTTAAAGATCATGTTCAATCGGTACGACACTAGTTAGAGGGAGTAGTACTTTTGGCGGATTTATATTATAAACACGTACAAGAATGATTTTTTTTTTCTAACTTTTAGCACACATCACTAAAATTAGTATATAACATAATCCGTACGGTTGGATCATCCAAAAAAAATTTAAAAAAATATTATTAAAAAATTATACTAGTTTGACCAAGGAGTACTTTGATAGTTGACCATCAAAATATCATACAAGAATGATTCGTTTTTTTTCTAATTTTTTGTACACATCATTAAAATCAGTATATAACATCATTCATACGGTTGGATCATCGAATTTTTTTTTAAAAAAAAATAGATCATGTTCAATCGGTACGACACTTGTTAGAGGGAGTAGTACTTTTGGCGGATTTATATTATAAACACGTACAAGAATGATTTGCTTTTTTACTGATTTGTTGTACACATCATTAAAATCAGTATATAACATCATCCGTACGATTGGATCGTCCAAAAAAAATTTAAAAAAAAATATTATTCGAAAATTATACTAGTTTGACCAAGTAGTACTTTGATAGTTGACCACTAAAATATCATACAAGAGCATTAAACAACGGTTTTTTTATGAAAAACTGTTGTTGAGCTTAATATAACACAACATTTTTTATAAGAAAACCGTTGTCTGATTATTTTCATTATTTCCCACCAAATTTAAATTATTTCATTATTCCCACCAAATATTTCATTATTTCCCACCAAATTCTATTCAAATTTTTTTGTAGTTCAGACAAAAGCCGTTATCTCATCAAAACACGATTTTGTTGGGTTTCGGGGCAAAAACGCAGCGGATATAAAACGTAAAACATAAAAAAAAAACGAAACCTAACGTAGGATCCATGTATAAGTTGTGACTGATTATGGAGAAATGAAATCATACCAGTTAAGAGCTTTACGAATTCTGAAAGATGGAGGTCCTAGATTGCAATCACCACACAGCCCTTGCGTCAAGATCCGTGTCTCTAAATCTTCCACACGAACGTCCGATCGTCCAACGATCCAAGGAGCAGGTACTAGCCAAATAAAACTGCCTTCTCTCTCTAGCCTCTCTTTGATATTAGAGCAGCTAGGTTTTTCTTAAAAAGGAATTATAAGAACCACACCCTAAAACTATACATCATTATGTATATATAGGGCAGAAAGATTGGGCCCAACCCTAATCAGCTTGGGCTTCAACAAAACAAAATTGATTTGGGTTTTTAATGAATTAAATTCGAAATACAATTTAATTAACTAAGTCCAACTCAATTAATCAAAATAACCAATTTCGAATTTATAATCATTTAATTTAAAACCGAAATGATTCCAAAATCAATTTCGAATTTTAATTATTTAATTTAAATCTGGTATTTAAATTAAAACTTCTTTTAAACGTTCTAAGTGTGTAACCCTTTAGGTTATTATTACGTTGGCAATAATTTTAATATCTAATAATAAAATTATAAACAATGAGCAGCATCTAGTAATACATCATTGCTACCCAAGTAATAATAATAATTGGTGATCCAATTAAACCTTTCGTGATTAATGTTTCCGTGTAATATAATCTCTTTAACCAAATATTATATATTAAACTCGAGGCATGTTCTTCAGTCATCCTCTTCAACATTTAATCCGGGTTTCCTTGATCAATGAGTAGACTATTAAAACAAATCAATATTTGCGCATGGCCATGCATTTTCATAGTCTCACTCAATCAAGAGGCCAATAATATCTCTCCTAGTAATAGGAGGGTTAAATCCTTTGTCTATCATTCATATTTCTCATACGTCTCATAATATATCCGATGTCCACTTTTATCATCACCCGGTCAAAGGTAACTTTTAATGTAGTCAAAGTATATTAATCCTCGTATAGAAATATAATGATCTCAAGTCTAAAGATCATTACACCATTATCACTGTGAGTCTTTCTAATGACATTATTAACATGTAGAATCTCACTATGGGTTTATCCAGTGCCATGTATAATATTACATGCACCTATGTTCTTGACTTTAGTATCACTATACCTATGACCAATGAGATGTGGTCATCTTGTCAACAAAAATACTAATCTTTATGCATTATAATTGTCCCATTAATTAATACTCGATTAGGGATATTTAAGAATATTAACACTATTCATATAATCTCATTTTTAAGTCACATACTTAAAGATATAGAATACATGTTACATATTCCAAGGACATTTATTATTCTAATATTTATTTCGTAGTAAATAAAGATATAATAAATCAACATAGAAATAATCGATGGAACATAATCAATAAGTAACAAAATAGTCTTTCCTAGAAACACAATTACATTGTCTCTAGGGCACTAACACTATCAATCTCCCACTTGCACTAGAGCCAATCGCCCATGTATCTAATACCCATGGAACTAGTGTGACCTTCGTGCTTCTGCTGCGACAAAGCCTTAGTTAGTGGGTCCGCAACATTATCATTAGTATGCACTTTACATATGTGTATATCTCCTCTCTCTTTTATCTCCCGAAGAAGGTGATATCTCCTAAGTATATGCTTTGATTTAGAATGGGACCTTGGTTCCTTAGCCTGCGCAATGGCTCCATTGTTATCGCAATACAGATCAAATGGATCTGCGATCGATGGAGCCACACCAAGTCCTGTAATAAACTTCTGTTTCCAAACAGCCTCTTTGGCTGCTTCACTGGCTGCAATATACTCGGCTTCCATTGTAGAATCAACTACTATCTCTTGCTTCAAACTTTTCCAGCTTACAGCACCTCCATTTAAGCAAATCATGAATCCAGACTGGGACACAGAATCGTCCCTATCTGTCTGGAAACTAGCATCTGTGTAACCTCTTACAACCAGCTTCTCATCTCCTCCGTATATCAAGAACGAATCTTTAGTCCGCTTAAGGTACTTAAGAATATTCTTGACAGCTATCCAGTGACCCTCACCTGGATTAGACTGGTATCTATCGTCATGCTTAAAGCATACGAGACATTAGGATGGGTACATATTGTTAAATATAATTGATGTGTTTTAATCAGTGTTTAAGTGTTACAGTGAATTATCAGAGTTTAGCTGGAAGCAGTCAGAGTTTAGTGTAAACTCTGACAGATGGAAGCTCGACAGAGTTTGTCAAACTCTGTCTGGAGGAAGCGTCTACTGGTCAACAGTGATTGAAGATTTATTATGGAAGCCATATCTTTGAAGATTGGATAGCTATCAAAGAGATCGAGTTGACTTAGGAGACGTGTGACAATCTGTAATTGATATCATTGTATAGCTGATTATTAGGAGTATCAATTAGAGATTGTATCATAGCTGTATGTTATATAAATACAGTTAGGTTAACCCTAGAAGGGTATCGTACAACGAATTATCTTTATTGTAACCTAGCAGCTCTTTGTGATATTTTTACATCACGAAGAGGGTTCGTAATACAAGAAGTTTTTAAGTGCATAAACGCTTTTGCTTGTTAAACTCTCATACAAAGTTGATTATTAATTGTGTATTCGGCCTAACAAGTGGTATCAGAGCCAATCTGTTACTTTATTACAGGTTAAGATCCAAACACAACAATAATCATGGCAGCAATTCCTCCACCAACACCTACTGTTTCTGAAAAGGCTCCTACTACTGTGAGTCGTTATGAACCAATCAGGGTTCCTATTCTCAGGCCATTAGAGTATGCTATGTGGAAGGTCAAGATGACTATGTTTCTGGAGGCTACTGATCCAGAATATCTTGACAGGATTTATGAAGGCCCTCACAATCCTACAAAGCTATCTGTTGCAGTTGCTGGTGAAGAAGCAAAAATGGTTCCAAAGGAAAAGAAGGACATGACTCCTGAAGATCTATCATCAATTGCTAAGGATGCAAAAGTTAGGCATTTATTGCATAGTGCTTTAGACAATGTTATGTCTAACAAAGTCATTAACTGCACCACTGCAAAAGAGATATGGGATGCTCTTGAAGTCATGTGTCAAGGAACTGCGGCTATTAAGAAGAATAGGAGAAACATACTCACACAAGAGTATGAGCATTTTGAGGCTAAACCTGAAGAGACCATGACAGAAACATTTGATAGATTCTGTAAACTGCTCAATGATTTGTCATTGGTCAACAAAGAGTATGATCTAGAAGACTCAAATCTCAAGTTTCTTCTTTCTCTACCTGAAAAGTGGGATGTGAAAACAACCACTATTAGAGACAACTATGATCTTGCTGAAACAGAGATTGATGAAATCTATGGACTGCTCAAAACTCATGACTTGGAAATGGAGCAGAGAAACAGGAGATCAAGCAGGAAAGGAAAGTCTGTTGCTCTTAATGTTGAAGAGAAGCCTCAGAAGAAAGAGGCATCAAGAAGGAAAATGAAGGGAAAAGCTTTGGTCATACATTCAGAAAGTGAATCACCAAACTCTGATTGTGATTCAAACTCTTCTGATTCAAACTCTTCTGAATCATCTGACTCTGAGGATGATGAAGAAGAAATGAGGAAAATGGCTGTGTTGATGGTGAAGACTTTCAAGAAAATGGGCTTCAAGAATTTCAGGAAAGGAAAAAGGTTTTCTAGAGATTCAAATGAAGACTGGAAAAGCTACAGGAAGTCTAATAAGAGGGATTCTAAAGGGAAGAAGGATAAGTCTGAAATTCAATGCTACAAGTGTAAGGAGATGGGTCACTATGCTCCTGAGTGCAAGAAAGGTAAAACTGAAAAGGTACTCTACACTAAAGGCAGAGATTGGGCAGATACTTCAGATTCTGATGAAGAAGTGAACTATGCTCTCATGGCTACTACTGAATCAGAAACTTCTGAAAATCAGGTACCACTAACTACCTATGCTTATAATATTGATGACATTGCTCAATTAAGAATTTATCTTAAGTCATTGCATATAAGTTATAGGGATCAGACTTTAGAAAATGAGAGGATTAAAGCTGAAAATTCTGAACTTAAGGTAAGAAATAAACTTGTTGAAGAAAAACTTGAAAACATGCAACAAGTTCAGAAAGAGAGAGATGATGCTGTTTGTAAAGAACAGAATTTGCTTCAGAAATATAAATAACTAGAGTCAGAGTTGGAGGAAGCAAATAATAAAATTAGAACTTGGACTAATTCTGGAAAGGACACTCAACAGATTTTTCAAACAGACACTGTTGGTCTAGGTTATAATGAGGGAGATGAACTTAGATTTCAAAATCAAGTTAAAGTCAGAACTCACTTTATACATGGAACCAGTAAATTTTTGTCTGAAAATGAAAAGGAAGCTGTTAAAGGTAAACTAGTAAAAACTAGTGTTAAACAGGTTAATATTGGTTCAATGACAGATAAACAACTCAAACATAAACTGAAGGAGTTAAAATCTGTTAAGAAACAAAGAGTGTCAAACAAGAACAGAAATGGAAAAGTAGGCATCACTTCAGGAAATAAACCAATGCTTGCTAGTTATGCTCCAAGAAAGACATGTCATAACTGTGGTAGTACTAAGCATCTTGCAAATTTCTGCAAGAAAAATAAAAATATAAATTCTTTACCTACAAAGTCTGAGGTAAAGAAGGATTTTGCTAGAACTAAGCCACAGACTTTATGCACACACTGTGGAAGCACTTGGCATTCCATTTATACTTGCAGAGAATATCATGCTATCTATCATAATTACTATGAACTGAAACCCAATCTGAAATGGGTTAAAGTTGATACTGCAAGTGTAAACACTGATACTGTTAGCTCAAACTCTGATAATGTTAATTCCGCTGCAAAAGCTAACAAAGTTAAGAATGCCAAAGGATCCAAGCAAGTCTGGATCCTTAAAACTAATCCTCAGTAATTGCTTGTGATTGCAGGGTAACAGGGAGGCAACCCTAGTCGTGGACAGTGGATGTTCAGGACACATGACTGGAAATAAAGCCCTGCTATCAGACTATGAGGAGAAGGCTGGCCCAGAAGTTTCCTATGGTGATGGCAATGTAGGAAGAATGTAAGAACCCAGATTTTTGGGTAGAATTAAAACTTTTATTATGTATTGATGTAAGAATGAACAGTGGTTACAACTACAATGTAATACTGGCTTTAAAGGATGAAGAATGGAAGGATAAAAGATTCCAAGGTTATATGTCCTGAAGGATGCTATTGGGTGATAACTTAGATTAGAATAATCTATCTCCTAGAAAGTTAAGATAAGATTCCCTAGAGAGGAATAGATACCCTCATGTCATCCAAATCAATATCTATTATAAGCCCAGCGGTTCCGTAAAAAGGTTAAGGAACACTCGAGGGTGAACCAGGTTCATTTTCCTAATTATAGGAATTAAATAAAAATAAGTGATGAATAGTGATTTTGGTGGAATTTGGAATATTATTATAATAATGTTATACCCGGTATTCGGAACGGATTTCTGAGTTCGTATTAGTGATCCGGGAAGAAAATAAGTGTATGTAAAAGTTGTCGGATTCAGAAAAAGAGCACTTTTATTTTCTCCGAGATTTCCCTGGACACTGCAAGACATAAGGAATTATAAAAGGGATTTAAGGAATTTAAATTCGAGAAGTATTAAGAAAGATGAGGAATAGTAGTATAAATATTAAGAAGGTTTTCGGTAAAACCCTAACTAGAAACGAATGAGTTAGTCCCTCGAACGAGCAACGAATTGAGCAATAACCGGACAAAGAACAAACAGAGGATCAAGATGCATGCATGTACAAGGAGATAAGACCAAGTAACTAAGTAGTTACATGAGCAACTAGTATACTTAGCAAACATAACCAAGTACTTAGCTTCTTGTCATCATCTTACCATTACAAACCAACACTTGTCCATTTAATTACATCATGCATGACCTAGAACTTTATTAAAGCTACTTTATGGACAAGATATTATCCAAAGACATTCAATAATTCACTTTAGATAAGATGAGAGCAAGATCAAAGCCAAGCAAACACCACCTCTCCCCCATTTTTCCAGCAGTTGCATTTTCCAGGGCAGGGGTCTTTGCCATTTTTTTTCACCTAGATCTACTCATCTAAAAATCATGAAAAAATTCATGGAGCTTCTACACATCAAGGTGAAGTTGGGGATTTAATTTCATAATTTTTGAAGATCGTTTGGATGGGTAAATAAATTCGAGAAGTTCACTGTTTTTCCCCCAAAACCAAGGCACTTCGAATTTTGGAGTTTTAAGATTTCAAAATCCACCTTCCAACCATTGTTTGATCTCCAAATTTTTATGGTGAGTCCTATATTTCATAAAAATGATCTCCTAGAAATCTTAGCTTCAAACTCCATGTTTTCCATTTTCAAATAAATCCTCAAAGATGAGGGTGAATAGTGTTTTCAAGAAACTAACTTTGATTTCTTGGTTTCTTTGGATGATTTAAGCTTTGTTAAAGCCATACAAGGACTATATAAGGGTTATTATAGCTTGTACACTCTCCAAGGAAGGTATAATTCTTAAGAACCCAAGATCTTACTTTGAGTTTTATATATGTTCTTGATGGTTTTAGATTAGTTAAGATTATGGTGTTGTTATATGCATAAAAGCATGATTATGTAGTTAGTAGTGATGATTTAAGAGTTTTGATGATTATGATGGTTAATTGAAACCTTCTTGGACTGGTTAAGATGAAAACCATGTATAGTATGCCCGGTGTGGCTTGGATTGATTGTTATGAATTTTAGAACGTTCGATTTATAGCCATCGTAATGCCGAATTTTCGTTAGACTATTAAACACCGAGCATCACAGTAGCTATAACTCACTGTACAGCTTCATTTTCTGCCATGATAGGATAGATTATGTTTCAAGCTTCGTTTTGATATAAAGATTGCATGAAACGGACTTACGGTTTAGGATTTATGACCAAATTACTAAAAGTAGTTCGAATCCGTAAACGAAAGTTCGTAACTGTAATTGAACCCTCGTAAACTATGTAACGTCATGGCGAATCTTGGTAAATAAATACTAGAGGTAAAAAGGAAGGCGTGAAAGAAAACCGTATGTCAAAAAGATCATTTTTCGATTTATTAAAAATGTTCGAGTCGAGGTTAAACGCGAACGAACCCCTAAAAGACGACTCTTTTATAACTTTGGTAAAACACTTAGAAAACGGACGATAAAACTCGGAGTATAGTATTGGTTCGTAACGATCGACTTTAGAACTCATATGACTTAAGTATGTCCCAAGTATAAGTACAATGACATGTCGTATTAACGAACGGATGTCGGGTCGGATCAGTGATAAAAGTAATCCACTAAAAGGGGTATAACGAGATAACTCAAGAACGTGTTTCGAATTAAGTATAACTTAACTTTTAATATGTTAAGTGATTAATCCCGAATGCCTTGGCTATTTATAGATCACCAAGCTGAACCGGGACCCGCTACCACTACCCCTTACCGTACTCGACTACCAGGCAAGTTTCAATTCCCTTCTTTTAGGCTGTTGTTGTGATTGAATAAATATATATATATATATATATATACTGATATACATATGCCATTGCATGCATGCCTACTTTCAAGTTGAAGTGATATACTTGTTCCCTGAATGTTATTGTTGGCTTATAAGCTAGATAGTTATATATCAGTTATAAGCCGATTATTGTAAGACCCTCATAGAAGGGCGTATACATCTTATTAATCAAAAATAGACCGGGAGTCAATATTCCTTGATATATCGAGATTACCTCGGAGGAAAATATTTAAGTAAATATTTTCTATTATTTGGGCGACGAATATTATTTGAATATTCGTTCGAGACTAATTATTTTAACGATCCTTACTTCAAATAATTATTTGAACGTAACCATTCGACGAATAATATTTTTCAATATTCATTCAAAGTCGAATAGGTTATCGATTATTATTCCGAATATTCTTCTAAAGATTGGACTACTAAATGAATATTATTTGAATATCCATTTAGAATATTACTTTATTTAATGAATATTACTTTTGAATATTCATTTAAGATATTACTTACTTGATGAATATTATTCTAATATTCATCTGAAGCTTGATTTATTTATCGAGTCTTATCTCGAATATTCCTTTAAAGCTTGGATTACTAAATGAATATTACTTGATATTCATTTAGAATATTATTCATTAAACGAATATTACTTTTTCAATAAACATTTAAATTCCTAATAAATTATGAATATTATTTTGAATATTCATCCAGGGTTCTATTTAATCATCGAATATTATTTTAAATATTTTAAATATTCTTTTCAGGTCTTATTAATTAATGAATATTATTCTGAATATTCATTTGAATATTTAATTATGCAATAAATATTCTCTAGATATTTCTTCAAGGATTATTTGAGAAATACTCTGATTAAAGATATTCTTTCATATTCCTAAATATTCTGTAAAATATTTTAATTCAATAAATATTCTCTGAATATTTATTTCATACTTAGAATAACCTCGATAAGGTTTATCTTCTTCGATTATTACAGAAAATATTTCGGAGTCATATTATTATTAATCTTATATCAAGAAAGGTTCTCAGACATCATTCTTCTTCGAGTCTACCTCTCTAATAATAAGGGAACCTTACTTGGAAGATGTTATTTATCTTGTCGACTTCCCGGTCATAGAGTATTCTCTTCACTCGCAACTCGGGTGCTGTTGACTTATTAAGTCGTTGTTTACCTTCTCATCTTTCGAGGGGTAAGATTGTTGGAACAAGTTGATGTTCGATACCAAGCCACAGCTTGGAAGTTATTGGTGAATTTTCCTTTCCAACTAGATACGACTACCTTGTAGAGTCTTATCAACAAGTCTTATACTTGGGGAAAGGGGGACGAACGTTACATTCAGAATCATGAACTCTATTTGAACTAGGAGTCGTGTAAGAGGCCGAGTAGTGCCGGTCCATCCCCTTTGGCCCAACCGTTGGCCGGGGAGAGCTAGTAAGGCGGTAGACAAGTAAAGCCGTCAGTTCTTCCTTCTACCGGTAGTAAATCTAAATTGAGCTGTACGATCTCGACTGATCATCAAGATTGGAACAGCGGGCGCGGTGAATACTCCATCATTGGTTCATCATCCAAATTTATTTATTTCCTGCAACATGATTACTGTTGGCAGAGTTGGAAAAGGGTCATAACTGGAATTGCAACCTTTTCTTGCAAGTTCCTCTTCTTAATAACAATAAGAATATCTCGCTTACTTTGATGTAGCAGATATTTCTACAAACAAATACTTTAAGTTACCTTGTAACTTCATCGTTCATATTATACTGGCATCATTTCCGTAAAGGCATGGCATATGGTTTGAAAGATACTTTTGAACTGTTATACATTATCGTTCAGTCATATATTATTGTTGGTGGGCTATTGCTCACCCTTGCTTTATTATTATATCACAACAACAGCTAGACCAGATGACTCGCACAAGGCGCACTCGACGCGGGCGAGGACGATGAGACTACCAGAGCTGAAGAAGAAGCTATTGGTAGGGTATATTTATTCTTTCAGTACCAAGAATATGGTCTAGTATGCCTTATGTAAATGGATGGCAAAGAGTATGTATTTATATTGAAATTCTTTTGGATTGTAAGAACTCATAATGTGATTAATAAAAATTTGAGTGTTACTCTGATTTCATCTCTGGGACTATAACGGGTGTGTTTTATATTATTGTGTTGGGTTATAGAGACGTAATTTATTTTATGTTAAGGAAAGTTCAAGTGTTGTGGACAGAATTGGAAACCGTAACCACCGGATCCCGGACCCCGGATCTGGGGGTGTTACAGAAGTGGTATCAGAGCGTACGTTATAAACCCCAGAGATGAGGTGACGTTAAAACAATAAATTCAATAAGATAATAAGAACTCTTGCCAAGTTCATAGTCGGACTACTTAATGTAGTGATGACATATAAAACCCTTATGGGAACTCGTAAGTATAATGATAGTAACTTAGCTCGATATCGTATCGACGAGTAAGGTGACTGACCTTGAGGCATACGAGCAACAGCGCGATGATGCTTTATATGCTGAAGATCAGTGGGTAATTCGATGGAGTACCCTACTGGAGACCCGGAAGAGGTTCCAGCAGATAAGGAAAATCCTGTTAGGATGAGGAGCTTACCCATGGGTAATGAGGGTCGCAGCCAGAATGACTGTGATGATTAAGATATGGTGCTCAGAAAAGTGAGTATAAAGAACCGAGATATTATTAAGAGATCTGAAGATGCATGTTGAATTCATAGCCGGGCTACCAGATGTAGTACCAGCAAGAATGAAGGATTGGAAGAATTACTTGAGATCTTATACGGAAATAGATGAGAATCCTTAGAGATTTTCATCTTAACAAAGAAAGAGCTAGAGGGGTGTATGATTATTAAAGACATCAATTTAGGGCGAGGAGCAGAGTCCCTAGGAATAGTTGAGAAGGAGGCAGTAAGTGCCATATCATTTGATAAATGAATTAGTATGAATATGGTCAGTAATAATTCGCCATGAGAAGGCAGGTATCGTAGGTTGTAAATTATGGAACCAAATTGAGGTTAATAAGGTGGTTTCATTAAGGAAAATGTTCATTTTATGAATGAATCATTTAGAAAGTAAAGACATTGGGAAGTGATAGCATGATTGGGTAAAGTATATAAGGAAGTAGTAAGCAAGACAATGATCTCAGAACCTACCGGAAGATAAGACCAGTGAGTCAAGATGAACTCGTAATGAGACTACTGCCAGAGACTGAGTATAGAGTTAATTCAACTCAGTTAAATGATGAACCAGAAACGTTAGATGCATGTGATTCAGAGGAATATTAAATTCCTTCTTCTCTTTGAATGGATTATAGTAGTTACCTTAAGTTTACTCCGACACGGAATTATAATAGATCAAGTAATACGATCAGCAGTTAAAGAGAAAAATGTGAGAAAATCTTCCTGGAGCTAAAAGGTGAAATTGGTAATGACCAAGAGCTGGCATTGCTTAATGGAAAAAGGATACTTTGTGCTTCCAATGACGCTTCGCATAAAGGGTTAGGTAGACCGACATTTGGTAGTATTGAATATCAGGACGTTGTGGCAGGTTTCAGTTTGAAACTATTGATTCCCTTCTAAGGGATGTATATAATTGATTCCTCTCCAGTGGGTAAACTTCCAATCCGATGATGATTATTTCGTTAACTATGACTGCTTATGATTCCACCTGCTTGGAGGTTCATAGAACTATTCTTCAGGTTTCGAAACTGGTCTCCTTAATGTTACCAGTAGGTGGGTAGATTGATCAAAATTTCCCTGAGTCTGGAAAGGAATTCGGTGAATTTTGGCAAACCTTGTCTTTCTGATTATCAGAGAATGTCATGGAAGAGAGAAAAAAAAAAATTTGGAGCAAACCCTGTGATTTGGGTAAGGATGCTGTAAAATGGGTTAGTAAACGGACCCTGAGCATTACAATCGACGGTAGTGATAAAATGATGAAGTGAGATTGGACGAAAATAGGAAATGTAAGTAAGAAACCAGCCGGATTGAGAAATTCTAGGATTGACTTAAATGAAGAGGCCGTTATGCCAGGAATGGTAAGCTTGTGTGGCACGCAGGATTGATAAGAATAGTTGAAAAGATAAAAGTGGAGGAAAGGTGACCGGAGACGGTGCCGAGTAGTCGATTAAGACTTATATGGAGTAAAGTTTTGGAAAGGTAGAAAGGTATCAAAAAAGAAGGCACTATGCCGGCAATTGCTAGAAAAGTAATGCTATTAGCCAACCCCTAAAATCATATATTTTTATGTGTGGCCAGTTGAGGCCAAGTCCCAACGGACTATAAAGTGACTAGACCAACAATGAAAAGACAAAGCAGGGTTGCTTCTAAGAAAGCACCGACTGCAAGGGCTTCTGATATAAAGGAAACATTAATGAGATCGTTTGAATCTTCTGCCGAACAACCCATGTTTTGATTGGGAATTCACTAGACCTTTTTGGGATGGGGTCACCCGTACTAAAGTGACTCATGTGTATATGGTTGTTCAAGATTTCGAGTAAAATGGAAGTATAGTGACTTGAGATGTATGATGTTAGGGTATCATGAATACCATGAATATATTATGACGGAGGAAAGTAAACAATGAAGGTATATGAAGAGGGTATAGAAAAGGTCAGAAATTGAACAGTATGCTGTAGGAATTTTGTCTGAGGCAAGTACCTTTGCGAAGAACGATAAGCACTAAGAGATTCACGTTGAACTCGACCAATATCTTCCAGAACATCCTTGCTACCATTAACAAGTTCGGTAAGAGAAGAGATTGGCATACGTTGCCTTTTTGGAAGGCCAAATAGGCTGACAACTATCTGAAAGAAGAGGGTGGCATTAAACCACCGATCGATTATCAAATGAGAATGATTGAAAAGAGACCTTTATTAAGGATACATGATCTGATTGCCAATTATAAGATGCAAGAATTCCTTGGCAGTTGAATTAAGGATAGGATATCCATAAATTAAGACAAACCCTGGGGAATGCACAAGGGGTGGCATTAACCCTAATAACGACATTATGACTTCAGATGTTATGAGCTGGACTTGCTAAGGCAACAATGACCGGTAAGGATTATTAAAAAGAGTTCTGGAAAGAACATAGATAGAATTATTAGAGTATTGATCAATGACATTCTGATATACCCGGTACCCAGAAAATACCGGAGGAATGATAAGGATGGCCTACGAAACCTTACAAGGAAAAAGGGTAATATTCCGAACTTCAAAAACGGAAGTTTGGTAAGGAATGTATGACATCGTAACAATAATGCCAGATGAGGCATGTATGAAACCCTGAGGAAGTATGGGTTGAACCAATAAGGTTGAGATTATCCTAAAACAAGAAGGGATTTAAGTAAGGAAATATCCTAGGTATGATTTGGAGTACCTGTAGTCAAGATCGCACTAGAAAGGTGGAAGCAATGACTTTTGGAAAAGACTGATAGATGCTTTCTCTCATTCAGCAGAATTTAAGGGAGAATGCTTCCACCCTGAGTTGGAATAGATCTAGAAAACATTGATTATTATAATCAGGAAAGGCCAACGAGGTGGCCGACACTTTAAATATAGGGGAGTAAGCATAAATGCTCAGACCAAAGAAATAGAATGATAATGTAAGGACCTTGATGGTCATAATGTGGTAGAGGAAGTTACATTCCGTTTGATGATTGTGCCAGGATCAACTATAAGAATGGTTTAAGTAAAGATTCGATTCCTGATGTTGCCAGTAGCACATTACCGACATTAGGAGGCTCTACGACAGACCAGACCAAATTCCCCAAGAGACTCGCCTTTTCTTTGGAAAGAGAGAGGGGAGGTTAAGTAACAATGAATTGGTAGTAAATGACCAGAAGTAGAGAAGGTACAAATACTGATAAGCCAAATGGCACGATGATGAATGACAAGCAAGTTTATGTTGGTGTATTTCTGTGCAAACAAGATAGAGAATTATGAGGTTGGCAAGCGATTAAGCAAACCGCTAAGCTTTTAGTCTTCTACCGGAGATATATGATTAATAATCTCACCAGCCTGTTCCAGCTGCGATGCTGGAAGCTTTCCTGCAATTTTTTTTTTCTGCTTCAGGTAATATCTACGTCAAGTTCAGGAAGCGTTCCTTATGGATAGGAAATAGTGATTATTTTGTTTTCCTAGAGGATCTTGAATTGACAATTATGATGCTTAGTTATTAAAGCACTGCGTAAACGATAGCGATGGTGATCCTTATGAGAAATTAGGTGGTAACGACTGTGGAAATGTCGAATTGAATCTAAGTTAGAGAAATCATCCAGGTTTATTTCGGATGGTGTAATTTCTGGAATGACGGGATATTTGAAATAAATGATTAGGCTATGATGGTTCATAGAATGATTATAGTAGAAATGAAGACAAGCAACTGATTGAGATGAATGAAGAGTCGAGGATTAATAAGAAAGTCAGATATGCGGACTCATGAGAAGCTCCAGTAATGAAGCGAGAAGAGTATGGAATTGGCAAGGTAAGGGTATTGGCCAAAACGGAAAGTTGGAATTAGGAGCATGAATGACATACAAATTGGCTCCTTTTTAAGACTGGAAAATCCGAGGAAATATGGAATAGTTTGATTGAGTAATAAAAAAAAGACTCATGGAATGAGAAAGTGAAATCTAGATGGTTGAACAAAGGAAAGTTTGACCACAAACGTGCCACGTATATTGAATAAAGGTAACACGCGTTCCCCTAATAAGGTGACGGTGGAGTTCAATAACAGAAGTGAATGAGAACTAGATGATAAGATGGATGTGATTGATAAAGAAAAGAATGGGAAATAATTATTGAATGTGAAGCAAGAAATGTTATGAATGGATTGATGAATGGGTTCTTCTTAATGAGCTCTCGGAATGACAACCTGATAGTGTTAGAATTATGAGTATGAAAGAGCCAGTGTCGGGGCATGAAATGTGAGTAATAATAATGTCAAGCGGGAAATCCAAGATTTAACCTGAGAGGTTGAAGGATTTTCCAAAAAGTAGTTGATACTAATATCGAACAAGAGTATAGGTCCACCGAATGATGGACAGGGCAACAAGGACATGTGATATGTGAGATTACGAAAAAGTGGAATTTGATACGAATATGATTATTTCTCTTCTCTAATAAACCTCTATAGTTCAGAGGTAAATTCTAAATATGATATTTTGACAATCATGAAAACGTTCATATATGATTCTTTGAAATTCGTTCTTTTCTTCTCCCTTATTTATCTTCTTCTAAATTGAGAAGAACAACCCTTTAAGGAGGGGAGGTAATACTACGTGACTCTCTGTCTGTGTGATAGGAGTCTAAGTGGAATGCCATTAATTGTTTAATTGCTTGTCAAGTACTAAAGGCTGGCCCCCTTTTTGTACTAACTATGCAATATAACAAATGTTCATTGATCACAGTGATCTCTCGATAAAATTTTCCACCTAAATATATATACATCGAGATTGCGAAGATTAAAACGATTAGGAATTGCAAAATTACGAGTGAGGTTATCTCCGGACTTCGTAGCGCGTTAGTGATACCGAAGTCACTGCACGTACCAATAAGGTTAATAGTATAAGAACGGACAAGAGCGTATACCGGATGATGTGTTGTGCGAAAGTATCAAAGAATTGGTAGAACGGATAAGGGTGTATTGTAACACCAGTATGAGATGCTTTAGAAAGATTGGAGTGTGTAAGGATCGACCAGAGAATTGGAAAGTGAAATAACCAACAAATACCCAATTGTCTTCTACCTGATTCCGGGACGGAATCCTTTTAAGGAGGGGAGACTGTAAGAACCCAGATTTTTGGGTAGAATTAAAACTTTTATTATGTATTGATGTAAGAATGAACAGTGGTTACAACTACAATGTAATACTGGCTTTAAAGGATGAAGAATGGAAGGATAAAAGATTCCAAGGTTATATGTCCTGAAGGATGCTATTGGGTGATAACTTAGATTAGAATAATCTATCTCCTAGAAAGTTAAGATAAGATTCCCTAGAGAGGAATAGATACCCTCATGTCATCCAAATCAATATCTATTATAAGCCCAGCGGTTCCGTAAAAAGGTTAAGGAACACTCGAGGGTGAACCAGGTTCATTTTCCTAATTATAGGAATTAAATAAAAATAAGTGATGAATAGTGATTTTGGTGGAATTTGGAATATTATTATAATAATGTTATACCCGGTATTCGGAACGGATTTCTGAGTTCGTATTAGTGATCCGGGAAGAAAATAAGTGTATGTAAAAGCTGTCGGATTCAGAAAAAGAGCACTTTTATTTTCTCCGAGATTTCCCTGGACACTGCAAGACATAAGGAATTATAAAAGGGATTTAAGGAATTTAAATTCGAGAAGTATTAAGAAAGATGAGGAATAGTAGTATAAATATTAAGAAGGTTTTCGGTAAAACCCTAACTAGAAACGAATGAGTTAGTCCCTCGAACGAGCAACGAATTGAGCAATAACCGGACAAAGAACAAACAGAGGATCAAGATGCATGCATGTACAAGGAGATAAGACCAAGTAACTAAGTAGTTACATGAGCAACTAGTATACTTAGCAAACATAACCAAGTACTTAGCTTCTTGTCATCATCTTACCATTACAAACCAACACTTGTCCATTTAATTACATCATGCATGACCTAGAACTTTATTAAAGCTACTTTATGGACAAGATATTATCCAAAGACATTCAATAATTCACTTTAGATAAGATGAGAGCAAGATCAAAGCCAAGCAAACACCACCTCTCCCCCATTTTTCCAGCAGTTGCATTTTCCAGGGCAGGGGTCTTTGCCATTTTTTTTCACCTAGATCTACTCATCTAAAAATCATGAAAAAATTCATGGAGCTTCTACACATCAAGGTGAAGTTGGGGATTTAATTTCATAATTTTTGAAGATCGTTTGGATGGGTAAATAAATTCGAGAAGTTCACTGTTTTTCCCCCAAAACCAAGGCACTTCGAATTTTGGAGTTTTAAGATTTCAAAATCCACCTTCCAACCATTGTTTGATCTCCAAATTTTTATGGTGAGTCCTATATTTCATAAAAATGATCTCCTAGAAATCTTAGCTTCAAACTCCATGTTTTCCATTTTCAAATAAATCCTCAAAGATGAGGGTGAATAGTGTTTTCAAGAAACTAACTTTGATTTCTTGGTTTCTTTGGATGATTTAAGCTTTGTTAAAGCCATACAAGGACTATATAAGGGTTATTATAGCTTGTACACTCTCCAAGGAAGGTATAATTCTTAAGAACCCAAGATCTTACTTTGAGTTTTATATATGTTCTTGATGGTTTTAGATTAGTTAAGATTATGGTGTTGTTATATGCATAAAAGCATGATTATGTAGTTAGTAGTGATGATTTAAGAGTTTTGATGATTATGATGGTTAATTGAAACCTTCTTGGACTGGTTAAGATGAAAACCATGTATAGTATGCCCGGTGTGGCTTGGATTGATTGTTATGAATTTTAGAACGTTCGATTTATAGCCGTCGTAATGCCGAATTTTCGTTAGACTATTAAACACCGAGCATCACAGTAGCTATAACTCACTGTACAGCTTCATTTTCTGCCATGATAGGATAGATTATGTTTCAAGCTTCGTTTTGATATAAAGATCGCATGAAACGGACTTACGGTTTAGGATTTATGACCAAATTACTAAAAGTAGTTCGAATCCGTAAACGAAAGTTCGTAACTGTAATTGAACCCTCGTAAACTATGTAACGTCATGGCGAATCTTGGTAAATAAATACTAGAGGTAAAAAGGAAGGCGTGAAAGAAAACCGTATGTCAAAAAGATCATTTTTCGATTTATTAAAAATGTTCGAGTCGAGGTTAAACGCGAACGAACCCCTAAAAGACGACTCTTTTATAACTTCGGTAAAACACTTAGAAAACGGACGATAAAACTCGGAGTATAGTATTGGTTCGTAACGATCGACTTTAGAACTCATATGACTTAAGTATGTCCCAAGTATAAGTACAATGACATGTCGTATTAACGAACGGATGTCGGGTCGGATCAGTGATAAAAGTAATCCACTAAAAGGGGTATAACGAGATAACTCAAGAACGTGTTTCGAATTAAGTATAACTTAACTTTTAATATGTTAAGTGATTAATCCCGAATGCCTTGGCTATTTATAGATCACCAAGCTGAACCGGGACCCGCTACCACTACCCCTTACCGTACTCGACTACCAGGCAAGTTTCAATTCCCTTCTTTTAGGCTGTTGTTGTGATTGAATAAATATATATATATATATACTGATATACATATGCCATTGCATGCATGCCTACTTTCAAGTTGAAGTGATATACTTGTTCCCTGAATGTTATTGTTGGCTTATAAGCTAGATAGTTATATATCAGTTATAAGCCGATTATTGTAAGACCCTCATAGAAGGGCGTATACATCTTATTAATCAAAAATAGACCGGGAGTCAATATTCCTTGATATATCGAGATTACCTCGGAGGAAAATATTTAAGTAAATATTTTCTATTATTTGGGCGACGAATATTATTTGAATATTCGTTCGAGACTAATTATTTTAACGATCCTTACTTCAAATAATTATTTGAACGTAACCATTCGACGAATAATATTTTTCAATATTCATTCAAAGTCGAATAGGTTATCGATTATTATTCCGAATATTCTTCTAAAGATTGGACTACTAAATGAATATTATTTGAATATCCATTTAGAATATTACTTTATTTAATGAATATTACTTTTGAATATTCATTTAAGATATTACTTACTTGATGAATATTATTCTAATATTCATCTGAAGCTTGATTTATTTATCGAGTCTTATCTCGAATATTCCTTTAAAGCTTGGATTACTAAATGAATATTACTTGATATTCATTTAGAATATTATTCATTAAACGAATATTACTTTTTCAATAAACATTTAAATTCCTAATAAATTATGAATATTATTTTGAATATTCATCCAGGGTTCTATTTAATCATCGAATATTATTTTAAATATTTTAAATATTCTTTTCAGGTCTTATTAATTAATGAATATTATTCTGAATATTCATTTGAATATTTAATTATGCAATAAATATTCTCTAGATATTTCTTCAAGGATTATTTGAGAAATACTCTGATTAAAGATATTCTTTCATATTCCTAAATATTCTGTAAAATATTTTAATTCAATAAATATTCTCTGAATATTTATTTCATACTTAGAATAACCTCGATAAGGTTTATCTTCTTCGATTATTACAGAAAATATTTCGGAGTCATATTATTATTAATCTTATATCAAGAAAGGTTCTCAGACATCATTCTTCTTCGAGTCTACCTCTCTAATAATAAGGGAACCTTACTTGGAAGATGTTATTTATCTTGTCGACTTCCCGGTCATAGAGTATTCTCTTCACTCGCAACTCGGGTGCTGTTGACTTATTAAGTCGTTGTTTACCTTCTCATCTTTCGAGGGGTAAGATTGTTGGAACAAGTTGATGTTCGATACCAAGCCACAGCTTGGAAGTTATTGGTGAATTTTCCTTTCCAACTAGATACGACTACCTTGTAGAGTCTTATCAACAAGTCTTATACTTGGGGAAAGGGGGACGAACGTTACATTCAGAATCATGAACTCTATTTGAACTAGGAGTCGTGTAAGAGGCCGAGTAGTGCCGGTCCATCCCCTTTGGCCCAACCGTTGGCCGGGGAGAGCTAGTAAGGCGGTAGACAAGTAAAGCCGTCAGTTCTTCCTTCTACCGGTAGTAAATCTAAATTGAGCTGTACGATCTCGACTGATCATCAAGATTGGAACAGCGGGCGCGGTGAATACTCCATCATTGGTTCATCATCCAAATTTATTTATTTCCTGCAACATGATTACTGTTGGCAGAGTTGGAAAAGGGTCATAACTGGAATTGCAACCTTTTCTTGCAAGTTCCTCTTCTTAATAACAATAAGAATATCTCGCTTACTTTGATGTAGCAGATATTTCTACAAACAAATACTTTAAGTTACCTTGTAACTTCATCGTTCATATTATACTGGCATCATTTCCGTAAAGGCATGGCATATGGTTTGAAAGATACTTTTGAACTGTTATACATTATCGTTCAGTCATATATTATTGTTGGTGGGCTATTGCTCACCCTTGCTTTATTATTATATCACAACAACAGCTAGACCAGATGACTCGCACAAGGCGCACTCGACGCGGGCGAGGACGATGAGACTACCAGAGCTGAAGAAGAAGCTATTGGTAGGGTATATTTATTCTTTCAGTACCAAGAATATGGTCTAGTATGCCTTATGTAAATGGATGGCAAAGAGTATGTATTTATATTGAAATTCTTTTGGATTGTAAGAACTCATAATGTGATTAATAAAAATTTGAGTGTTACTCTGATTTCATCTCTGGGACTATAACGGGTGTGTTTTATATTATTGTGTTGGGTTATAGAGACGTAATTTATTTTATGTTAAGGAAAGTTCAAGTGTTGTGGACAGAATTGGAAACCGTAACCACCGGATCCCGGACCCCGGATCTGGGGGTGTTACAAAGAACATTGGGATATGGCAATATTAATCTTGGAAATGTCATCATCAACAATGTAGCTCATGTCCCAGGACTCAAGCATGACTTGCTATCTGTGAGTCAAATCTGTGACAAGGGATATCATGTAGATTTTCAACCTGAATATTGTGAAGTTATCAGCAAATCTACAGGAAAGGTTGTTCTAGTTGGCCACAGGCAAAACAACATTTATGAAATCAAGCTTTTGATAGACTCTGTTGGAAAAGCTGTTTGCCTGTCTACAAGAATGTCTAGTGAAGAGAGTTGGAAGTGGCACAAGAAACTCTCACATTTGAACTTGAACAACATCAATGAATTGATCAGAAAGGATCTTGTAAGAGGACTCCCAAAGGCTCTGTTAAATGTTGATGGCCTATTTGATTCATGTCAGAAGGCTAAACAAAGGAAGTCATCTTTCAAGAGCAAGACAGAATTTTCTATCACTGATCCCTATCATCTTCTGCATGTTGATCTCTTTGGTCCAGTAAATGTTATGTCTATTGCAAGGAAGAAATATGCTTTAGTCATTGTTGATGAATACACTAGATTCACTTGGGTGTATTTTCTAGCAAAGAAGGATGAAACTGCATTAACTCTGATGGAGCATGTGAAGCTACTGGACAAAGGATCAAGTAACAAAGTCAGAATCATCAGAAGTGATAATGGAACTGAGTTCAGAAATGGAAGAATTCTGTAAGGACAATGGAGTGAAGCAAGAATTTTCAACACCTGGTACACCACAACAAAATGGTGTAGTTGAAAGGAAAAATAGAACCTTGATTGAAGCTGCAAGAACTATGCTTGATGAAGCAAAATTGCCAACTTATTTCTGGGCAGAAGCTGTTCAAACTGCTTGTTTTACTCAAAATGCAACACTGATCAATAAGCATGGAAAGACACCATATGAGATGGTGAAGAAAAAGAAGCCTAACCTGAAATACTTTCATATTTTCGGGTGCAAATGTTTTGTTTTGAAGACTCATCCAGAACAGTTGACCAAGTTTGAGCTAAAGGCAGATGAAGGAATTTTTGTTGGCTATCCACTGTCAACAAAGGCATTCAGAGTTTACAATCTGAGAACTAAAGTGATCATGGAATCTATACATGTATCTTTTGATGATAAAAAGATAACTGGACTTGAAGATAAAGATGAATATGATCAACTGAACTTTAAAAATGAAGATTTAAACTCTGATGAAGGAAAATCTGATGAAACTATTCTGACAGACTCTGTTGAAACAAGCTCTGAACCTCTACTGGTAAACACTGGAGAAACTTCTCAGCCACAACAAAGGGGAGAACCAGTTGAGGGGGAGCATGATCAAGATGAAGACTCAAACACTGATACTGAGTCAACTGAAAAATCTGGATCAAACTCTGATGCTTCAAACTCTGAAAATTTAAATTCTGACTCTGGGCAGTCAAGTTCAGGGGGAGTCTCAGAAAACGAAGATAGATCACAACAAAATCAGGAGAGCATGGATCAAGGGGGAGGATCACATGCTGATAGAAGTCATTTGCCATCTGCTAGGAAATGGACTAAATCACATACACCTGATTTGATAATTGGTGATCCAGATGCAAAAGTGAAGACAAGAAGTGCTACTGCAAGTGAATGTCTGTTTCATGCATTCTTGTCTAAAAATGAACCAAAGAAAGTGGAAGAAGCTCTTCAAGATGCAGACTGGATAACAGCAATGCAGGAAGAGTTGAATGAATTTGAAAGGAATGAAGTTTGGACCCTTGTACCAAGGCCAAAGAACAGATCTATTGTTGGTACTAAATGGGTTTTCAGAAACAAGACTGATAGTGAAGGTGTTATCACAAGGAACAAGGCTAGACTGGTAGCAAAAGGCTATTCACAGCAGGAAGGAATAGACTATGATGAAACATTTGCTCCAGTTGCAAGATTGGAGGCAATCAGAATTTTTCTAGCATATACCTCTCACAAGAAATTCAAAGTGTTCCAGATGGATGTGAAAAGTGCTTTTCTGAATGGAAAGCTTGAAGAAGAAGTGTTTGTTGAACAACCACCAGGATTTGTGGACCCCAAATATCCAGATTATGTCTACAGGCTAGATAAGGCACTATATGGACTTAAGCAGGCACCAAGAGCATGGTATGAGACACTTGCTCAATTTCTTCTAGATAGTGGATTCAACAGAGGAACAATTGACAAAACTCTATTTTACTTCAATCAAGGAAGTGACCTCCTTTTAGTTCAAATTTATGTTGATGACATTATCTTTGGGTCTACTAATGATAAACTCTGTAAGAAGTTTGCCAAGCTCATGCAGTCCAGATATCAAATGAGCATGATGGGAGAGCTTAGTTACTTTCTAGGCCTACAGGTGAGACAAACAGATGATGGTATTTTCATTAATCAAGAAAAATATACCAGAAATCTTCTCAAGAAATTTGGTATGCTTGATTGTTCATTTGCATCAACTCCCATGGCAACAGCAACAAAATTGGACAAAGACACAGGAGTTTCAGTGGATATGACAAACTACAGGGCATGATAGGATCTCTTCTATACTTGACAGCTAGTAGGCCTGACATCATGTATGCAACCTGTCTTTGTGCAAGGTTTCAGGCAGATCCTAGAGAGCCACATCTGACAGCTGTGAAAAGAATCTTCAAGTATCTCAAGGGCACCATATCATTAGGTCTGTGGTACCCCAGAGAATCAGATTTCAAGCTACTTGGGTATTCTGATGTAGACTTTGCAGGCTGCAAGATAGACAGAAAGAGCACTAGTGGAAGTTGTCAATTTCTTGGTGACAGACTTGTTTCCTGGTACAGCAAGAAACAGAAATCAATCTCCACATCTACAGCAGAAGCAGAGTATATTGCAGCTGGTAGCTGTTGTGCACAGATCTTATGAATGAAGAATCAATTGCTGGATTATGGATTGAGGTACAGTAATATTCCTATTTACTGTGATAATCAAAGTGCTATTGCTATGACAGGTAATCCAGTACAGCATTCAATGACCAAGCACATCAGTATTAGGTACCACTTCATCAGAGAACATGTGGAAGAAGGAAATATTGAACTACATTTTGTATCTACAGAACAACAGCTTGCAGATATCTTCACTAAACCATTGAGTGAAGCTACATTTACAAGACTGGTCAATGAACTAGGAATGGTCTCTGGTTCTGACTAGGAATGTTGGTTAGATTCAAATTTTACTTATGTGGTGTATTACTCATATTTCCTGTTTGGTTAAATGCTAAGTGAACTCTGTTGATTAAACTCTGTTATGCATACTCTGTTAAACTCTGCCAGCATGCTTGTATGTCATTCACTGTTAATCAGTTTGAAAAATTCTGCGAACTCTGAGTTGATTTTTGTCTGAATGAAAACACCAATGAAGAAATATGTATGAAGCATGACTCTCAGCAATTAATCATGAATCTTTCTGAGTTATTGTGATCTAATCTTAGATTGTGCAGAAAGTTAACACAGCATGATACTGGCTCATATTTATAGCATCTCTTAGTTTATTTTATCCTAAACTCTAAGTCTATAAATACTGTGTGCATTACCTTACATGAAAAACTACTGATGTTGATGAACTCTAAACTCTGTTAGTTATACTCTGATAGAATAAAATGCTTACTGCAATACCCCAAAGAAAATGTATATAGGTTGTTATACTCCTTTGAGATTATGTTGGATACTAGGATGACCCAAGAACTTATTGGTATATAATATGTGCTAAAATTCTCTGATTTTTGGTGACTAGTTAAATACTAGGATGACCCAGGAACTTATCAAAATGATAAGGGCTAAAATTTTTGAATTTTTGGTGACTGGTTCCAACCTCTGATTACTGGAATGAAAAAAAAAAAGAAAGAAAAATGTATATATAGGGGGTATAAAATAAAAGTTACTATATATAGTTTGATTACTTCAGAGTTTAGCTTTCATCATACAGTCAGTGTTTACTATGACAGTTTGTGCATCCAGTGTTTATTGATTTACTTTATGGATTTTATGAAAAATTAGATGCTCTAAAAATTGATTTAGTAAACTCTGCTTCACACACACATATTTTCACAACTGTGCAATTTATGAAAGGGTTTCGGTGATAAAGTTGGAGAATTGACAAACGCTGTTGATTCGTGATTTGTACTCTAAGGTAAATTTTCACTTGGACAATTTGAAAATCTTGGAGTAAATAGGGATTTTGACAACTGTTAATCAGTGGATTTTTCCAACACTAAAATGAATGTTTATTAACATCCGTACGGTTCGATCGTCGAAAAAATCATTCATAAAAATTATTCAGCTGGATCGTGTCTCGTTATTTCTTGAAATCTCGTACAACCCGGTCTTTTTATTTCTTGAAATTTTGGCAATAACACTAAAAATGATGGATCCAACTCCCGTACAGTTGGGCCATCAAGAAATATTTTTAAAAAAATCAAAATCTTAAACCCTGATGAAACCCTGTTTAGGGGTACGGGCCAAAATACGAGTTGATCGTTAAATTACCGAATCAAATAAATTTTTTATTTTTTGAAATTTTGGAAATAATACTAAAAAGGATGGATCTTGACCCCCGTACAGTTGGTCATCAAGAAATATTTTTAAGAAAATCGAAACCTTAAACCCTGACGAAATTCTGTTTAGGGGTACCGGTCAAAGTACGAGTTGACCGTTAAATTACCGAATCAAATAAATTTATTATTTTATGAAATATTGGGAATAACAATAAAAAGGATGGATCTTGTCCCCCGTATAGTTGGGTCATCGATAAATATTTTTTAAAAAATCAAAACCTTAAACCATGACGAAATCATGTTTAGGGGTACTAGTCAAAGTACGAGTTGGCCGTTAAATTACCGAATCAAATAAATTAATTGTTTTATGAAATTTTGGGAATAACACTAAAAAGGATGGATCTTGACCCCTGTACAGTTGGGTCATCGATAAATATTTTTAAAAAAATCGAAACCTTAAACCTTGACGAAACCCTATTACCGTGCAGTTGGTAATGGGACGCGTGCCAAATTCACTGAATGCTTTTTTTTAATTATTTTTTTTATAATCCAACCTTGCGGATGTTAATTACGATAATCGAAATTTTTTCTAGTTCTAAATTATGAAAATTTTAGAAAAGACTAAAAAATTACAACCAAAATTATCTAAACAAATTATATTTTCTTTTATACTTTTTAAATTTTAAATGAGTGTTTTCCCAATACTAAAATGAGTTTTTATTAATGTCCGTACAGTTCGATAGTCGAAGAAATCATTCAAAGTACTAGTTGACCGTAAAATTACCAATTCAGATAAATATATTTTTTTCCGAAATTTTTGGAATAACATTAAAAATTATGGATGTTAACATTAAAATTAATGAATTTAAAAATGTTCAAAATAAGAATTTTAAAAGTAATAAATTTCAAAAATATGAATTTAAAAAATAATATTAATATACGAATAATACAAATCTCCCAATTAATATACGAATAATACGAATTAATTAACATTATTAAATTTTGTACAATTAAAAATAGAAAAGTAGAGCTCACATTTAGACAACACAGGTACCGGTGAAATGTTAAAAGCGGCAATTTTTCAATAATAAACCGCCCAATTTTCACGAACTTTAAATTACACCGCACTCTCTTACTCTCTCCAGTACCCCCCCCCCCCTCTCTCTCTCTCTCTCTCTCACTTTCGCATCTTCAAATTCCTATGTAAATAGGGCTTGTTAAGGGTTCAATTTCTATAATTTCAAATTTTAGCTAAATCGATTTGAGGGGTCGAGGTTTTGGTTCTTCGATAGAGGCTTTGGTTCTTCAAATTAGGGCTTTGGCTCTTCATTTTGAGTAAAATTACTTGGATATTTTCACTTAAACTTCATCAAATCAAGTTGTATCTTTGATTTCAGGCCTTCTTTAGTTGGGCTTTGCATTTCAAGACTCTGATTTAAGGTTACTTTCCCTCTCTCCCCAGTTTTGCTTTTCATTTTCGATTTTGAGTGGATACATGTAGTATTTTCAATTTTAGGGCTTTGTTTTTTCATTTCCACCTTCTACCTTTTAATTTTTAGGTGATTTATGATTTGGAGCTTTGGATACATTTCGATTTTTATTTTTGATTTTTATGTGAGATTGCACTCTGTTTTCATACTCTGTTAGTATGTTTTCGATATGTAGAGTTTTAATCTGTGTACCTTGTGTGTATTTGCTCATGTTGATATACTAAACTTGTACAACTCTTTTTTTAGAAATGACTCAGACAATATACAAATTCTGTCTCGGATCCAATGACTCAGACAATATACAAATGAGTTAGTCTGGACAATCTTCTCAAGCATGACTTTGGTGTTGCTGTGTTCTTCATAACTTGCAAGGTACTTTCTGGACTTATTTATTTTACCGTTTGCCTATTTCCTTAACCGGTAAATCACTTACTTCAAAGGCTGCTCATTTGTTCCAGCAGTCATTTGTCATTTACCAGGACTTAATTTGTAGTTCTCTGTTAGGAGACTAAATTAGAAAGGTACACACAAATCTATAATTCCTTATTGACCATGATTGTGTTTGCTAAGTTGTTGGGCTTAGTGACACGATGAACTGCTTTACTTGTTTAAACTAGTGCACACCATATTGATCATCTCTAATTTCAATGACATCAATCTGGTTGGAGCATAATAAAATTAAGAAAAATTGAAGTTAGAACGTCCTTCCCGTTAAGGCAAGTGATGCACAAGCCGGAAGCCTCCGGTAGAATGATGAAATGGGCTGTCGAGTTAGGACAGTTTGAGATAGATTACAAGCCCCGAACTGCCATCAAAGGCCAAGCACTGGCTGACTTCTTGTTAGAGTTCCCTCCAGATTTTGAGGTTACCGGAGAAGAATGCATACCGGTACGCCCAGTTACCGAAGGGGATGCCGAAAGCCCCCAAATATGGTGGAACCTATATGTGGATGGAGCAGTGAACAACAACGGGGCAGGTGCTGGGATAAAATTTGTTAGCCTAGAGGGGCACCGAATTCAGAGTGCCATACACTTTGGCTTCAAGGCTACCAACAATGATGCGGAGTATGAGGCCCTGATTGCTGGCTTGAAACTAGCTCTAGAAATGAAGGTGGAATACTTGAATGTTTTTAGTGATTCCATGTTGATTGTGTGGCAAATCAAAGGGAGCTTCCAGAGCCGAGCCCCCCGCACTGAACTCTACATGAGGTATGCCCAAGAACTTATTAATAAGTTTAAAGTGCTAAATTTGAATCAGATCCCAAGGGTGGAAAATGCCAATGCCGATGCCCTTGCCAAGTTAGGATCCCAAAAAGAAGCTGTTCTGTTAGGGGTGATACCCCTCGAAGTCTAACTCCAGCCAAGTATCCATCGAGAGGAGGTTATGGAGATAATCTTTTCTATGAAAAGCCAGTGGACAACCCCAATTCGTGAGTACATCACCAGGGGGCGCTTCCGGAAGATAAAGATGAAGCCCGGAAACTCAAATACAAGGCTGCCCATTATGTGATCTATGATGGTATCCTATATAAGAGAGGTTTCAACCAACCTCTACTTAAGTGCATATCTGGAAATGAATGTGAATACATCCTAAGGGAAATTCACGAAGGCATCTGCAGCAATCACTCGGGGGTACCTCCCTTGCCCATAAGGTGCTTCGGTAGGGCTACTACTGGCCTACCTTGAAAGCTGATGCTTGTGACTTTGCTAAAGCCTACGATCAATGTCAAAGGTTTGCTAACTTCAACAGCAACCCGGTTGTGGACCTAAGGCCCATTGGAAGCCCCTGGCCCTTTGCAATATGGGGAATTGACTTGATTGAGGAGCTTCATAAAGGCAGAGGCGGTGTGAAATATGCTGTGGTAGCTGTTGACTACTTTACCAAGTGGGTTGAGGCGGAACCCCTGGCTACCATCACTGCCGGCAAACGGAAAGAATTTGTCAAGAGAGCCATTATATGTAGGTATGGAGTACCATACAAGCTAATTTCAGACAATGGCAAAGAATTTGATAGTAAGGAAATGAGGAGTCTATGTGAAGACTTGGGAATAAAGAAAGATTTTTCAGCCATATGCCACCCCCAAAGTAATGGGCAAACGGAGGCTGTGAACAAAATCATTAAGCACACTCTGAAAGCCAAGTTGGAAGATAAAAAGGGGAACTGGCCAGAGGAACTCCCAATGGTCTTATGGTCTTACAACACCACTCCCAGGTCCACTACCGGAGAGTCTCCCTTTGTCCTAGCCTACGGCTGTGAAGCCATGGTTCCTGTGGAATTTGGGACAGGGTCCTACCGAAGGGACAATTTCAGCCAAGAATCAAATGAAATAAATCAGAGGTTAGCCCTGGACATGCTAGAGGAAACCGCTGAAACTCGCGGCTTACCAGCAGAGGACCCACAAATACTATAACAACAAGGTACACCTTCGACCTCTCAAGGTTGGCGACCTAGTGCTGAGAAGAATGATGCCCAATATGCAGGTTCCCGGGCACGGAGCCTTCAGAGCAAATTGGGAAGGGCCTTACAAAAGAAAGTCTATTTTTTGGGAAAGCACCTACCACCTTGAAGACATGGATGGGAACACTATTCCCCGTGCTTGGAATGCCGAGCACCTGAAGAAATACTATCAGTAAGACTCTTTTCAAAGCGAATGTAGGCCTCTTTCAGGCTTAGGATGAATAAAGGCAACCTACTAGTTGTGGTTGTGTCATTTCCTATTCAGTTCTTAGGATTTCATGATTTTTAGTAGATGCCTGGGGGTAGTGGATGCACACCCTGTCTGGATGAAATTTAATGTAATCGTACTCTTTCAATTTTCAGTAAAAGTAGAAGTTGATTATTTCCTTTTACATTTACCACTTATAAATATTTTAGAAAGATATGGAAGACCTATAAGCATAGTTCTACATGGCAGCCAGGCTACCTGTTTGCACTAAATCACGCAAGCGTACGTGGTCACAAGTAATATATGAATAAGTCGAGTTCGTTCCCACAGAGATCTGGTTAAGGTTTTAATTCAGTTATTGTACCTATGCAACAATGTATGGTTATTACTCACTGCTAAGACAAATAACAAATTTGAGTTTTAATTAACTAAACTAACTAAGATGCAAATTATCAACTAAGAATTAACTAACTAACGATAATTAAAATCAAATTACTTACGCAATATGAACCATGGAATCCTAACTTCAATACAAACTTCCTTTAGAGATCATGCCCTTTTATCAATACATGTGGTGGTTACGATAACTAATCGGACAACACGAAATAAGTATACGTTACCTTTCAGTACACGCACACCAATCTACACAATATCCACATAAGATAGAAATCATGCAGGCACCAATTATGCTTAGACCCTATATGTCTATAGAATTTGAAAACATAATGGTTGAAGATCAAGTGTCCATAAGATTACATAAGGTAGTATGAGACGGTTAGAAACACACCACAAACATGAATAACATTCATGGACTTATGCTAGCATGGCAAGTTCTAAATCTAAAGATCCACTGTCGCTTCACTAAAGATTAACAAGATAGATGTTAGCTACGCATCTATATGAATTAAATACAACCCTGCAAGGATATCGCAAATTCACCACACATATATCAAGTTAAGCAATCAACATCTAAATTCCATAAGTAAATCCGTTAGAATCCCATGACAACGATTAGTTCATAATCGAACCTCTCGTCATCATGGGATCTGATGAAACCATGATAAAAACAAAGTATGAAAATATACAAATAAAACTAAGTAATTGATATGTAATGGTGTGTGTTTTTTCCGTCCCCCAAGATGTGTATTTATAGCCCCAAGTGTCCTCTTCTCCAAGTAATTGCCTTCTTTGAGTTGGAATAGAAGATTGGCAAATTCCATCTTTGAATGAAATAGAATTGCAAATTCCATGTATAAGTCTGATTCTGGAAGTTTCTGACCGTTCATGTGATTCCATAATGATTAGAATTAGCAAACAAAGCAATTTCCTTCTCAAAATCGGTTTCCAGCAGCATTCTGTCCGAGTCTGGCGGTGGCAGGCGCGTCCGCGCGCCATTTTAGTGTAAAACGGGCGCTCCCGCGCTCTCCAAAATCCTTTCAGCAATTCTACCAGCGCGGCCGCGCTCCAAAACAGTGCAAATCCGGCGCACCCGTGTTCTGCATTCTGCCAGAAATATTTTTATGCTCTAGAAGATTCTCCAAGCTTCGCGTGGACAGCTTACAGGCCTCAAACGGACTTGTAGAACTCCAGATATGGCCAAAACAAAGTAGACTGCGCAACCTACCGGCAAATCCGAATTTCCTACAATTTGCTCATTTCTCTTCCGTTTTCTCTTCCGATTCTTTTGCCACTTCCCGTTCTTCAATTCTTGAATTATGAATCCTCATGGTAGCCTAGGGAAATTCACCACCCTTCATTCCAAAGCTCAATTTAAACTCCAAGACCAACAAAAATCAACAATCATAGCTGGCATTTTGCTAACCTGCATAGCTACACAAAACATATTAAAACACACAAATACTTGAGATATAAGCGATCAATTTAAGCCAAAATGAAGCGATCCAAGTGGATAAAAATCCACTTATCACACCCCCAAACTTAAACCGATGCTTGTCCTCAAGCATAAACATAAAAATCTATCTACACTAACTAGTACCACTTCCGTAGGTGATCACGGTTGCATTTGGCATATGCAACAAGCCCTTTAAACCCCTAGGCAGCCCTAGTGGACGAGTAAGGTCTCGTGAGGGCCTATAGTGAATGTACCCACAAAATCCAACTGACACAAACGACACAAACAATGCAATGCATGAATGCAACTAATATGAAAATGCAACAATCCCCTTCAAACTAACCAAAACCAACTAGCAAGCAAATATCTTAGAGAATGCAACTAAATCCAAATAGAGCTCGACCAAGTTCCCGTATACTAACAATACATGAACAGAAACGTGCGTGTGTGCAATGCTCATCAGAAATACTCCCAAAACTAGGTCAAAAATCATACATGCTCTTCGTCAAGACAATCACAGGTTTATAAATAGAATAGACTGTAGACACTTCATAACCTAAGAACACCTCCATCCTTATCCAAGGTAGACAGAAATTCATGCTTTATTACTAACTACTACGACCCATATATACAAGCATGCTTATTTAACCGTGCAATGGATGAGACCCCAAAAGGCTTATACAATAATACCTTTGTAGTTAGCGTTAGGTTAGTGGATCCCAGACTAATAAAAGCCTTAGGTCACTAGGCACAAAGTCCCCGCGAACTTAATAGCTCGAGTATTAAAGAGCCCACCCTAGTTAATTTTGCATAAAAACAATTGAAACTTTTGATTTTTTTTTCTTTTTTTTTTATTTTTTTCTGTTTTTTTTTTCAATCTGGAATGAGAATTCTCAATTCCAACCCTAGACTACTCATATAAATATGACCCGGCTACTAGCCATTTGACATCTAGCCATTATTAACAAATATTTACAATTAAGCATGAAATCCCTATTTTCCCCCAAACTTAGACTTTAGTGCTACTACACTATCAAAGGAATAACGAAAATTCTAAATATAATCAGGTGATTAAATCTCTAAACATCCAACAAGCATGACCCTAACCTAGCCCAAAAGCACCCAATGAGTCTGTGTAAAAGTTTTGTTTCCGAAACACATAAGTCAATTTCATAGAAACTATAAGTCAACCCTCTATTCACCATTACCACACTCAATTAGACACCTACCTACCAATCAGAATAAGCTCGCTCTACGGGATCATGAAATATGCATGCCATGCAAATGCAACTAATATGAACTCACATGGTATACGAAAAATAAAAACAGAATGTCCTATATGAAACAAACATAATTAATACGAACATAAATGCATAAACTACTATGAATATGCAAAGCATGAAATCCTATATGAACACATAATACAACAACTACTAATCCCTCAAACCACCCCCAAACTTAAAATATTCAATGTCCGCATTGAATGGAAGTAAATACGAGGAAAAGTAGAAAACATACCTTGGGTTGCCTCCCAAGAAGCGCTTCTTTAACGTCAATAGCTTGACGTTACTTCCAAACCTCCATTAAGGATGATAATAGTTTGCCTGGTCCTCTCTTCGTGAGACTTCATCGTCATCACGGCAACACACTTTCTGCCCCTTCTCCTCGCTTGGCCTATTCGTGTAACAACTATGTCCTATTCCAATGCCTTCATCGGTTCACCCAAAATCTGTCAATTTGTAGAACAACACACACTCGCGGGCTTCGGTTGAATATAATGGAGGAGGGTAAATGCAAGTTGCTGAAGCCTTTAGTTCCTCAAAGAGAACTTCCTCCATTGGCTCTAATGTGCTACCTCCATCTTTAAACTCTGAGACAAGTAGAAGACCTGCATCTTTCCCATGTTCTTCATCCTCTTGGTACGCACATACAAATTCTTGAAATTTGCGTAGCTCATCAGTGTCTGTCCCAAATAGTGCCCTTTCCAAATCATCCACCATCCTAACATGATCAAATTCCTCACATGGCTTGCGAATGCTCACCTCACCTTGGAATTTGTCTTTCTCAATTAAGCATGCAGCACCTTGCTCCAAGTCACCGTTATTTTCTGGAATTGCCTCTGGTATGAATTGATGTTTCTCATGTTCCAATGATCTCACAGCTTGAGCAACTAGTGTCTCCAAATAATTGATAGACTCCTCGTTACTCTTTACAAGCATCCTAAGCTCCTCCATAGTAACAACCTCATCTGACTGAAAAGTAGGAGTAGGTTGCTGATGTTGAAACTCTTCACTTCCAAAGAAATATGACATATCTGGAACATCTTGCTGGTACTGTTGAGGATGGTATTGAAAATATGGTTGTTCCTCATAAGTGACATATGGATCAACTTCTTCGTAGTAACAATATTGTGAGGTCTCATGAACGCCCAAACACTGCTCACATTGCTGAGGCATGGATGTCCTCGAATATGCCCACCATGGCAACTCCTCTTATGCCATCTTCAAACACTCAAGTACCTGAACACACCGAACTAAACAAGATAGGTAAGAAATCCAAGTCAGTGAACGCTAACGACCACTATTGACAAGCACATAAACCAAAAATAAAACACCGATGATCCCCGGCAGCGGCGCCAAAAACTTGTTTGCACTAAATCACGCAAGCGTACGTGGTCACAAGTAATATATGAATAAGTCGAGTTCGTTCCCACAGAGATCTGGTTAAGGTTTTAATTCAGTTATTGTACCTATGCAACAATGTATGGTTATTACTCACTGCTAAGACAAATAACAAATTTGAGTTTTAATTAACTAAACTAACTAAGATGCAAATTATCAACTAAGAATTAACTAACTAACGATAATTAAAATCAAATTACTTACGCAATATGAACCATGGAATCCTAACTTCAATACAAACTTCCTTTAGAGATCATGCCCTTTTATCAATACATGTGGTGGTTACGATAACTAATCGGACAACACGAAATAAGTATACGTTACCTTTCAATACACGCACACCAATCTACACAATATCCACATAAGATAGAAATCATGCAGGCACCAATTATGCTTAGACCCTATATGTCTATAGAATTTGAAAACATAATGGTTGAAGATCAAGTGTCCATAAGATTACATAAAGTAGTATGAGACGGTTAGAAACACACCACAAACATGAATAACATTCATGGACTTATGCTAGCATGGCAAGTTCTAAATCTAAAGATCCACTGTCGCTTCACTAAAGATTAACAAGATAGATGTTAGCTACGCATCTATATGAATTAAATACAACCCTGCAAGGATATCGCAAATTCACCACACATATATCAAGTTAAGCAATCAACATCTAAATTCCATAAGTAAATCCGTTAGAATCCCATGACAACGATTAGTTCATAATCGAACCTCTCGTCATCATGGGATCTGATGAAACCATGATAAAAACAAAGTATGAAAATATACAAATAAAACTAAGTAATTGATATGTAATGGTGTGTGTTTTTTCTGTCCCCCAAGATGTGTATTTATAGCCCCAAGTGTCCTCTTCTCCAAGTAATTGCCTTCTTTGAGTTGGAATAGAAGATTGGCAAATTCCATCTTTGAATGAAATAGAATTGCAAATTCCATGTATAAGTCTGATTCTGGAAGTTTCTGACCGTTCATGTGATTCCATAATGATTAGAATTAGCAAACAAAGCAATTTCCTTCTCAAAATCGGTTTCCAGCAGCATTTTGTCCGAGTCTGGCGGTGGCAGGCGTGGCCGCGCGCCATTTTAGTGTAAAACGGGCGCTCCCGCGCTCTCCAAAATCCTCTCAGCAATTCTACCAGCGCGGCCGCGCTCCAAAACAGTGCAAATCCGGCGCTCCCGCGCTCTGCATTCTGCCAGAAAAATTTTTATGCTCTAGAACATTCTCCAAGCTTCGCGTGGACAGCTTACGGGCCTCAAACGGACTTGTAGAACTCCAGATATGGCCAAAACAAAGTAGACTGCGCAACCTACCGGCAAATCCGAATTTCCTACAATTTGCTCATTTCTCTTCCGTTTTCTCTTCCAATTCTTTTGCCACTTCCCGTTCTTCAATTCTTGAATTATGAATCCTCATGGTAGCCTAGGGAAATTCACCACCCTTCATTCCAAAGCTCAATTTAAACTCCAAGACCAACGAAAATCAACAATCATAGCTGGCATTTTGCTAACCTGCATAGCTACACAAAACATATTAAAACACACAAATACTTGAGATACAAGCGATCAATTTAAGCCAAAATGAAGCGATCCAAGTGGATAAAAATCCACTTATCACTACCATCCAGAACTAGGGAGTAGTAGTGAATATACCTATTAGCTTAATAGGTTGAAATTATCAGAATTTTAAATTTTTCATGATTGATACCAGACATGTATGGAACCTTGAGTGGTTCACATGGCTTACTTGGTCATCAGGGCATGTATGGAACCTTGATCGGCATGCATGACTCCCTCCAACTTTTGGGCTTGTGTGGTACCCTGATCGGCACACTTGGACCCCTTCAATACCAGACATGTATGGAACCTTGAGTGGTTCACATGGCTTACTTGGTCACTAGGGCATGTATGGAACCTTGATCGGCATGCATGACTCCCTCCAACTTTTGGGCTTGTGTGGTACCCTGATCGGCACACTTGGATCCCTTCAATACCAGACATGTATTGAACCTTGAGTGGTTCACATGGCTTACTTGGTCACTAGGGCATGTATGGAACCTTGATCGGCATGCATGACTCCCTCCAACTTTTGGGCTTGTGTGGTACCCTGATCGGCACACTTGGATCCCTTCAATACCAGACATGTATGGAACCTTTAGTGGTTCACATGGCTTACTTCGTTACTAGGGCATGTATGGAACCCTGATCGGCATGCATGACACCCTCCATTACTTGGGCTTGTGTGGAACCCTAGCCGGCACACCTGGATCCCTCCTCTTTTAATCATGTATGGAACCGTGATTGGCATACATCGATCTTTTAATCATCTACCTACACGATTATAATAATTAACTCGTATGGATTATCAAATACTTTACTAATGTAGCCTTGCAGGAATGGCTTACATGGCATTATCACACGTAATTTATCAAAATAGCTAGGGCTCCCGGAACAAAGGCTTCCAGGCTGAGCCTCCGGTACCCCAGGCTACCGAACAGGGTTACCGCCAAATGGGACTTCCAAGGCCAAGTTCCCGTCTTTGGGGCTCCCATATACTATAGGGTTACCGGACGGTACCCCCACACCAGAAATAACAGTCTCACGGACTAAGGTACAAGTAGTTTATCATTTCTGTGCAACCTAGCCAGGTATGTGCTACTATAACTACTCAAGTACACTTTCCATATCATGTTACCATCCTATTGTTCAATTCTTGATTCATGATTTATCATCTATTTCATTTATTCAACGTAAATATGGCATATATCCTCTAAATACTCGTATAAGCTTGCCTTAAGATTAGTTAGGAGAGCTATATTATTCGATTATTGTGTTTATTCATAAGATATAGTAATTGCCCTTCTTACTTAGCAGATCGATACCTTAGGGTGAGAATGAACTTAGAGTGTGAATCGTGACAACTGTCATTTTCGAATTAGTTCTTGTTGAGTAGTCAGTAAATGATTCATATGCGACTAAGTTAGAAAAGCACAATATTTACCTGTGTATTAGTTATGGTAACCTGCAAGCACTTATCGCCGAACACTCATACGAAAGATATTAAAGGCATAGCCAGTTCTAATACGATGTCTATATCACAAAGGATCAGGTTATAAAATAAACATGCACTACATGGATAATATAAGTTCGAAAGCACCAGGCCCGAGGCCATAAAACGATCACAAATTCAAAAGTTACATTTATGGAGCGTTATAGGAGCCCAGCCCCTTGATAAGAAACCCAGAGTTCATAAACCAAGCAAGATAAAAGTTCGAGTACGTTAAACAAAATACGTGATAGGATAACCGGGGAAGAGTACGCTTAAGTAGAAGGTGCATCTTTGGTAGCCTCTGAGATAGGGGAGTCCTCGACAAGATCATTCTTTGTGTCAAAATTGCCTGGAGCATCCTCAACCGCCTTGACGGGAGCCTCAACCTTAGAATTAGAGGTAAGAGTATGTTCAACAATGTCCTTTTGAGCAGCCGGAGGTGCAGATGCATCCTTAGGCTTGGCAGCCCCATCTTTGGCAGCCTCTGCCTTGAAGCCTTCAACTTGTGCCACAGCATCCTCACCTAGGAGCGACCAGTCCAAGTCTGGCATCACTCTCCAAGTTGACTTCATATAATCTGTGGTACCCTTGGCGAAGCCCAACTTGTACCTCTCCGGGAGTGCCTCCTTCAGTCTCCTTACCGAACCCTGCAGCGAATCAACTTGCATCTTCAATTCTTTTACCTATGAAGCATGGGCAGCCGCCCTATCCTCCTTCTCCTTACCCTGATCAAGAACCTGCTTATTCAGTTTATCTTTCTCCTTGGTTAAAATCGACACATCACTCTTCAGCTTCTTATTAACATCAACTTGCTTCTTCTTCTCTTCTTTCATAACTTGCATATCACTCTTCAATTGTTTCATCTCTTCACGAAGCAGCATGTCACCTCGGGTAGCCAAGGCAAGCTGATTGGAGAGCCTAAGTTGATGAAAGAAACTCTCACCCGTTGAGAACAACATAGACCTTGCGTCATCGGAAGTCTTTTGCTTAACCCGTCCGGCTATTGTTTCCATAGGTATCTGCTCACCACACATCTGATAAAACTGCTCCACGTCATTCATGGTGACCCCTGCTGAGAAACCTTGACCATCTTAGAAGATCGGGTTTCCGGAGTGAATTTCAAACCCCCGGAAGCCTGTGAGAGTCTGCGTTTTTCAACAGCAGAGGGCTCAGCCTTGACAGATATGGAAGTAGGAACTTGGGAAACCGGGGTAGCCTTGATAGGGGTCTCCAGCATCATTAGCTCATCCTCGGGAAACAAGTCCTCGTATTTGTCAGGTGGCTTAATGAATGATGGCACTGATCCTGACATACCTGAGGAAGCAAGAGAATAATGATGTTACAAATATAGAAAGGAATATCAACATAAAACCATGTATGCACAGATATGAAAGCAGACAAATATGCATAATATAAACGGATGCAGACAAAGAAAGCAATGTGTCAACATAGAAAGTTGAGTGAGGTTGCATCGACCGGAAGCCTCATCACCAGTTTCACCCTTTCTAGGGGTACCCTGAGGAACAGATCCATCCTTAGATCCCTCACCGATACCCCTCAATGGGACATGTTTAAGTTTAGAAAATCCCAGTTTCTCAAGGGTTGCCGGTACAAGCAAACTTTCACCATCACCCAACTCGGCGGCAAGCTTCATAACCTTTTTAGCTTTTTTTTCTTCAATCCCACTAAGGGGAGTCTGCACTGGGATCCCTAGGGAGCACGGTAGAGGGGAAGAAAATTATAACCTGTAGTGCAACCAAAGGGGCTATAGAAGAAAGCGAATGATAAAGGCTTACCGGGAGACAAGTTAAACTCTGTTCGAACCCCTTCACAGTCATAGCAATATAAGAACTGTTCCAAGCAATCATATATCCCCTTCTTATTACCCTTTATACATCTCCCCTGCCTGTTCTTCCAGGATGTGAGGTAAAAAACACCAACTTTCCTACCAACATCCTTCAACTGGTAGAAGTGACCCAACTCTCTGGCGGTAAGGGGAACTAAGAAGGCTTGATCATAAAGAATATACATACAGGCGGCAACCCTAAAAGAGTTAGGTGTCAGCTACATAGGGGCAACATCATAGAAAGCTAGTAGATCGGCAAAGAACGGGTGCAGAGGAATGGAGAATCCTAACTTAAAGAATGAAGCAGACAACACGACATTCAGTATGGCTTGGTGAGGCTCAAAATTGTCAAATTTGTGACACCTCTCGCCGGCACTAGGCACTACCAGGCTGCATCCTAGATCACATAGCTCTAGCAATCTCTCTAATATATCTACATTCATGGTGGAATCCATGTCTTCGCATGCAGGCACGAAACTCGCAGGGACATGGGGCTTCCGTTCAACCCCAATCACCATCGTAACTTCAACATGTTCCTCCTCATCCACCAAGTCCTCATTATTAAAAAGCATACCAGCCGACTCTCCTTCCTCATCAGTATTGGAACTCAGAATAATCCTTTCGGCATCCTTGATGATGGAGCTCGACGAACCCGTCTCCAAGGAAGGATCTGGGTACCGACTCACAATCTCAGCCTCGAAAGGATCGATTACCTCCACTCGAGAGCGAGTCCTGAAGCTTACGGACGGCTTGGATTGTAATAAAGGCTGAGAGATAAGCACCTCATTTAAATGAGTAGACCAAGAATCGGAAGGTTGCCTAGAAATGTGAGATAGATTGCCAGGGAATCGTGGTGAACCCTCAGAAGAGGCTGAGGTTGACATCTGCAACCAAAAAGAGGAAGCAGGTTAACAAAGAGAGGATGGGAATTGAACAATCTAGAGTTGGTAAGCATGAAAGGGTCATCTAAATCTGATCAAGGGGTACCCAAAATACGCAGGCCAAAAGAAAGTCAGAGTTTAAGGAAGAGTTATCGACGTAACAGCTTAACGTGGTGGTGTTGAGGCTACCCGACCAAAGCGAAAATCGCGGTAAGCTTCCTAGGGCACTATGGCCATACCCAAACCTATAATTCACAAATGTTAATTTAACAAAACAAGTCTAAAGCGTCAAAACTCAATTAGAACACACATCAAACATAGTATGGGCAACAAATAGAACGACCGAGAGGGCAACCAACTTACGGATCACCTCAAACCCTTTAGGCAAATATGCTATTATCAGAAATTCGTACATGCATTTTTAAGGGTAAGACATATGGATCTAATCTAGATACAATTCGAAAATTGAGAAAAACAATAAGACTCTACGATTAAATGGACTCGGTTCAGGTAAATCAAATCAAGCAGCATGCAATGACTATCGGAGTCACGAATCGGCTATCCATTCAAAAGTACGAGCAAACATAAGTATACAGAAACAAGTATATGAAGAATACAATTAGACATTCACATAAGAGTTCTACGCACAATAACCGCATTAACTAAAGAAAATAAGTTGTGGATATTGAATGCTTACTTGGGTAAGTTGAAGTTGCGAGTATATGGGTGACCTAGCCTTCACCGAAAAAGTTTTCGTCGGAAACTCTAAGAAATCCTTTGCTTGCTTAAGAGAGAGTATTATGCGAGGATGGAAAGAAAAGTGAAGAGACTAAACGTATGATAATATATAAAGAAAGGGGTTAAAGAGGCGTGTCCTCCTAAGCCAATGAATTTGGCACAAAAAACGAGGCCAAGTGGAGGTGTGTTTGCATAGGAAATGAACCATCCCATACTTATCTTCAAATCAAGCCGTAGAGTTTGAGTTTTACCCTTCCTTTTTAGATAATTAACCCATTTTATTTCTAAGAAATAAAATTGATTAATCTAACATTGAATGAATAAAATAGAAGGCTCCCATTTTCATTTCTAATTCGGGCTTCCGTAGTATAATTACAAGGGTTATCGAATGAAAATGCTGACATTATTCCAAACACTTATAATAATAGATTTTCGATATTTATGCACCTTGTCATATCGAGTTGATGAGAGTGTGAGGATCCAGATTTTTGCTGAGAAATTAAGTAAACGGTACCCTGTGAATAATAGGTTCCCCTTGCACACAGTGCTTCAGGGAACCGGGGGGTAGTTGTTGTGACCAAAATCTTGCATGGGTTAGATTTAGGCCCACTAGAGGATTAGGGTCCAGACCCATGAGGAAAATAAGTGATCTGTCAGGCTTCCAAGGGCCCGTGGCAGCCCTAGGGGTTACCATGTGCATGGCAGTAAAGAAATGTATGGCTTAGGGTCCCAAGGGCATCCTCTTGTAGGTAACCTGTAACCATCACCAGTCATCCCGAAGGGCTTCCAGAGTAGCTTCCATGATCGGGGTACCGGAGGGGTTACCGGAGCCAGGCTACCGGTGGTACCCCCAATTCCCATTAGAAACCCAATAAGGTTATGAGTTCAGATAAGGACAGCCACTAGATAGAGCTTTCGGAATATCTGCTGCAGCTAAGTTACCAGAGCGGGCTACCAGTTGGGCTACCGGGTGGTACCCCTGGTTTCCGTCGGAAGCCTGATTAGGCTTCCGTTTCAGATAAGGCAGACCTCCTATTTTTTAGGAACACATCTATATCACTTAAAAACACTCCTAAACAGATATATATTCAGTTATTAGAGGATATATGTCATATTTGCTTGATAAATGACACAAAATCATGATAATTCATATATTCTTGAGATAAACATCAAGGAATGGGCTTCCAACAGTCCTAATACAGCTTGGTAACGTGATTATATACATAATACACGATTATTATCAGAAATATCAGTCATAATCCCTTCAGAAATGGGATAATTCATCATAAACAACCGAATATATCATAATAGAACTATATACAGGCTTGATCCACTATAAATAGTGGTATGTAGGCAGTTTACGGGATCTCTTAGACACTTTGACACCTCGAGTAAGCATAGAGCACGTACACTCTTGTGTGACGCAACATTGTTAGGGTTCTTGGCAGGCCAACGCATCATCATTGCACGGCCCTTGAGATCTAATCCCATAGATTCAGTCCGATCCTTCCGAGGAAGCACATCCCGTGTTCTTCGGTAACCCTAGTCGTGAGCCTTTCCGGGAGGTTAGCTATTGATCTCCAACTGCGAGCCTTTCTGGGTGGTTGGACGATTCCGTATTCATTGGCGTTATTCCAGCAACAGGCCTCCTAATTTGTTGTGACAAATTCCTCCTACAACAGTTTGTTTATAAAAAAAGATTTTCTTTTGTATAAAAACTAATGAAGTTCTCCTGATACTTGGGCTTACTGTGACAACCATGTAGATTCTATTTCACTTCACTAGACTATATGTAACTTCGAAGTATGGCATGTTTGGCCATTATGTGAGAGTCGTCTTAATGATACATATTGTTATGCTTGATCTTGATTATACATATTTTCTCATTTTCTTTGTTCATTATTGTCACACAATCACTTGATTCTTCTCTTAGTATGCTCTATTTCCAATTTTCTTATCATTGTTTTAGTTTTCTGATGTGTTCTTCTTTTTAATTTTTTGCAGTTTGAACTTTGTAGGTCTAATATTAACATTGTGAACTATGATATCACAGATTTTCAGGTTTTTAAACCAAATTTTTTCTTTATAATTTTCATGGCTTAAACACTGTTATGTTAATTTATGTTTATGTTTTCTTTTTTGTTCCAAGATTTATTTGCTCGAAAATACAGTGTTCTTTGATTTTTTGAGATCGACCATGTTATGATTTTGATATATTTTAAGAATTGTTGTTATTGAGAAAGATGGGGTGCAATTCTTTTTTGGCAATTTGTTTCACCAAGTGTTTGATGTAATGTCCGAAACAAGTAATAAACTTTGAATACAAATGTCTTCTACTTTTACAATTTGAAATTGTTCAATTTTACTATTTAATTTAGTTTCTCTCTTTTTGGCAGGTTTGTTTTATAGATCAAGAAGGGATTGTGAGATACCATTGCATAGAAAGAAGTTTGTTTTTATTTATGTTTCTCTAACCTTTCCAATTATAGTTGAAAGTTTGCTTTTTGATTATACTGAATTTGAAGTAGAGAAAGACGAACCCGCACCACATTTTAGAACTATATGTGTGCATAATTTTTATGTCTAATAAATGATATTTACAATAATTCTCTTTAAGATTTATATACTTTAACTATCAAAGCCTTACCTTAACTATTTTGAAATCTTCCGATGGATGCAAACTTATGTATTATAATTTTTACATTTCGTAGGCCACAGTGTGGGTTCTCATGTCTAAAATATTAAATATTGTGGGAGATTCTTAAGTATCGATCATGGATATATGTCAAAAAAGAAAGTGAATGAGGAGGAGCATCTGACATTATAGGATCTAAAACTGTTTTTTAACACAAAATTAATAGAAAAAAATAATAATTTTAAGGCCATGCGAAGCGGGCAAACATACTAGTATCAAGTAGTTACAGTAAACAATATATATGCTGCAGAACTTATATTACTTGACATATCAAGTTGTTACAGTGAATTAATATTATAGACAGATAGATTAGATATTCGATGTCACACGGGATTAGAGACAATAATATTATAAAATAGGAGGATCTAGTAAATAATGTATTATATATATTTTAGGAAAATTATGCCCTATACGTACTTTTCTATTTTATTTCCAAATATATTGTGCTTACTTTTTCTTTCCAGATATACGGTTTCTTCTCTTTTAATATTTCAAAAATATGATCCCTACTCTCTCAATTGTTGTTGCCTTCTTCTCTAATTGTTGCATCTCCGCCGGTCACCCTCTACACCACTCCTTTTCCCGGCGCCGCTAGGCGACACCTCCTTCTCCGGTGAACCTCCATTTCCGGCGAACCTCATTCTCTGGCAACGTCCATTTTTGGTGAACCTCCGTCGGTCACCCTCACCACCACTCCTTTTCCGGCACCACCAGGCGACACCTCCTTCTCCGACGAACCTTCATTTCCGGCGAACCTCCATTTCCGACAAGAGGATGCCGGGAAAGGAGAAAGAACAGGGGAGGGGGGAGATGATGGTGAACGAGAAAGAGATGCAAAGACAAAGAGAGAACCGTATATTTACAAATTATAAGTCATAGTCGTATTTTTTAAAAAAAAAAATTAGTAAACCTGTAGTTTTAAAAAAAGGTGCTATATTCTATGTGATAAAATTTAAATTATATATATCTATACTATACTATTATAAGCGAAACAGGGTATAATTGGTTCGTTGGTCGGTTGGTTAACACCTTCCCAAAAAGTTTGTTAACACCTTCCAAAAATGAAAAATTAATTTAAAATGCATATAAAATTTTATCGAACTTAATAATAAATTCTTTTAATTACACTCCAATTAATATTCAATTACATGCTCTTTTAGTTATATTTGAATTAAAATTCTTCACATACAACAAACTTTTTTAGACTCTTTCAATTACTTGGAAATCAAATATTTTCAAAATCAATTTAAATAATTTTAATATCATATATTTATTAACAAATTATAAATCTATCTATATTATACTATTATAAGCGAAACAGGGTATGATTGGTTCGTTGGTCGGTTGTTTAACACCTTCCCAAAAAGTTTGTTAACACCTTCCAAAAATGAAAAAATAAATTAAAATGCATATAAAATTTTATTTATTCTATACTATACTATTATAAGCGAAACAGGGTATAATTGGTTCGTTGGTCGGTTGGTTAACACCTTCCCAAAAAGTTTGTTAACACCTTCCAAAAATGAAAAAAAATTAAAATGCATATAAAATTTTATCTAACTTAATAACAAATTCTTTTAATTACACTCCAATTAATATTCAATTACATGCTCTTTTAGTTATATTTGAATTAAAATTCTTCACCTACAACAAACTTATTTAGACTCTTTCAATTACTTGGAAATCAAATATTTTCAAAATCAATTTAAATAATTTTAATATCATATATTTATTAACAAATTATACATCTATCTATACTATACTATTATAAGCGAAACATGGTATAATTGGTTAGTTGGTCGGTTGTTTAACACCTTCCCAAAAAGTTTGTTAACACCTTCCAAAAATGAAAAAATAAATTAAAATGCATATAAAATTTTATCTAACTTAATAACAAATTCTTTTAATTACATTCCAATTAATATTCAACTACATGCTATTTTAGTTATATTTGAATTAAAATTCTTCACCTACAACCAACTTTTTTAGACTCTTTCAATTACTTGAAAATCAAATATTTTCAAAATCAGTTTAAATAATTTTAATATCATATATTTATTAACAAATTATAAATCTATCTATACTATACTATTATAGCGAAACAGAGTATAATTGGTTCGTTGGTCGGTTGGTTAACACCTTCCCAAAAAGTTTGTTAACACCTTCCAAAAATGAAAAAATAAATTAAAATACATATAAAATTTTATCTAACTTAATAACAAATTCTTTTAATTACACTCCAATTAATATTCAATTACATGCTCTTTTAGTTATATTTGAATTAAAATTCTTCACCTACAACAAACTTTTTTAGACTCTTTCAATTACTTGGAAATCAAATATTTTCAAAATCAATTTAAATAATTTTAATATCATATATTTATTAACAAATTATACATCTATCTATACTATACTATTATAAGCGAAACATGGTATAATTGGTTCGTTGGTCGGTTGTTTAACACCTTCCCAAAAAGTTTGTTAACACCTTCCACAAATGAAAAAATAAATTAAAATGCATATAAAATTTTATCTAACTTAATAACAAATTCTTTTAATTACATTCCAATTAATATTCAACTACATGCTATTTTAGTTATATTTGAATTAAAATTCTTCACCTACAACCAACTTTTTTAGACTCTTTCAATTACTTGGAAATCAAATATTTTCAAAATCAGTTTAAATAATTTTAATATCATATATTTATTAACAAATTATAAATCTATCTATACTATACTATTATAGCGAAACAGGGTATAATTGGTTCGTTGGTCGGTTGGTTAACACCTTCCCAAAAAGTTTGTTAACACCTTCCAAAAATGAAAAAATAAATTAAAATACATATAAAATTTTATCTAACTTAATAACAAATTCTTTTAATTACACTCCAATTAATATTCAATTACATGCTCTTTTAATTATATTTGAATTAAAATTCTTCACCTACAACCAACTTTTTTAGACTCTTTCAATTACTTGGAAATCAAATATTTTCAAAATCAATTTAAATAATTTTAATATCATATATTTATTAACAAATTATAAATCTATCTATACTATACTATTATAAGCGAAACATGGTATAATTGGTTGCTTGATCGGTTAACACCTTCCCAAAACATTTGTTAACACCTTCCAAAAATGAAAAAATAAATTAAAATGCATATAAAAATTTATCTAACTTAATTACAAATTCTTTTAATTACACTCCAATTAATATTCAATTACATGCTCTTTTAGTTATATTTGAATTAAAATTCTTCACCTGCAACCAACTTTTTTAGACTCTTTCAATTACTTGGAAATCAAATATTTTCAAAATCAATTTAAATAATTTTAATATCTTATATTTATTAACAAATTATAAATCTAACTATAATATAATATTATAAGCGAAACAGGGTATAATTGGTTCGTTGGTCGGTTGGTTAACACCTTCCTAAAAAGTTTGTTAACACTTTCCAAAAATGAAAAAATAAATTAAAATACATATAAAATTTTATTTAACTTAATAACAAATTCTTTTTATTACACTCCAATTAATATTCAATTACATACTCTTTTAGTTATATTTGAATTAAAATTCTTCACCTACACCCAATTTTTTTAGACTCTTTCAATTAGTTGGAAATCAAATATTTTCAAAATAAATTTAAATAATTTAAGTATCACATATTTATTAACAATTTACAACAAATTATAAATCAACAGAGTGAAAACAAACTAAAACTATATAATAAATAGTAAAATTTCACACAATTACAAATTAATATTAAATTCTATTTTAGACAAATATTACATTATGGATTATTATGGATTCATAATTTGAATATGGTAATATCAACCAAAATTTGAATGTAAGTATATTTGATACTTTCATTTATATTTATATTATTATAATAAAATATAACAATATATCATATAATTAAACGATTATTATTTAATAATTTAGATGTTATGCCAATATTATATTAAGTAATACATATGAGATTTATAATTATTAAAATATAAATAAAATATTATTTAAATTTGAAAAACTGTGCATCGCACACTATTATAAGTAAAACAAGATATATTTGGTTAGTTTTTTGGTTGGTTAATGCCTTCCAAAAAAATTGTTAATACTTTCCTAAAACTAACAAGTTAAAAATTTATATTAAAAATATTAATCTATTTATTATAAACAACAAAATTCACCAATAATGCACAAAATCATATTTTTATAAAATTGAAAAATGTGTTTAAAATTCAGTTACATTATATTTAACTTATTAAAAAATAAAAAACCACATATTTTTTATAATTATAAACGTTTTCAATTATATCCCTATTGGAATCATCGCCCGCACACACTTCTTCCTACGATTCTTTCTTCTACGCTTTTAGGTTATACTAAATAATTTTTTAAAAATATCTATTGAATTCTTAAGATATTTAACAATAAACTTAAAAATAATATTAAATTAATGATGAACATATGTAAATTTAAAATTAATAATAAATTTTTTTTTAAATAAATTAAAATTTATATTAAATCAAAAAATTAATATATTAATTAATAATAATAATATATGATAGCCCGTGCTGTGAAGCACGGGTTATAGGCTAGTAATATTATATGAGCGGTTCGGTTTTTCAATTTTGTTTTTCGGTTTTACAATCCAATTTCGTTTTTCGATTTTTTTTTTTTTGCTAACCTCTAGTCGAAACTGGGTCATTTGTTAAATCTGAACCATATTTTCTGAATGATTTAAAATCTGAATGAATGATAAATCTGGATGATGGATGAACAATGTCGTTTGATAAATAGTTTTAAAATTTTCTGAATGAAATATTTACTCGCTAAATTGATTAAATTAATTTATATTTTATAAATTTATTTATTTGAATAATATAAATTTAAGAAAAATACTAAAGGTACCAAATTGGGTACAACAATATTTACAAAATGCAATTTGTTAGATTATAATTGGTTATAACTTAGTCATATGTAACGGACTTTCACATCGATATCAACTAATAATAAAATTTAGTATTATCACATCATTGATGCCAAATTATTTTGTAACAATTTTGGTACCCAATTTAGTACCACTACCATTACTCTAAATATAATATTTATAAAAAACATAAATATTTGTACTAACACCAAATTTTTTAATGTCATAGCATAATATTTGGAAATCAAATAAATTAATTTGAAAGCTTTAAGGAAAAAAAATTATGTACTACAGTAATTTCATTTTTATAATAAACCCTTAAATTATTTTTTCATAAAATAAAGATGAATACATAACGAGAATTATTTTAATATATAAATAATATCAACTGTAAAGCATCTCATATGAGGTGAGTGAATGATACATTATTTATTATTTGAACCATCCAGATACATTTTGAAGGGGCAGTCGTCATGGAAAAAATTGGTTCGTTCAGAAGAAGTTTGGATTTCAAAAATGCAAAACAAACAATATGGATGGTCAAAACAGAACCGTCCAGTCCAGATTCACTCATCCAGTTGTTAACAACTTGTACTTTTATAAAAGGCTTAAGAGGATTTTTGACCTTAAAGTATTAATATATTTGATTTTCAAACCTTAAAGTTTAGAAATCAGAAAATAAAACCCTCACGTATGACTTTGTTGGATAAAAAACCTTTCAATCTCAAAATTATTAAAAACAACTAAAATCAAGGGTAATATAGTAACAGCACAATTATTCACTAGTACTGCATAAAATTTAATAGAATAATACACAATCTGATTCTCTTCGATCAAAATAACGACCCTAGTGTTCTCAGCTAGGGCTTATGCCTGTGAAAGTTTGAAATCCGTATACTACCAAATTGAGTTCTCGGGATGTCAAATAGCAGAGATTTAAATGGAGGATCTACTCTAAATGGTATGTAAATGCTTCAATTTGAGTTTATAAATAGTTCCTCTTATTGAATACCAAATGTGTGTTAGTCGTATATATGTATATATATGTCAAAATCTTTAAAGTTGTAATATCTATTTTTTGATTAATTTTATGATAGTACATTATGGAGTTTGTTTATGTTTCTCTGTGTATGTGTCCATATATCAATTTTTTCTTTCTTTTGATTAGTGTTTACTTTTTAATTCAAAAAAATTACAGAAAATATTGAGAAATTAGAAGGCATTGATCGAGGAGAGAGCGATAAGGAAGATAGTGATTTTAATTATAGTGAATTTTGTATCGATGAGGATGATGATATGTTGTATGCAATGAATGTGGATGCTGGACTTGAATGGGCCGAAAGAATTGGTAGACATATTGGTATGAATTATCGTATTGAAGAAGAAGAAGAAGAATATGAGGGAAATTCTATAGATGAGAATTCACATGGATTTAAGAGTGCAAGTGAATCAGATGATGACGATGATGAAGAATTAAAATATACAAAGAAAAAGAGGGAAAAACATAATTTTCCGGTTTATAAGGAGAGCGAAGATCCTCGTTGGGAAGTTGGCATGGTATTTACAAGTAAATAACAGATGAAGCAGTCAATCGTGCAACATTGTATTAAGTGGGGCAAAAGAATTAAATTTTTGAAATCCGAAGCAAATAGGGTGAGAGCTAAATGTGAAGAACCATGTCCTTGGTTTTTGTTTGCTTCTTACAATGCAAATTATACATTACAGGTAAAATCAATTAATGCTGAACACACATGTGGGAGAAGTTTGACAAAGTTGCCTCTCATAAACTCAACTTATTTAGCCAAAAAGTATGAAAATTTATGGAGGTTGAACCCAGAAATGCCAATTTCAGCATTTGCTGCACAGATACACATGGATACTGCTTTAGATTTTGAGAAAGATCAGCTATATAGAGCAAGAAAGATAGCTTTAAGAAATATTAATGGTGACGCCGCTGAACAATATGGCTTATTGTTTAACTACAAGGCTGAATTATTACATACTAATCCAGGATCTACTGTAGAGATTAATATTGAACCTGGGAGCACTGGAGTTTTCAGAAGGATGTATTTCTGCTTTCACTCTTTGAAAAAGGGGTTCAGGACTGGGTGTAGGCCGATCATCGGTCTAGATGGTTGCCATCTGAAAGGTTTATACAAAGGTCAGTTACTTACCGCTGTTAGTGTTGATGCCAACAATAGTATGTATCCCGTAGCATGCGCAGTTGTAGAAGTAGAAAATCAAGATGCTTAGACATGGTTTTTAGATCTTTTAAAATGTGATTTACATTTAAATGGAGGCGATGGGATATGCCTTATTTCCGATAGACAAAAAGGATTAATAAATTCAGTTGAGCTACTTCTTCCATACGCTGAACACAGACACTGTGTTAGACATTTACATAACAATTTCAAAACTAAACACAAAGGACAACACTTAAAGGAAATGATGTGGAATTGCGCAACTGCTACTCATGTCCAGCAATATAATTCTGCTATGGATAAGATTAAGACATTTGATAGTTCTGCCTATGAGTGGTTGTCTAATCATGCTCCTCATCATTGGAGCAGAGCTCATTTCAAGACTAATTCTAGATGTGACATTCTCTTAAACAATATGTGTGAAGCATTCAATAAGACTATTCTTTTTGCAAGAGACAAACCAATTCTTGTGATGTTGGAAATGATTAGAGACTTTTTGATGAGACGGCTGGAAATCAAAAGAAGTCAGATGAAGAGATACGGTGGTAAGTTTTGTCCAAAAATTGAAAAGAAGCTGAAGGACTTGAAACAAAGGTCATCAAATTGCATTGTTAAATATGCTGGAAAAGAAATTTTTCAAGCAACAAATTTACACACCGGAAGTCAATATGCGGTGGATCTTAAAAGTCATAGCTGTGGTTGCAGACGATGGAATTTGACGCCATGTACTCATGCAATTGCATGTTTGACTCACTTAAAGAAAGAGGTTGATGAATATGTTAGTGGCTATTATAAAAAAGAAGCTTATTTTAATGCATATTCTGGAGTGATACATCCGATGAATGGTAGTAGCATGTGGAAACAAACTGGAATTGAAGGTCTGCAACCACCGTCATATCACAAACAACCTGGAAGAGCTAAAAGAGTTAGGAAAAAAGAGCCGGATGAAATTCCTAAAGTAACTGATGATGGTGCAACAAAGTTGAGCAAAAAAATTCAGGTAACTACAAATAATTGTGTTTATATTTCGATCTATGTACAATAATAGTAGTATGTATATATGTATTTTAATTTTTATTCATTAATATTTTAGGTTTCTGTTAAATGTGGAAATTGCAATGAAATCGGTCATAACAAAAGAGGCTGTCCTGCTTTGAGGAACCGAGAATCAAATAAAACTACAGGCATCCAGAATGTGAGGAAAATTACAACAAAGAGAAGAAAAAACAAAAATGAAGGAGGCAGTAATGCAGATCAAAGGGTGCATATACATGAAGCTTTCATTGAGCCATATTATGTTGAAAATGAGCAAGCAATTGGAGAACAGTATGAAGTGGATGTAGATAGTGCATCACGACCTATTTCTTCGTCACTAACTTCTCAATTATTTGATATGTATGCTGCAGTTAGAACAGAAAATTATGTTGACGATCCATTTATAAACGAAGCTATGAATCAGGTTATATATGAAGTCGAGACTGCACATGAGGAAAAGAGAAGTAACAGGAGTTCAGATGAGGTAATATTATCTTTTTTTCATAATTAGTTTGATCTTTTATCCTAGGCTACAAAGTCTATACTTTTGTCAGGTGTTGTATATTACCAACAACAGAACCTATGAAGTGCATACATAATTATGATTAGTTTTATATATTATCTTAGTGAGAACATTTATTTGATGTAATTTTAAATTTATATGCAGATGCAAACTAATATTACTACTAGTAGTATAGTTCCTGTTGATTTGGATGAGGTGGGAGATTGTACTGAAACAAGATTTGAAGTCTTTAAGCAAGTAACAGAAGCACCAAAGAGCCCTCCATCGAAGCCTAATGGAAAAAATTATAAATTTTTTGGTGACAATCTAATGGAAGAAGTGAATGAGTCACTTAAAATTGGAAGAGTGACTATAAATTCACTTCCATTTCGGTACAAAGGACAGTGTGTTACAACTTTGAATGGATTGAAAGCTGCAGTTAAAAGCTCAAAGAAGAATTTGCAAAAAAGTGATTTAGTACTTTGCTCTATTTATTTTTTGAACATATTATTGTTAGGACATGTGCAGTCTCTTGGTTATGATATCAAAACTTGTTTTTTGGAAGAAATAGATAACATGGTTGCAATTTGAAGTATATGAAAAATTTATGGTTATATTTGTTTCCATTCTGGTTTGCGTCAATTTATTAGCATATTATAGATGACATTATAGAGTTTAAATGTAGTGATAAGATTATGGTTGTATAAATTTAGATATGGTTGTAAGTTCCCATTATATCCCTCACATTCTGGCACTTTTTTTACACCCCAAATGGTAAGGTTTTTTTTCCAACAAACTTATACATGAGGGTTTTGTTTTCAGATATCCAAACTTTAAGGTTTGAAAGCCAAATACAATGATACTTTAAGGTCAAAAATCCTCTTAAGCCTTTATAAAAAGCCCAAAAACTCCAAAGGCAATCTCATCCGTTGATAACAAACACCTCTCCATCAGATCAAATACAACATATAATCTCTCTCTCTCTCTCTTCTCCCTCCACACACACACACACATCTCTCTCTCCCTTCCCCCTCTCTCGCGATGCCGGTGAATCTGACAGCGCACGCCATCACGGCGATACTTAACGGAGATATAGACTCGAGACCAATCGTTCAAGTGCTACACGTCAATTGCATCTTTTCTGATCGTTACCGGTTATTGATATCGGATGGCGTTCTGACTCGGCACGTAATGCTTGCGACCCAGCTCAATGAACGAGTCAAAAAAAAATGAAACGGTACACATCTATTTTGTTCGTTCGATATGTATCGTTACTTTTTCCATTGGGCTAAAAGATTCAAGTTGAAACTTGAGGATTTAATGGATACAACATATTAAATTTTGAGGGCTAAAAGGTCATTATGCCTATAAAATTCTGTAACATGTCTGACATATTTGTTGTAAGCTTTTGTCATCAACGACTGAGATTTAAGGGGTGTATTTGTTCTAGATTTTGAAGGATTTTTATGGATTTTAAAAATTACTTCGATTTTAAATAATATATCGAAACTTGAAGGTGTTCATTAAGATTTTAAAAATTCCTTTAAAATCTTGAGGTATTCAATCAGAATTTTAAAAACTACTTCAAATCTAATGGTATTCAATTAAGATTTAAAACAATCCTTTAAAATCTCATGTTATTTAAAAAGTCGTGGATTTTTTTGGATTCTAAAAAGTGATAGATTTTGACGGATTTCGTATATTTTTATATATTTTGAAATTCGGCCAAATTCTATGAGATTTTGAAGGATTTTATTAAAATCAGCGAGACTCTACGTAAATTCTACGGGATTTCACATCAAATCTCACAAACTCCTTGTAGAATTAAAATCAACAACAATTTTTAAAAATACATCGATTATTAACAATTCGTTAAAATGTTTCTAACATAAGGCATAAATTTATTTTGAGTGAGTGATCATTTTTTTTCTTTTTAAATCATTTTATTTTTTTTAAACAAGACCTCGTAAATTTATAAATGATAAAAAAAAAAAAAACAAGGCACTTTTTTCTTTCTTTAAGTATTTACTAGCGTAATAGTCCGTGTAAGGCACGGGCCTCTATATAAATATCTCTAATTTTGTTCTAAAGAATAAGGTAGCGGGTGGTTAAATAATTTCTGATTTGGAAACTCGTAATTATGAAATTATAATATGAGTAGTGATATGTGTTAATAGTGAATGCTAATATGGACTTGTATATAGACGCCAATAATAATATTGTTGGGTATGATGTACAAGTCTGATTTATGAACGGGGACCGTGTAATTATGAATTTGAGAGATTAAGATGATAATTTTTATCTTTCCATAGTGATAGACACTGCTTTCATATCAACAAAATCGTCCACAATTAGCCGCAAGCGATAACATACTCACTAAAATATGTTAAGTGAAAATGACGTGATTTAACTATAAGATTTTGCTTCCCTTAAAATATGTCAATGTCATCTCTATTGCAAGTCTATAATGCAATGTTCTCACACCAGTCTTGAACCTATAAAACCAAAATCCTTATAGAAAATAGAATGAGGTTGCAAAGAAAAATTTAAAAAAAAATGACAAATAAATAAATAATAAAATTATAGTTCATATCATTTTACATCAGATCAACTCGGAAGAAGTATATTATGTTAGTTATGTTTATCTTATGTCCAAAAGTAGATTAAATATTACGTAATTGTTTCATTTATTATGAGTAACTAATTCCCTAATCCGGGAATTAGGTAGTATTCAATGATTACTATGCTTGTGTAGTTATATTGTGATTTCTCTGCCTTGTTAATCTATTGTTGAGTGCTTAACACGATTGAGGAAGTCGCGAACCCTTAATTGTATCTTTAGAAATTGTAATGAATCGGGAGAGGATCATACCTTTTGATTTCATCTTACATTTATCTAAATATATATTATAACTCAATCATTACATATTATTGAAATGTTAAATTATGAAAACTCATTTTTGACTAAAATTCAATTATTTTATATGCTTTTTTGAAAATTAATGTATATTACTTAATATAATTTAATAATTTCACAATGCCGATTAATAATTTATAAATTGACTATAACATATATGGACAATTATACTATTTTTCATAATTAAAAAATTATATAAAGGTAATATACAAGACTACAAATGATAATTTTTAAAATGTTAAGTAGTGTCTATATATTTAAAGTTTCATTTATCAATCTAAATTATATGACATAATGCATCATTTTAATGTATTATATAAAATATGTAGTATCATAATTTATAGTCAAGTAATAATACGACGGGTTATTACTAATAATAACTAATAATTTTATAATATTTATGATTAAAAAATCATATCTTATTTTCATCTAACATTACATATTTATCACGTTATTTTTTTTATAAACAACATAAATCTTATTTTTAAAGTTCTTCTTTTTACACATAAATTCAAAAGTTCTTTTACATTTTTAAATTTTTATCTTTCTTATATCAATTATATATTAAATCGTTCAAAGCCTAAATGGTCGGTCGACCAAAATCTCTAATTTAACTCACATTTTTAATTTTTTGTAAACCTAAAATTATATGATCAATTTATAATTATGTTTGATTTTATAAATAGAATATAAATATTTATTGAAACACAATCTTAGTGATAGATAGATAGAATTAAGGGTGATGACCCAGAATACCCACAAATTAAATACACATAACTAAAATACCCACCGCCAGTCAGCGCGGCCCTAAATACCCACGGTACACGCTACTGGTGGTGGAGCATCTTCAGACACGCTACTGAGAGTGTAGTGTCGCTTAGACACGCTGGTGGAAAAGACGTATTGCTTGGTCACGCTGGTGGGCGAAGGTGAACAGTAGCTTGAGATACACAACTGTCAAATGAGCATGTTAAGATACGCATTTGTCAGTTGTGTAACCATCGTCTTCTCCAAAATCAGAGAAACACGAGCTGGCGATTCCGATGGCGAAAATCACAGAAATGCTCCATTCACAGCCTACAGGTACTTTCCCATAACGTGTTATACATCATTCGAATCGTCTTTCGACGATCTACAATCCTATATCCATCTTAAATCATTTGTTTTGCCGGAATTTAAACCCCCAAATCGAACCATCTCTTCTCCCTCATTTTTTCCGATGACCTCGTATGTGCCCTTGCGGGGCCAGATTCGATAAAATAAATTGGGTAAAACGAAGAGGAAGCAATGGTTGTTGGTTTGGTGTGCTCAAATATGGTGGAGGTGGCCGGAGAGAGGCGGAGAGATTGGATAGATTCGAGAGAGCTGGGAGAGATGAGAGAGGCGCAGTGATTGCTACAGTACTTCAGACACGCTACACGCAGTAGCGTGTCCCGTGGGTAGTCAGGGCCGGTCCTTCCGAAAATCAGTTTTTTGGGCCATGGGTACCTCATTTTGAGGTATTTTGTTCATTTTCTCTAGAATTAATAGATAATAGATTTGTTGCATCTTTAAGTTCTGCGAGTTCGATATATTCAATTGACCTAATTATTATAGATTTGTGTTCGATTTTCATCGAGAATGTGATTCTTGTTTGCGTTTTTGTATTAATTTTAATAAGAGATATAGTTTCATTTAAAAATATAAAATATAACAATTGTAACATAATTGATATCCATTTAATTGTAAAACACTACAAAATATTAAAAATTTATAATAATGACTGAATGTATAGTTATATTATATACACAAACTAAAAAAAGGGAGTTATATAAAAATATAAACCAACATTTTATATAGTTATATATAAAATTACGGAAATTGGAAAAAAACGGAATTACATAAATAATGTAAACAAATATTTTATTTATTCAAAAGTTATAACAAAAAAATTAAAGAGAAGAGAAGAAGAGGATGTGATTAATCTAGTAAGATTTTTGAACTCAAGAATTAATGTAGCACACTTGGTTATGATATGAGATTTTTTAGCGGAGGTTAAAGGTTCGATTCTGATTGAATACACAAAGGAACATGTTTTTTTAGTATAAATTATAAAATGGTGGCACTTTTGTAATTTTTTTTAACTTGAAAGGGTAAAATGGACATTTCACAACCATTTTATTGGCAATTTTTACCCTTGTGTTATCTTATTATATATAGTAATAGAGTAATAGATAGATTAGCTCTCTCGTTTTCTTTTTGAATTACTTAAACAACTCTTAATATTGCAATTTATTTAGTAGTCTTGTTTTGCAAACATGAATAGAATGGTGACATTCATATAATATAATATAATACAAATTTACAAACCATAAAAACTCTACTATTAGAGAGCTAGTTCAATTGACATGGTACATGTTTTTGTACAGTTTTGTTGCTAATGAAACTACAAACTAGAACAAAATGCTGTATCCTATATGGCCTTGCCATCTTCGGTTTGATGCCAAACACAGTTTACCAACCGAAACCGCTTTCACTCGGTTCTACAACTGTTCTTCAAAAATAAAAAACTTCAACCACTACATTTCAATTACCAAAACACAAGACCTACATCTTAACTTCAGCTGCATGTAGATTCTTCACATAGTATACAAACAGGTTTACAAGCATTATTTTTCGTAGCTATTGAGATAGGGGTTCACCCATATCAACTGTGTCTAATGTTCTTGGAGGAGTTTCTTCTGTAACTAAAGATTGAACTTGTGGCGTCTGTACGGGCTGCTTCTCTGATTTTTTCTTCTCCTTGAGAACCACTTGTCTTGGCATTACTTCCAGCAAAAAGCTTCCTCCATTCCATACAGATGCAGAAACTTTGAGTATCTGGAAGATTACATGTAGTTCATATGACAAGAATATAGGAACTGTTAGTGCCATGGTTGCTACTGTGAACCCTGCTTGAAGCAGAATGTACATGAACATTCGATTCTGATCGCCAAGTAAACCACTTAATCGCCACCATAGATTGTTTGCTTTTTGTGCTTTCTTGGAGAGTTCCCTATTGAGCAAAATCAAATCATTTTATAACTTGTTCAAATATCATGAAGGGAAGATAATGAATGCAGAACAAAAGGTTTATACCATGGAATGTGTTGAAAGGCTTATCTAGATAATTAGGAGGGTCAGGGTGCATTTTATAATGCTGTGAATGCATGCATGAAGTAACTGCCATAATTTTATACTTCTCTTGTAATTCTAATATTAAAGTATTTCGTTGTTGCAGTATTAGTGAAGCTGTGAAGACTGACCTCCTAAAAAGCTAACTTATACATCATAGAAAATTATAAATATATCTATGTATGTATTATGTATTATACTATAAAACATAGAGACAACATATTATAAGATAGCTTTAAAAGTCTTCTCAAACCTGTAAGAAGTCATAACTTCTGGATCTCGTAGCAGCCTCTGACGACGAAGGACATTCACAATCCAAAAATATAAAATCTGCCAAATGGTGTAAGCAGCCAAAGGAACAACAAAAAGCCAGGTCCATAGATAAGATCTTTCTTCTACATAAGGCCATGCAGCTCGTTTTACAGTCCCTTCAGGATGCATGGCCTCAAAGAAAGCGGGATCCCACCACCGAATTGTGAAAAATACCAACCCTGAATATGTAAATAAATAAATAAATAAATAAAGGCCAGTAAAGTTAACTTTGGGCTAAAAATATCATCATAACTAACCAATAAGTTATTTTTATTAAGTATAACTGAACCTAATATCTATCTGAAATTCAACCAGACTACAAATTATCAAGAACCCCCATACTCGGTGCATGATAAGACTACTGAGATGTGGGTAGAAACAGGGACGAAAATTTGGACTTCCAGAGGGTTGAGTAGCCTCTCCAATATTGATGTATATGGAATTTGTATTTTAAAAGTCACTAAAAAACAGACTCTGGAAGGTGTGCTGAAGAAGTCAGCAACTTGCTCTTGAAAGGCAATGCGTTTCTCACTTTAAAATCGATAACATGGTAAAATTAAAGTGCCCATCTGTCCTCATAAGTGAGACTTTACTTTACAAGAATGTTATAAGAGTTAAGAACTCCAGAAAGCAGAAGATTTGCAACACGATTGCCATTTATGACAAACACTGCAAACTTAGCACAAAATTTCAAAATAGAAAACAGATGCAAAACAAAGAATTGTTCTATAACTTAAAGCTAGCATGTTCCAACACAAGAAAGAGCAACAATAGATAGTAATTTGCGTAATCAGAAGCGCACTAAATAAAGTATCTAACAGGTAAATGGTTTCAAGTTGAGTTTGCTGAAAGCATTACATAGAAAACACTAATAAATAATAGCTAGATTCAAAAGAAGAGTACCATCATCGTAACTAACAATTCAATATAATGTAGAATGCAACTCACCAGGCAAAAGATGTATGAGGACGCTTACTAATTTGTCAACAGAACTAAAAACTAAGCTGCAACGCCAAACAATCAATGCCCATGCAAGCGGTCCCTGCATTTATATATATAAAGTTAAAAGGAAATGAAGGTTATATGGCATGGTGTCTTATTTCAGCTCATTTGTTTACCTCAGCAAATGAGAAGGAAACCATGAATAGCTTTTCATGTTTGGGATAGAACAGAAGCATGACCAAAAAAATTGTATTGGCATAGTAGCAAAAATCCTGGATCATAGTGATGACAAATCATTTGTGATCAGAACCAATTGAATTTGAGATTGTATAGAGTGGAAAATTACTGGTTCATCATTCTTATTGTTGTAATTCTTATAACTATAAATAGTGAGAGAGATTATTTAGTCAGTGATAATATCCTTGAAACAGTAGAAACATTGACAGGGAGAAGACAAGGTAGTAAAGAGGAGGCATTACTTAGTTTAAAGTCAAGATACATTTCAAACTACAGGAAAATTGGGACCTCAGCTGAAACAGCAAAGCTCATAACCAGAAACGTCATAATCAACTTAACAAAAATTCACATCTTCGTATTACAAATTCAAAGTACTCTACTCCACGCTATGCCTATGTAAAGTTCAAGTTAGACAAAAAATTCTGAATCATCATAACTAGCATGGATATATTCTAACCTAAACAATTATACCCAAACATAAGAAACTATCAAATAAGAGAAGAATTGCAACACTAGACAGTATTACGACCTCAACAATGCAAAATTCAGTACTGAATTTATACATGGATCAGATTGAATGAATCAAAATTGGTAAAGACAACTTACCAAAAGATAATAATGCCATTTTTTGTATCTGTAATAGATCCATCGGAGAGGAACAGAAATGATGTAGAACAAGCAGTATACATAGCGGATGTCTTGAGGCCCTTATAAAAAGTAAAGCCAAACCACCAACAAAGATGATATCAATAAATTCCATAAATTGTTGTAATCATTGAAAACACATGAAGTGGCACCTACTTGCACCCAAAAGAAAGCAAAAGGTTCCAAATGCAATAACACCCAGGAAATAAGTCACCTACAAACCGAAATAACTTCTCAAAAACCCAAGCATTTGATACTTATAAGCTCTTATCAAAACCATAATTTAGGAAAAAAAAACATTACAAGAACACATTCATTGAAGATTTATGCACATTCTCGTTATAGTAATACTGCTTGATATTAACAGATTATAAATATCCCACTATATAAGCCATGATCTTTACACAAACCACCTATCTATCTGCTAATAGAGGTCCGATATGCGTACATCTTACCCTTGCTCTACAAGCCGAATTCATTATTCATACTTGGATTACTTTATCAAGATTTATACACACAATCAAGTTAGGAACAAAACAAAATCACACACAAAGTTACTTGCTTTTATGCATAATGCATAACATAAACTCATTTGCATAAGCACAAGTATATACCTTATTGATGAATCTTTCGTGCTCTTCAGCTTGTTTTGCAATCTTATCAGCTTGTTTAGACAACATCTCTCTGCTTTTAACAGCTTGTTTTGACAACATCTCTTTTGTTTGAACCACTTTCTACAAAACCCAAATCAAGAAAATCAATCAAACAACATAAAGATTCAAACTTTATGCAAAATCAAGAAAAGGGTCATTTTATATGTCAAAAAATATGAATCTACCACGGTTCGATCCTTGAACCTCTGTTTAACTTTCCCAAATGAATCCCCATTAGCTTCTTCTATTCCATTGTCGTCATTGCTTGACATTCTTTATGTGTATATGAGTTATGAGTGTAATTTATTGAAGAAGAAGATTTCTTGCAATGGTGGTGGAGATGCAACTCGCAAGTCAAGGGGTTGTTTTTCTTGGTTTTTTAAAGTTGCCTTGCCACCCCACTTGTGATTTCGTTCAATTAATGAAGTCTTGGTAGCATATTCTAGGAATCAGTCTGTATTTTTATTTTTTTTGCAATATTTTTATTTGTAAAAATAAGTTTTGTAATTAAATAAAATTAAAATATATTTTTTTGTGATTTTAAAAGAGGTTATGGGAATGGATTTTGGTCATTTTTGGTTGATACTATATATTTCAGTGTTTTGTTGTATTGAGATGTGAAGTTTTATTTCATAAAAAATTTAAAATTTGTATATTATTTCAATAAAACTTTTAAAAGATTCAGTGGAATTGAGATTGAGAGGTAGGTACTAGTATGTGCTAGGTAGTTCATGGAACGAATTAAAATTTCTACTATCACATAGCCAAATTGCCAGTTGAGTTAAAATGTTTATTATTTTTTTTTTTTTTGAATAAAGAGTTAAAATGTTTATTGTAATGTGGAATCATTGACCTTCATAATATTAAACTAACAAAATCAAGATGTGGTTTTATAATTTGGTGCCTACAATTTTGGTATTTCACAACAAATCAAGTCCAATACTTGCTACTTAAAGATCATGAAGACTTTGCACCAGTAGAACCTTTTTTGTTCTCTGGTACATGTTCTTCGAAAAACTGTTGGATCGTTCTCCAATAGCTATCACCGCCAGAAAGCCATGTGTCCCTATGCATGCCATCAGGAAATTCAACAAATTTGCATTGCTTATTATATGCAGCTGCTTTAGCATATAACATCTGCATGTGTTCTGGAGGAACCATCAGGGGCGGACCTAGGGGGTGGTTGGGGTTGGCTCTAGCCCTCGTGAAAATTTTAGAGCCTCCTTACTATATATTCTCCATTCTTAACTAAGTCCTGGTGTAGTTTAGTTGGTTTGTGGGCTGAAACCAAACAATGCAGAGGTTCGATTCACAGCTGCGTTTTTATATTTTCCATAACATAAGTGCAAACCAGACAATCAAAACCAACCCCCCCCCACAACAAAATTTTCTTCTCTCCCGAAAACACCTCTCTATTTCTCTCATGTTCTTATACTCACACATAATCAAAACCATTTTTTAAAATTATTTTGATCTTCAAAACCCATCATATTTATAACCAAACTGATTTACACATAAAGGGCTATCTATATACATATTCATATTTCGATTTTGAAAATATCAAAATCTGGGGTTAGTTGATGGTGGTAGCGCGTGGTGGCGCGTGGAAAAAGAATCGACCCTGCGAGCTTTAACCGCGCTACACGCGGCAAGTCTAGCCCCGGTACTTTCAAATTCCTGCGTCCGCCCCTGGGAACCATCTCATCTTCTAACCCGGAAATCATAAGAATTGGTTGCTTGACCTGTCAATAATAGCTTGACAATGAGGCAGTGAACCGAAAGTGCATACTTTTAGAGGTATCATTCGAGCATAACTCACCTGCCCAATGATATCAATGGTATTCCAAGGAGAACGAACCAAATGATTAAGAATCTTGGGACCTTTAGAACTACTTCCTCTAATAAAATACTTCAGAAACGGTAACAAAATTCCAGCCATGTCTAGAATAGATGTGAAGGTGTTCTCCAGTAACAATCCACTCTTGAGAGTAATGCGTAAACATGTCATGTGAAAAGGGCCAAAAGGCAATATCTGAGGTACTACATGGTAACATGAAGAATATAAGATGCAGAACAAGATACAAATTGTAATTATATATCAAATTAACATGCTCAAAAGTCAAAAGACACTAAGATGTGAAGGTTACTTGGAACCAATTAGATCTCTATCGCACCCTATGACGCATAATGTAGTCCTCAAATTACAAGTTGCTCAGCATCTGCAGAAATTGAAATGCTAGATTACCAATTAGAGAATGTGTTTTCATTTTAATGCATCACATTGTCAAGCAATTATACCAGTATCAAACAAAAGATGCTACCAGCTCAAGCAACAAATGTTTGTAAACACAATTAAAAAGGAATATCGTGAAATTGACTGAAGAGCTCTACCTTGTCAGGATTGTTTTTACACAATTGAACTCCAACCGCACCTTCAAGTGACCTTCCAAATACTACTATACTAGATTTGTTAATGTCTGGCCTCTGAACCAGATGATCTAATGCAGCCTAGCCACATGAGACACATCTAAGACACATCCAACAATAAGACACATGATTTTGAGATTCAACAGCATCTTTCAGGTAATGTAAAATTAGTAGAAATAATAGCCTCGTAACCTGGGAATCTTTTATAATGCCCTGCTGAGATGGGAAGCCCTCGCTAGCACCATATCTGCCTATTATCAAGAACCAACATTCTTGATTAAACAAGTAAATCATTTTGAAAACTTGATATTAAAGAAACCAGAGATGCATTTAAGCAACCAAGGCCAGAAGTGTATCCTTCAAATATAATACACAAAACATGCATACCCTCTATTAGAAAGCATAAAGACATTGCATTGTAGTTTTTGTAACATCATGCGCACCATCTCAAGCCGGTGGGCAATATCTGTAGGTACATTATGAAGGCCTTCCACAAGAATAGAATTAAATATAAAGGGGAACGGAACAAGATTTTAGTAGTACTCCTTAATCCTATATCAATTCCAAGACTTCGGATGTCAAGAATTCAATGAAATGCCACTTCATATCTTGAAGTTTATTTATGACTTGCATTTGGGAAATGGAATGATAATAACATCAACTTTCAGATGTTACACATATAAAATCTGGAGTACCATTTTCAATTTCACTTAGGAATGGTATGTTTGAATTGGAATACTTGGGCATGTCACTGAAGTAAAATCTTTGTCATATTACTAAAAACTAGGCAAGAAATCTTTTTTTTTCGTATAGAGTGCATCTGAGAGCAGGTTTTCCCATTCTTACGTTGATAATTAACTTTGTTAAAAAGTCTTCTAAATGGAACTACGGAACAGAAGAGCAATCTAATAATACCGAAGTACGCAGAAGAAAGAGTAAAGGCCACTCCTCCGATAAACATTTACGGACACAAGCAAGGATACTTCCGGCGTTTTCTTGGAAGAACATGATAGTTGGGCCTGCAAAACCAAGAGCACATTCTCAACTTTCAGAAACATATTCAAAATCCGTCTAAGAGCTTTTAGTAGATAAAGAAAGCCAAAACAGATATATAATAGATTCAAGTAGTTCAGCAGCTATTTATTTTTGTTCCAACTCCTTTTCTCCTTCTCTGCTATCAAGTTAATATTTTAGTAATCTGCTGCTGCTTCTTGAGACTAAACTGAGTAAGCAAATGCATTTCTTCAACTCTACCCATTTTAAAACCGGAAATGCACCGTTTAAAACTGAACTGCAGCAATTAGAAACCGCACCGAAGCCACATTTTATCAATTTAGGTTCGATTTTAAGCAACACATCCCTAACAACCGATCCCTCAACAGATTGCAAGCGATACCCCTAATTCACTGTAAATTAAGCACAAATTAAAGCACATAACAACCAAAACATTATTGCTAATCAATCCATGACAAGTAATCCCTAACGTAAAAATTAAATCACAACAAATTACAAGCACAAAAAACTAATTCTCGTCGAAATCAATCTTGTAATCCATATCAACCACACATTACATTACAACAAAACCACTCAAATTAGATCCATATACAAACACATACACATATTGCACACACAAACAAAACACGAATATTAGTCAATAAAACTGAAAAAACTTTGGCAAGTATAGGTAGCAGGAAGTAGTAGGCGTAATATAGGTGAACAAGCATCAGTAGCGAGGTTACGAAAACTAATCAGTAGTCAGAACATGACACCTAATTCACCGATTATCGATCTCCTAATCAATTTTACCAGAAAGTACATTACATATCCACACACTTTTACATACACACTAAAAGTACAAAAAAATGAAAAAACCTCGACAATAGCTTAATTCACCAATAAATCAATCTCCTAATCAATTTTAACTACAGATCACATTACATTACATTACATGCACCTACACACATTACATATTTACACAAAAGTACAAAAAATATTGAATGAAATGGGAAGAAACCTGGGTGATCAGACTTGGACTTAATCAACCAGGCGTGAAGACGAACATTATCAGAAGTAAGCCAAACATCCTGGTAAAGAAGGCGAAGACAAGACGGAGTGATCGGATAAGACCTTGTTAAACCTGGAACAACCGGCACGTAAATCAGTATATCCTGGTATGCAACTAGTAATGCCACACAACTTATCACTATGATCACTATTCCATACCACAATACAGTCCAGTAACCTATCATTTTTTAGTTTATAACTTCACTTTTTGTTATATGATCTGTAAATGTATACTGGCTCATTTTATCATATAGTTATCTATAATGAAATGCATGCAGATGCACATTGATAATATTGGATCATTTTTTTCACGGGAACAGAAGTTTTAAGAGATAAAACGATGTCGGTTTGGAAATGAAGTTTTTTGCTTCATCAAATAATTAAAGATTACAGGTTTTTAAAAAAATTTGATTAAAGATTATAGTAATGTATGAATTATAACGTACATCATATAAAAGTACAGTTATTAATTTAAAAAAATTAAAAAATATATAACAGGATAAATATTTATAAAAACTAACAGAATATTAAAAGATCCAAAAGATCCTGAGAACTTGCAAGCAGAACCAAGACCAAAATGACAAAAGTTAACTCGTAAGCAACAAACAGACACTTAATTGTTCATGAACTAGAGAATCCTCAGTATATCAAAGATAAAGTACTAAGCATCAGACTTCTTTACTACATGATAGAAGAAGTATAAATGCTTCTTAGATGAACTTTTTTTAAGTTGAAAGGTTACAAAGCCAAGGATGAGTTGCCCAGCCGGTGACATGGTCAGTTGTTTCTTCCATTTTTCACCGAACAACTGGGGATGAACGTTGCGGATTCCCCTCGTACATGAATCCCCCATTACCTCCCCCCATGTTGGAAGAAATGTACATCAGGTTTGGATGCTGGTAAGAGGAATCATTGTTGTTGTTGACACACATGATGCTTGAGGAAGAATCCTTTGATGCTTCGCCTTTACCTGTTTCTGCTTCATTGACAGGGCTGAAACCAAGATTGTGGTTGAAGGGGTGGGCAGGGTTTGACTGCTCGGACTTACTTAAGAAACGCCCCCCAGTTCCCCTAACCCTGTTCACTGCATGGCGATGCCGAGACTCGTGAAGATAAGGCTACATTTCATCATAAGAAAATTAATTAGCTCTTGCGTTTTTGTAAAAGGAATATTACAAAACTACAGGACACACAACATACTCGTGAAGATAAAGCTACATATCATCATTATATATAGGTCCAATCAGCTCTACTTAAATGTTATTAATTATAGATAATTTAATAAATGCAGAATGCGCAAGATACCTTCCTACTTTTGAGGAGTTTGTTCTGAGCTTCAAGCTTTGCACGCATCTGCCTCCTCCTCATGATCCCATTGTATTGTTTTGCATTGACATATATCGGACCTTCATCTGCAAGTTCAATAGGCAATGGGACTCGTATAGGTGGTACGCCTATCACCTGGGGCTATACATGGTTTGAAGAAAAAAAACAAATACGCCATAGGAGAAAAGTCAAACTACACAGACAGTAACCATAAGAAATTTTGGTCAAAACATATAGAATGGCCTTAGCAGTACTCACAGTAACTTGTGGTCCATAAGCAGTATATAATCCGTTAACATAGGGATCACCATATGCATATGGAATATGACCCTGCAGGGAAATTCCATATTTCAAATTGACAGCCAGGAGATAAAGGGAAAAGCAGGGACGGACGACAAATTCACTTACCATTGATGGGTTCATCTCAGCTTGGGAACGGTCAATTCCGAAACTTGGATTTGAGAAAACCATTACTGGCTTCACTTGACCTTCTTCATGCTTGCTGTAGCTTCTGGCTTGAGCTGAGTGCATGAAAGAAACAGTTTAATTTCGACACTGATATCAAACTTGTTACTTGAAGCCAAATATCTGATACTAATTATATGTGAAGGTTACGCTTCTAATAGCAAGCTAATAACTTCGTTTTAATGTAGCTTTAGCATGTAACAGAACTAAGATACAAGTATAACCACTTCATGGGTAGCAATAGAAGTCCTATTGCATATTGCACTGCAACTACAGAAAGCATGATTAAGGTGACCTGAAACAATAAACCCAACAATACTTCAGGGAAAATCAATAAAATTAGGCAAAAAATTCCTTCTATGTTTAAGGAGTCCATCCTACTTTATCTTCTTATCGCACACATACATGAATAGGCCAGAAAAAGAAAGACAAACCAGTAGTAATTGATCAACGTATGGGTCTTAAAGAGTAGGCAGACCATGGAGATTTGTTATGCCCGCTGGATAATTTAATTACAATATAGCGATAACGACATTTATTGGGAAATGATAAAATATAGAAAGTGGACAGGAAAAAAACAATTCCAACACATCCAGTGATATACGTTTCCAATATACAAATCCATTAAAGATTATGAAAAATGTTATGAGAACTGAAAGTATTGTGCAAGGCACTGTAACCTGAATCAGATGAGAAGTATTGATCATGTGAACAGTTATATTCTACAGCAGACACTTCTTGGTGAGATTGATCAGTAGTGGATTGGGTATGGGTTGAGGATGAGTCCGGGTCTTGCGGATGATGACAAGTTTCACCTCCATGATTGCCTTCTTCACATGCTTCATGAGGAGATCCTACTTTCAAACTCAAACTTTTGGATAGTGGCTGAAAAACCTGCTGTCCCTGAGGATTCCACCATGATGTGGTAGTAGTAAAAGGAATATGAGGCATTGGCTGGATATAACCTTGACCAAAAAATCTATCCAATATTTATTGCGGTGACTATCGCACCTGTTCAGTTAAAAAAAAAAAGGAACTTAACTACTCGTAGCCAATAGATCTACTACAAAATAAACTGAAGTGCATTGCCGACTCCAAGAGCATTTATAGGAAAAGACATTATGCCAAGTCTAGACTCGAAAAACATAATACTGTGAGGTAATCAGAGATATCTGAAGTATAAATCAATAATACATTAGGTAGGAGGGGACATAATATATTTTGCAAGAAAGCAAGTTCGCGAGCAACCACAGAAGTTTATGTAGCTCTATAAGTCTTTGGTTTCCCCTGAAATTCTCAACATGTCCAAAGATTTTCTAACAGTAAATCTCCTTCGTCAAATCGCTAATTAATAATAGGAATCTTTTGTAGAGAGACTTATTTACATGATCCAGAAGAAATAACATTGATCTTATGCAAGAATGCTAGTCCAGAAACAATCACAGATGTTATTTATCTCTCGGAATACAAAGCCTTTCGGCTAGCCTCAAATTTCAAATATGTCTCGTAATTGACTAAATTTATATCCAACTGAGTCCTATAAATTAACTCCAAATCTTTTTTAATGACAAGAACACTGCTCGACAAGCCAATCACACTAATTACCGATAAATGAACTAATTATAAAGACTTGCCCTAAATTTCAAACATTTCTCATACATGACTAAATTTTCTCCAACAGTAGTCATGTGTTAACTCTAAATCTTCTTCAGAAAATACACATACAAAGTATTGTCTTGTGAATGACATACAATTGAAGAGCTTTAGGGTGTTTATAAGCAACCGGGAATTTTTCAAGATGTCATGTGAAGTAGTGCGCAGTTGATATAACAAGTTCACGTGATAAAAGGTAAAGTTAACTGGCATGTAGGGTGCATGAGCATAACTAAGCTTCATTTATTAAAACTCAAGCTCGGTTATGCTCTATGACGGTGAGCATCCATTATCCCACCTTCAACTTCAAATCTTTTTTAAGCTTCTATCAGAAATGATATAAAATACAATAAATTGAAGCTCAGATCCAATAGATCATCCAAATCCTTAAATCTACTAGTTCACAGACCTTACAATTTAAAAGTCTTTTACAAACAACCTCTAAAATCACATTTATTCATTAAATATTCTGTGCTATAATGTTGTTTATTTTAAAGACATGAAGCTCTCTGTCCACAAGCAAACAAATTAACCTCAAGATCTGCTTGTTTTAACACTCAAGAGTAAAATGTTCTCTTGCCATTATAAAGTAATCTACATTCTTATACCATTAATTTTCCCTTTACGAATGTCACGGAGGTTACTTTGGAACCCATAAATTAAGTCTCTCTTTCCAGTCAACACCAAAGCACTCCAGATCATGGCTAATTCACTACACAAATCACTCACACAGGGCACAATCCTTGCAGCTACTTGCTCAAACTTACGGTCCATGACCATTACCTACAACCATCAAACTTACTAGACCAGAGCATCTACTCCGAAACAAATAACATCTCTTATTTAATGTATTCTTGGATGTGATACAGGGCCTCCTAGTTATTAAATCACATTAGGCCATGTGCAGTTGTGCACAAAGCTGTCTGTAACAGTGTATCCAAGACTGCCACAGCCCTTAATCTAACAAATCCAACACCCCCCCAAATAAATATATAAACAATGAACATAGAGTAAAAATGTAAAATGTGTCTAAAGCACATAAGAAACCCCCAAATCAATCAAGAAAAGAGTAGACAAAAAATGGTCAAAACAGTTCCCAAATGAAATTAGAGTGCTTATCTGTATAAAACATCAAACAACCAAAGAAACTAAACAACAATAATTAAAACTTCAAAACCCCAAAACATATTTTTAAATTCTACCAAATATACCAAAGATTCACAAACTCAAAACCCACATGCATTCAAGAACCAATAAGCAAACCTCAACAAAACATAAAACTCAATAAAGGGCTCACAAATTTCTAGATAAGAAAAGGATAAAACAAGAAACTAAACAAAGAAACACACATAAAGTCACATAAACATAGAAACACAAGTACAATAAACATGCACAAGTTGCAAACACAAGAACAAGAAGTAAAAGAAAGTACATACCCTTTTAAGGATCTGGTGGGTTAAGGTTGAAGAATTAGGAGGAAGCAAAGAACAGAAGTGTTGGGATAGAATTGGTCATGTCTCCTTTCTTGAAACCCTCTAAGTCATTTGTTTCTCTCTCTAGAAAAATAGGTAAACACTTGTAGGAATAGTAGTACTAAATACAAAAACTAGTTACTACTTACTACTAGTATGTTTATGTTTCTCTCTAAAATAAGTAATACTGTTACTGTAGTAGTATTATTATTATTATTATTCCCAATAATAAAGACAACTGCCACCCACCACCACCATTGCTATCAGTATCAGACTATCAGTGTATCACATATCCTCAACTCAACCCCCAAAAATTCCTACTTGTTTTCGTGTAAAAATATGTATACTGTATATTAAAACATAATTGGTTATCCGAAATTTATAAAATAACGAATATTTTTGGTTAATTATTAAGTTATATTCAAATAAAATGTTGTTTTATTAATGTATATCAATCTTGTCTATATTCTTTCGTATGGTCATTTGTATAAATAAATTTAGCCAGTTCCGTAATTTACAAAATCTTTTTTGTAAGTATAATTAATTCAATGAGGAAATTCATATGGTTAAAAAATAATTAAGGTTAATTTCGGAATCTTAATCAAATTATTCGAATTGACGCTATGATACTAAAAATCAGTTTTTGATATTTTAAGATTAAGAGTTTGTTAGAGCATCTCCAACGGTATTAGCTAAAATGATTGGCTAAAATATTGATTATGTAAAATTTGTTGAACTGTTGTGCTCCAATGGGATTGGCTATAATCATTAGCTATATTTTAAAAATAGAATGTTATTACTATTTCAAATTGTTATGAATAGAATATATTATAATTAATATGGTAATAGATGATGTGTTATTTTTCTACAGGTCCCTACAGTTCTCTACAGATTCGACAAATATAGCCAATATAATCGTGTTGGCTAAATTTATAGACAAGAGGAATGTACCATTGGAGTGAGATTTTTTTTACAAATTATGTATAATTGTTATTTATAATATGCCAACTAATAATTTAGCTAAAGGTTTGCACCCATTGGAGATGCTCTTACATGATAAATATATGCATAAAAGAATTTAAACTTTTGAAAGTTTGAAACGTTAGTAACACAAAACGGAAGCTTTGTGCGACTTTGATGCGACTATCTATTACATTTTTTATAATAAAAATTAATTCAATAATTAAAAGACATACGACATCTACAAAAATAATAACGTTGAACAACTATAAAACAGAAACAAATGTTTATTAATTCATTATCTTAAAGATACAATCACGCAATTTGTTGAAGATTATTTACATGTATCTGTTTCATCACAATCAGTTATAACTAATCATGTTTGAACTATCGATCATAATTGCAATTCTCTACAAATTTTCATAACTAAATCAAAAATCATACTCTCACAAACAAATGAGAGAAATGCCAAAATTTTCACCAAGGAAAGATTACCAAGACTGAAATAACAAATTAAAATTGAAATTATAATCTAAAAATAAGCAAAACTTAGATTTGGAGAACAAAATCTAGACAAGAGAAATCTGACCTCTCACGTGTCTGAAATTCACGGAAAAAAGAAAAATCCGGAATTTCGAGGTTTTATATCTAAAAAATTAACTGAGAAAAAAATAAAACAAAACCTAAATAACAAGATAAGCAGAAAAATGGAAAAAAAAACTAATGAGTATTTAAAAAATATTAGGTTTATTATCTGTTACTCCTACATATTTAAAAAAATTATATTTCTTTTCGAGTATACATCATGTTTGGATTAAAAAAAATAGAGATAATGAGGAGTAACAATTCAAATTTCCAAAGTTCAGGTAGTGACATTATTATGGGTCCACAAAAGCCACGCAGACAAGCCCAGCCGCCCTTTACTATCCACGTATCGCTTTCTGGCCTGTTCCACGTTTGTATCGCATGCTTTCCTTTTACACTACTCATTCCTGGCCTTTAATTTTTTATTTATTTATTTATTTATTTATGACAATCAACCTTTGATTTATTTTTAGCAAAGACTACTCCAGATTCCTCATACTACTTTTGTATATATACTTCTTATATTTTGAATACAAAACCTAAAATTAAATTGTACGGCATATTTTATGATCATTCCCAGTCAAATATGAATATGATCCGAAATTCGACATTGTCACATTTATTTTTGACGTTTATCGCTTTCATAGAATTTTTATTAGAGAAAAGGAGGAGAAAAAATATTTTATAATGAGAAGAAAGATTTATTGAATACATAATCTATATTATACTATAATAAGCGAAAGGGGTATAATTTGTAGTTTGGTTATCCTTCATATTTGGTTTTGGTTATCCCTCATTTATAGTCGTTAAATCTTCAACTTAAATAGATCATAACCGTTAAATACAACAGTAATAAAATTTGTTATATATAGAGATCTAAGTTTCGATTCCCGCTAACAACATATTAATTTATATTTAATATTAAAAATTATTATATATACAAAGATGTAAAGTTCGAATTTTTCCAATAACATATTAAAATTCATATTTATGATATTATAATATATTATAAATAAATTATAAAATATTAAAAGTAACAGTACGTTGCACGAACTATAAATTAGTAATAAAATAAGATTAAAGTGGCACGATTAAAGAAAAGAGGCCGGTTTGAAGAGACTTGACAAGGGTTGGGAAAGGCTAGATCCTGGGCTAAGGACTAAAGTTAAAAAGTCAAGTAGGTAGAGTTTGGATCTTTTTGTGTTACCAATAAACACCACGACACCCAATGATACCACACTTGTCAGATTCCTGTACAGTAGTGAAAAAAATGTTAGGTATCCAAATTGGTATGTAAAATAATTTTCAAATGCTAAGTACTATATTGTTGCTGTATAATTGATCATAATAAAATAATAAAATGGATTCCCTCCATTCATATCAATCTCCCCAATAAAAATTTTTCAATCTATCACGTCTAGGGCCGGCTAATCATTTCAAGAGACCCTGTTCAAGGATAAAAGTGAGGCCCCAATAATAATTAAGTTATATTTTTATATAAACTTATTTTACTACAAATCATAAAATAATAAATTATTTAAAAAAATTACCTATCTTTATTTAATATAAAAATCAGTAAAAATTACATAGGAATAAATATGATTTTATAAATAAGTAATCTTGTGTAGGCGATTGTTTATATTATTTTATTTAAAATTAATTTCAAATAAACAATAAATTACATATTGAAAAGGAAAATTAGTTCAAATTAAATTTAAATGTTCATGATTAATAAATTCTAATATATACATATATATACATATATATATATATATATATATTGAAAAAGAAAACTAGTTCAGGTTAAATTTTATGATTAAATTAAATTAAATATCATGTATATATATAATATATATTTTTTAAAATTTTGGGATCCTATAAAATGTGAGGCCCTGTACAAATGCTCCACTTACACATGTCATTAACCGGCCCTGATCATCATTTAGAAGCAATTTTTGGTTACTCCTACTAATTTGAGATAACTAACGTTTCCTTCACTTTTATTGTAGGAGTAGTAATTTTATGACTAAATTTATTGTACCCTTGAATAAGAAAGTCGTTACTCATGAATGGATAATTTATCTGTAAACATGTATATTCATTGTGGTTTTAGATTATGGATTCGATTCTCGATTATTATAACATTTATCAATCAACATATTCTTAATGCATCAAGTCACCCATTTAGAAATTTACCCACTGGGTAAAAAAATTTACCCAACTCCTCTAAAATGTACTACTCTCAAGCCTTTTTTTAATGACCCATGGATAATCCAACTAATTTACCCATTAGGTAAAAATATTACCCATCTAATGATCCATTTAGCCATATAACAGAATCATAATCAGATCACACGTTTTCCTTAATTACAGCATTTTTTGAATTTTGAATTAATGATAGACGTGTATCACACTGAGTTATGGAAATTTACTCAATATCTATTTTTTCTTTCCTTGATTAATTATCGTAATCCCTTCATGTATACACAGAGACTATGAATTATCTTTAAACATCTGTTGAAGAAGAACATGTCGACTTTGAGTTTGTGGTGATTAAATCGATTTGAATCTATCATGGATCCTCCTTCAAGCAAAAAAGTATCGGAAAATGCGAAATCAGGTTCTTTCCCATGATTGCTGAATCAATGTTTACAGTTTTATCTATCTATATTCAATATTTTGATATTTGATATGTGATTTTGTAACAGGTGTTAAACGTAGGGTTCGTGGTCAGAATGTTCAGACAATCTTAGGTATAAGGAACACATCAAACAATGGTGAAACTAATAATCGTGTGCATGTTCAATTTGGTGAAAATGTTGATCCCAATGTCTCAAACTCATCACTTAGTACAAACATAGCTGAATCTCCTTTTTCTAAAATTAAACCAGGTAAGCGCATATATCACGTTTGTTAATTATACGCAGTGTAATTTTAATTCTTCCATGTACCTTATATAATCATCTGATGTAGTTGTTGCTGGTACTCCGCTTTCAACTACTGGCATGAGTAATTCTAATGCATCTGCTTCCTCAACCGGTGGTAATGATTTGATTTGATCTCAGTACTTTAAAATTTTGCACATATATTACCCCATAATCATGAATATTAATTCTTTTGTTAGCTGTGAAGCGAAGAGTACGAGGACCTAACGTTGATAAAATTGAAGGTAGTAGCAATTTTTTAATGATTTTAGAGTTTTAATGACATTATTCGTAATATATAATTTTTAGTTTATAACAAATGCAGCAAGAACTAAATCCGCCAATGTTGTTAATGAAAGCGGACATAAAACAAATATAAACTCAACCTCGATGTCTGCCATCGGATCATCAGGTTATAAACTCAAATCAATGTTGATTTTTTTGTTTTGTATAGAAACAGAGTAACAGAATTGTTTCGTGATGCAGCTACGAAGCAAAGAAATCGGGGACCAAATGTGAATAAATCTGCCAGTCCTGCATTGTCCTCAATGGGTAAACATTTTTCGTTTTCCATTTAATTCCATTTTATTCACTACTGATTATGTTTTCTTCTTTGCAGTTGGAAGTAGAATACCTCTAGGATCATTACCTTCAAACCATGTTATTCTTAATGTTGAGAATTGTACAGGTTTTTGTTACTTTACCTTTTCTGAATTTGTGTTGCAATCTTCTTGATTTATTCATTTTTAACTTGGAAACCATCTAATGCCACACATGTTGCTGTTTAATATTCTCTATACTCTTTTAATATTATCCTAGATGCAGCAAGTACTAAGGCTACCAATGTTGTTGATGGAAACGTACATCAAACAAATAAACACTCAAATTCCATGTCTGCCACCGTCGGATCATCAGGTTATAATTAAAGATCTTCAATCAACAATATAGAGATTATGTTGATCTGTTTGTTTTGTATAGAAACAAAGTAAGAAAGATTAATTTTCTTCTTTATGCAGCTATGAAGCAAAGAATTCGCGGACCCAATGTGAATAAGACTTCCATTCCTGCATCGTCCTCGATGCGTAAAACATTTTCCATTTTCCATTGCATTATATGTTACCTTATTTTGTCGGTGATTAAATATTTTTCTTTGCAGTTGGAAGTAGATCAGCTCTATACACATTAAATTCAAACGCGCTTAATCGTATTGCTGAGAATTCACCAGGTTTATATTACTTGACAATTGCTGATAATTCAGCATTTTCTTGGGCATAGTTAAATAAAAGAATTGAATACATTTGTTCAGGTTTATGATGTAATGTTGTTTTATGTAGTTGGAAGTAGAACTCCTTTGGGATCGTTAAATTTGAACACGATTCAGCACAATACTTTAAATTCTACAGGTATTGCTTATAACTTGACATGTGATATCACATTGATATAATAATATAATTTCTAACAATTGATATAGGTTATTCTAAGGCAAATAAAAGTACCCATGGGAAAGGATCTCAGGAAAACACGATTTTCAGAACTCCACGTTCAGTTAGTGCAGAAGGTACTTTCGTCTTTCACAATATATTATTTTAATTTACAGAGTTAGTTCTATATCAATACTGTTGGAATATTTATTCTGTTTGAACTTTTTAACTTTAATTCATATTGATAATACATTTTCTTTTTTGAACAGTGGATTATAATGGTCGAAGAAAACTTGATTCTACTACGCGTTCTACAATTAGTTTTCAGTTGCCTACATCTGATGTTAAGAAACTGAATAATTACCAGTCAGATGCCTCTGGATCTAAAATATTCCAACATGGAATGTTTATGAATTCTTCAGAAATTCATCGTTTAACAGACTCATCTTCTGTTCATGATAATACTGATTGGAGGAATTCTAATTATGCTGAATCATCTAATGGGTCAAAGAATTTGTATTCAGAATTTAATGAAGCAGCTGATGAAGATTCTGACTTGGATAGTGACAGTGATGCCGAAGGTAATACGGATAATTTTTTAGTAATCCTAAAACACCACCATACTAATCTTACTTTTTAAAATCACACAGAGTATTATGATCAGCATTTTGGAGCAGATGATGATGCCATGGATTATATTTATGAACAAAGAAATAATGGTCAACTAAATCTTTGGTCTGGATACATGGATTTTGGCGCGCCTAATAAAGAGTGTACAAAATGTCATGCACATATGTGGAATGAGGAGCGTAACAACAAAACGACAAAGAAACAGTATCCAACATTCTCCTTATGTTGTAGAAATGGTAAAGTTGAACTTGACAAAGAACCCCAGCCTCCAGAGCCACTTGCTTCATTGTTGTCTGGTGGTGAGAAATCTAAACATTTTAAACAGCATATAAGGGTGTACAATTGCATGTTTTCTTTTACTTCTTCCGGTGGCAAGGTAGATAATAGAATCAACAAAGGCAGAGTTCCATATTGTTTCAAAATGCTTGGCGTGAATTATCATTTGTTGGGAAGCTTGGTTCCAACGGATGGAGATTCTCCAAAATTTTATCAATTATATATTTATGACACGGAAAATGAGGTTGAAAACAGAATTAATGCTTTGGGAGGTAATACCGACACTGTTGATCCTGACATTGTTGAAGCACTTTTGGCCATGTTAGACAAAAATAATAAATTGGTCCGTGCTTTTCGAATGGCTAGAGACCGTTTTGAAAATCGTGATCTTGATGAGTTTAAATTGGTATTAATCTCTTCCAATTCTGCAAGTGGCAGACCTAATCACATTACTCCATCAAATGAGGTTGCAGAATTTATTGTTAGTGATAATACAGATACTGGTGGTTTTAGAGATACAGTTGTCAACTCAAAACAGGATGGCTTGCAGAGAATTTATGAGACAGATCCGCATTACATGCAATTTCAGTATCCTTTACTATTTCCATCTGGAAATGAAGGATTTCACTTACACATACCTTTGAAGAATGTTAAGAAACGTGAAGAATTATCTAAAGATGTTGAAGACTTGGATCCTGATTCAAAAGAACGTCAAACAGTTTCTATGAGAGAATATTATTGTTATAAGGTCATGATACGCACTTCTGAAGGTAATGCACTAAACACAATTAAAGTATTTTATTCTCTCATCAATCTTTTATAAATTACCAGTTTATACATAACAATCTATACTTGATATTGCAGCTCTGACTTTACACTTGGCTGGCCGTTTGTGGCAACAGTTTTTGGTCGATGCTTTTACTGCTATTGAACAGTATCGCTTGGATTGGGTTGCAAATCACCAGACTACTATTCGAGCTGATCTTTACCATTCTGTGCGCGATGCTTTACGGAAAGGAGATAATGATCCTACTCATGTTGGTAAGGCGGTAATTCTTCCTGCTTCATTTACTGGATCTCAACGCTACATGTCACAGTACTTCAAAGACTCTTTGGCAATATGTCGTGCAATTGGACATCCATCCCTATTTCTCACTATGACGTGTAATACTAAGTGGCCTGAAATTAAGAGCATGCTGGAGTTGTTGCCCAATGTTGATGCTGTTGATGCTCCCGATATAGTCTCTAGAGTGTTTAAGCTAAAACTTGACCAGCTAATTGACTTGATCAAGAAGAAGCATTATTTTGGCAGATGTATTGGAGGTATTTCTTAATAAATATGAATTTTAAATCATAGTAAAATGGAAAGTTCATAATGATTGTTTTTATTAAAACATTTTTCTGAATTATTTGGTAACAGTGATGCATGTTATTGAGTTTCAAAAGCGTGGTCTTCCACATGTACATATGTTAATATGGTTACATCCAGACGATAGACCAGATACAATTATGAAAATTGATCGGTTGGTCTCAGCTGAAATTCCAGACCAAAAAACTGATCCAGTAGGATATCATGCAGTTCAGAATTACATGGTACATGGTCCATGTGGTAAGGATCGCACATACTCTCCATGCATGGTTAAAGGGAAATGTCATAGACATTTCCCCAAGAGGTACGCATATCCAAGTCTATCATTCTTTTAATCCAACATATGTATAATAAATAATTATATGTTAATCAATTTGTTGTTTATATTTTCAGATACAATAGTCATACATTTTTCGATGATAGCGGCTTTCCTGTATATCGTAGACGCAAAACTGGCAGATTTGTTAAAAAAAAATGGGGTCCTCCTTGATAATCAGTTTGTTGTCCCATATAATCGAGATCTTCTTATCCGGTTTCAGTGTCATATAAATTTAGAAATATGTAACAGTTCAAGATCATTGAAGTACCTTTTCAAGTACTGTCTAAAGGGACATGATACAGCTACGATGTTGATTAGGAAGAAAGCCGCAAATTCTACCAATAATATTTCCAAAGGCAAAGCTAAAAGTTTGGATGAAATTAAAAGTTTTTTGGATGGACGATATGTTTGTGCATCTGAAGCTTCTTGGAGGATTTTTGGTTTTGATATTCACCACCGTTGGCCAAGTGTTGATCGATTACCACTACATCTTCCTGATCAGAAATATATAAACTTCCAAAGTACAGCTGATTTGCAAACAATTTGTGAAAAGGCAAAGTCAAAAATTAGTAAATTGGAAGCTTGGTTCATTGCTAATAAAGAATTACCACAAGCCCGCAATTTTACATACTCTGAGTTTCCCAGCAAGTTCACTTGGGTTCCCAAAGAAGGCAAATGGAAAGTCAGGCAAAGAGGTGATGTAGTTGGCAGGTTAACAGAAGTTCATGCAACAAGTGGTGATTTATTATATTTGCGTATGCTTTTGTTAAGAAGAAAAGGAGTTTTATCATTTAGGGAACTAAGGTCTGTGGAAGGTACTGTTTACCCGACATTTAAAGAAGCATGTGGAGCTCTTGGACTCTTGCACAATGACAATCAGTGGCATGAAGCATTGTCTGAAAATGAACAAACCAATATGCCTCAACAACTGCGTGCAATGTTTGTTAATATATTGGTTTATTGTTCTGTTTCTGATCCATTTGCTCTTTGGGATTCACACTGGCAGATTTTGTCGGATGACATTGTTTACAACCGGAAGAAACTAACTGGAAATATGCATATATCTCTTTCTGATTCCGAGATAAAAAATTATGCCTTGGCAGGTTTGTTGAAATGACTCAATTAGTATGCATACACGTTTTTTTTCTACAATTTTAATTTGATATGGTTTGAAAGCTTTACTAATCTTACTTTCCATATTTTCTCAGAAATTGAAAAATTATTGAATGATGTTGGCAAGAGCTTGAGGGACTTTCCAATGTTGCCATTTCCTGGAGATATATATTTTGGTAACAATGTCAACCGTCTTATTGTTGAAGAAACTGGGTATGACAAAGTCCAAATGAAAGCTCAGCATGACAATCTTCATAAAAGTCTTAATACAGAACAGAGAGAGGTATATGATGTTGTCGTTGGAAATGTACATCAGAGTAAAGGTGGCATTTTTTTTGTTTATGGCAGTGGTGGTTGTGGGAAAACATTTTTGTGGAAAACACTTTGTTGCCGTTTACGTTCTGAGGGGAAAATTGTACTTCCTGTTGCTGGATCTGGGATTGCAGCTACACTACTACCAGGAGGTCGTACTGCTCATTCTAGATTTCATATTCCTCTTAAGTTGGACCAGTACTCAACTGCAGGAATAAAGCATGGAACAGATATGGCTGAATTAATGCAACAAACAAGCCTAATAATCTGGGATGAAGCTCCTATGACACATCGTCATGCTTTTGAAGCTGTTGATCGAAGTTTACGTGATATAATGTCGGCTGTTGATCCTGAAAGAGGTCGAAAACCTTTTGGTGGCATTACTGTGGTATTTGGTGGAGATTTTCGGCAAATTTTACCTGTTTTACCTAAGGGTAACAGAGGTGATATTGTTGGTGCATCGTTGAATAAATCAAAGCTATGGGATTACTGCAAAGTTTTCCTTCTTCGACAGAATATGCGTTTACATTCAGGTAATTCAGATGTACAAAATAGGATTATATCCGAATTCAGTAAATGGCAACTTGATATCGGAGATGGCAAAGTGGAATGTATTGAATATGGCAATGATATGATTGATACTCAGTTTGTCGTTCCAGATAAGTATGTTGTCAAAAGTTCTGCTAATGATCCCATTCACACTCTTATTGACATAATCTATCCAGATTTCTTGAAAAATTTTCGGTCTCATGAATATCTAAGATCAAGAGCAATTCTAACACCAACCAATGTTGTGGTTGATGATATTAATTCCCAAATCCTTGAAAAACTACCAGGTATTGTTCATACCTATCTTAGTCAGGATTCCATCGATGATAATGGTGGTGAAGATAATGATTTTGATGCTGCTTTTCCAGTTGAATATTTGAATTCAATTAATATGCCATGTCTTCCTCGACATGAATTGAAAATCAAAGTCGGCACAGTTGTTATGTTGATGAGAAATTTAAACCAGATCATGGGATTATGTAACGGGACACGTATGATTGTTACAGCATGTAAGAAGAATAGCATTGAGTGTGAAATTTTGTGTGGATCTCAGGTAGGCACTAGGCACCTTATTCCACGGATTGACATGGTTCCAAGTGATACTAAATGGCCGTTTGAATTTAAAAGAACTCAGTTTCCTATTCAACTATGTTTTGCCATGACTATCAACAAAAGTCAAGGCCAATCGTTGGATACTGTTGGCTTATACCTACCTCGATCTGTATTCTGCCATGGACAGCTTTATGTGGCCATCTCTCGCGTTACTTCTCCTGAAGGACTTCACATTCTGATTGACGATGAAAATGGTGGTAGCTTTAATATTACATCTAATGTTGTATTTGAGGAGGTCTTTTATAATTTGCCAAGTATTGTGTAATAATTTGAAAAGTGGTTTTTTTTTGTACATTTAATGTAATTATAAAATTGTGGGATACCACTTTTATCTATGTTATTAGTTTGTGCTGAATTGAAATAAATACCAAATTTATAGATAAAAATGAAATGCACCGATATTTCACTTCTCCAAGTCCAAATAAAAAAAAGAATCATTATAAACATATCTAATAAAATACAACAAAGTATTTATCAACCAAAATTTAGATAGTCGAAAGCATATTTTTATTTTTTTTTGTTATAGACGTTTTTATAATCTTCGACCTTGCCATTTAATATAGTTACTCGACTTTTCAATAATGCTACCTTAGTACCAAATTTTTTTATTATTATAGTGTTTTTTTTATTAATGGATTAATGGATAATTATATATTATTATACATTATACTTAAATTTAGACTACATAAACACATTAACACTAATTGATATTATAATCATAATGATTTATATTTATTCATACCAACTGAGGTTATTATTTTGTATGTAAAATGTTTAAAAAATTTCAAAATGTAATTGTTTGGTAATCTTTTGCAGTAGAGATACGTATAATTTTAAAATCAATAATTACATTATTAGCAATTAAATAATTACTATAAATTGAAAGATATTATATTATCCAATTTTTAAAAAGTAATTTTGTAAAAATAATTTTTCAAATTCTACAAAATAGTTTGGTTTAAATATTTTGCAATTGAGATATGAATAAAAACAAAATCACTAATTAGATACTTTGTATTTGATAATTTTTCAAATTCTTCAAAATAATTTGTTTTTAATATTTTGCAATTGAGATATGAATAAAAACAAAATCAATAATTAGATATTTTCATACCAACTGAGCCTATAATTTTGTCTCATAGCTACGAATTTATATTCAAAATAAATGGTTATAAATATTTTTGCAATTGATATATGTATATATTTAAAATTAATAATTAAATTATAAATAATAGAATTAATCAAAAATAATAAATTTGTTATCATGTTAAACTTTATTTAAAAATATTAGTGTTATTCCATTCTTCTAATTTTTGATTTAACGTAATAAATTGATACATGTCTTATTATAATTATAAAAATTATGAAAAAACTTTCAGTATAAAAAATAAAAAATTTATAACTTATATTTTAAAAGTTACTGAATAATAGTTTGAGTTATTTTACGCTAAACTTAATTATAATTTTCAATTTCCAATTACATTTTGACAAACATATTTGCACAACATGTACTTAAGGATGCATCTATGTATATATAGTTAGTTTTAACAGATGCACGATTTTCGAGATTTACTCCCACTATCTTTAATGGGTGTTAAATATATAACTTTAATTTAAAATCACTATCAATTCTGTTAGGATTTGTAATAATGAGGTATCTTTTGCGTTATCAGCAATTGATTTGATAGTCAGATAAGCATCAATCATGTAACAATACATATCACAATAAGTCTATATAAATACATAGTAAAGAAAGTCATAGTATAGTCCTACAATATTCAAGCCATTTTCTTCAGAAGTTTCATCCTTATTACTCTGTAAGTTCTCTAATGCACAACATATTATTTTTCGTACGATTAACAAATTAGGTTTTGCATTTTACATTTTACATTTTACATCATTCAAATGCATGAAAACTTCGTCATTATCTTTATTTTTTGACATAATTTTCATTTCAAAACTAAAGAAGAAGTTTTTTGCAGCAATGGAAGGCCTTTATTTTGATCGTATTGGTGGTATTGAAAAGTCTAGGACTGACTGGAAGATAAAAGCGAGAGTTACGAGAATTTGGCCTACTGTGTCACCTGAAAGCGGCACCGTCAAAGGGTTCAATATTATTCTTTTGGATGATGATGTACAACATATGTTTTATGTTTCTCTTTTCTCCTTTGAACTACTGTGAATACATATCTCTTACCTTTGATTTTAATGCATTTAGAATACCCATGTTCATGGATTCACTTATGCTGATGTATGGAGATCCATTGGCACTGATGTTGTTGAAGGAAATGTTTATGTCGTTCAGACTTTCATCGTGAGGGATGCAGTTGGAAATTTGAAGCCAGTTTCAACAGATTATAGCTTAAGATTTACAGCTGCAACAACTTTTGAGAAATGTGAGGATGATCTCATGATTCCAAGGCACAAGTTTGAGTTCATGGATTTAGGTGATTGCTTCAATGAAGCAAGCCGCTTGGAGCCTAATGAAAATCCAGAATTTGCAATAGGTTGGCCATAGTTTTTTTAACTAATTTTTTAATTATGTTATCTCTTGCTTACCTTTTTTTTTTTTTTTACTTTAGATGTAATTGGAGTTGTTGAGGAATTTGAACAAGTAAGGAAAATTCCTACCAAGTTTGGAGATAAAGATATTGTTAGATTCCGACTATGTGATGGAAGGTTAATGTCTTTTGCTGAATTGTCTAATTTTTTGGAATTACATACATGTTATTATTATTACATTTTTATCTTTGGCTGTCTAATTTTTTACTGTTATATGTTTGCACATACATAGTAATCGTCACAGAGTTGGTGTATGGGTAGAACTTGCCAATTCGGTGAATGGGGACTATTTTAAAGTCGAGGAGGACAAAATTGTTATTGCAATTCTGTCAAGTACAAAGATGGCTACATATAAAAGTATGTCCCATTCTTTTCCATTTTTGAAATTTGCAATTTTAAATTCCAAGTTTGTTTACTATGTTTTGGATATTTAATTTTTGCAATGTTTAATCACATTCGCCAAACATGTTTACAGATTCTGTTCAAATAAGTACATTGCCATCTTCAAAAGTTTACTTCAACCTCAATGATGAGACTGTTACTGAGATGAGACAGCGGTATTTAATTATCTATTTGTTCTAATCCAGGTTGATACACATATACAATAACTTGCTTATTTGATGCATTTCTACACTGTATTTTCAGTTTGGAAGAAGAAGGATATAAATCCAGTCAACATGTTGTTGATAACAGTGGTGCGCTGATAACAATTTCACCTTATGAGAAGATTTCGCTCAAGGATTTGAATGACAACATTGCTGTGAAATTTGAGGTTCTGTCTATTAGTCCTCTACATCATTGTTAATTCCTTCACCAAGTAGTAATCCATATTATTATACATTCCTAATCAATAGATTTTATTTGCAGAAGAAGTTGTTCTGCTGTTTTACTATTTCTAAATTAGAAGTAGGAACTGCTTGGTACTTTAATTCATGCAGTAAGTGTCATCTTGAAGTTGTAGACATTGGAAACAGATTCAAATGTGATAGGTGTACTCGCAACATGCCTGTTGCAGAAAAAAGGTATGCAATTAAGATTAGATTATTGTTTTTTTCGGTTAATTCTTATACTCCATTTTCTGACAGCATTTACTAATTGGTTATGTTTCAGATTTCGGATCAGTGTCATTGTAGTAGATGCATCATTTTCTTGCAGTGTTTTCCTGATGGATCGTGTTGTCAAACGTCTTACTAGCAGCAGTGCTTCCAACTTATACCAATCACAGTCTAAAGTAAGTATATTTTGTCATTTTTAAATGAATTTTTTTATTTCTTTAGAGGATCCATAGGTCTTAAAAGACAACACATTTTAGCACTACATAAATTCACCAATTTGTACATTATAACATATAGGATGACAGACTTTCAAAAGTCTTACCAGCAGTGCTTCATACTGTGGTTGGGAAAGAAATTTCTGCTACTATTGAGGTAATTAAAGGAAATAATGAGGAGGCTAAATTCCTCATTACAGCTGATGATATATATGAATCTGCTAAGCCAAGTTCTTCAACTTCTCAATTTTCAAATCAGATTGATTTCCCAGCTATTGATCTTTCAGAAGTTAGTATCTTTCCATTTTTGTTAGTAATTATTTTTTCTTTATAAACTGAATTTTGTAATTAAAGCGCTTATTTCTTATTGCAGTCATTTGATGAAAACGCAGACAGTAATAAGACTCCTGGATCTGCCGCTTCGGTAAACAAAAAAATTAAAATGGTAACAAAAACCAAATAAACTCAATTATCCACTTGCGTATTTTACACAATGTCATTATATATCACATATTTAAGAACTGCATCTCATATCTTTCATTTCTAAGTTATACAAAAAATTTTGTAATTTCAGGAAAAGTAAGAGGTGGATTGCATTATGGATGTTTGGATTCGCTCATGGAATCGCTCTTCACCGAAGATCTTTTCATTTAATTTAATTATGCAAGTTTATTTTCTGAGTTTAATAAGTTCCCATGTTGATTTAAAAGTTTTATAACTTTACCATGGTGTAAGACAATTTCTTATTGTTGGTTTTGGTACTGTTCAACATTTCTATTCTTATTTGATACAGTTAATTTTGTGTTTGCATTATTCATTTTTATTAATTTGGTATTCTCCAACCATATTTATGTTGTATATTCAGATTGATTTTGATCTTATGTCATATTTTTTTATAAAAATAAGGAAACTTATATTTTAAAAAAATTAAATTAAATCAATCTTATCAATCTTACATTTTTTCACATATTTTTTCGTAAATTAAATATAAGTTAATTCATTTGAAAATTTGAAAATAAATCAACATATTAAAAACGTGTAATTCATTTGTAAATTATGTTATAAAGAAATTTGTTATAGATATTGATTTCTATGATCTTGAATGTATACTGTTTAAGATATATTAATCACAGTATCCCAACAACCGAATCTCCATTGCTGTTACAAAGTTGTTGATTAGTATCAATTATATAAATCATAGACATAAATATCTATAAACAACCAAATCTCCATTGCTGTCATAGACATCAATATCTCTAATTTATAGGCCGTTATACCAATTAAATTATTAACTACATAACTACCAAATCTCCATTATTGTTACAAAGTTGTTGATTAGTATAAATCATATCAATCATATACATCAATATCTCTAACTTATTTGCTTAACACTGTTATCTACATATACAACTATATAAATGGCATATACAGGACACTTTCAGTCCTACATTGCAAAAGAACCAGAACTTATGAACTACATTTACGTTAGTCTTCCATTTGTAGGTGTTCTCTGTTTTTATCTATGTACATCGTATTCAATAAGTATTTATGTCTTTTTAGACGTGTATCCCTGTTATTGGTTATTTTTATTCTTCAGTTGTCAATGTAATTTAATTTCAACAAATATGTAATTTTTAAAGTTTCATTATTCAGAATGAGTATGATTTCGCTTTGTGGTGCAATTATCTTTTTTATTTTCAAATTTTTAAAATTACAAATTGTAATAGTAGCCGAAACAGCTGATTGCTTAAAGTTAGTGTATGGGAAGAACACATTTTTTTAATCGTAAAGTTGATTAATTTTTTTTTTGTAAGAGTTTGTGTTTTATTTGACAAATCCAATGTTGTTGACCATGTTCAAAAATCTAGAAAATAGATAATAAATATTCGGAAATATATAAGTATTTTAATACGCCAAATCAATAGAAATGTTCTTAAACAAAAGGATTTAGGAAATGTATGATAGAAGTTATGTGTACTACTTAAAAAAGTAGTTGAGTTTACATGTTAAAAGACAAACTAAGTTAACTACGTCCTGGAAAACCGATTTCAAATAATAATCCAACTTCATTTTCCATCAAATTGAATTCCAAAGTTTCGCTCATCTTCAGTTCATTTTTCTCGGCAAATTTATTCCAACCAGCGGAAAACCTTGCATTTCCATTAGAGGAGACTATTCCCACTTCCCAATTTCCATTCTCAGTTCTTAATGTCACACGTTCACCAGATTTGAATTTTCTATCCCGAGGTTTTACATAGCCAGGTATGTACTGCAGCAGACAATCATGTGTTAAACTTTCAAGTGTTATCAATTACAAACAGTTACATATAAGAAATTCAGTTTTACCAAATAAAATATAAAATTATACCACTCCATGTGAAGAATTATTAACATTTGACCAAGTCATCGTCGAAGAAAATGTGATTGGTGGCTCGTTCATTTCAATATCCACTATTGCATCTGCATTGATACTATGCAAAGCAGCATCATTCATCTCAGCGTCAACAGTCTCAGTTGCAGTAATAGTTTCAGTAACAATTGGTGAAGAATCCTTCACAGCTTCTTTTACTACAAATATGAAACATACTTAGATCAAATTGATATTAATAAACTAACAACATTGTACGGTTAAAGCGAACATACTTGGTGAAGAAATTGATTGTTTAGCTTACCAATATCAGGTTGATTCTCATAAATGCACTTCTCAACTCTTTATTGATCAAAAACGACAATATTGAATTGCCCGTTACCCCAATGAGTAAACATCAATATATCATCTACTTTGATATTTGCGTATGTAACAATCTCCATTAGACCATACAACTTGCCGTCATATTGTGAGTATTGACCATGGACCAATTTCCCATTAGGAAGAGCATATTGAACAACTGGTGGTATTCTTTTCCGAAAAAGACCAAGGAATGAACCAGGAATTTGCTAAATAATATTCAAAATATTACGGATTATGATTGGAAATTTATAAAGGAATATGATCATTTTATTATATTTATAAGATGGTAGATCCAATATTGTAATAGCAATCCGGCAAGCATGGTAATGTAATATGCTCATAGTACTTACAAGTTCACCAGAATCAATTGTTAAGTTATCAAGTACTGATAGAAATTTCCATCCGACTCCATCAGTTGTATCTGTTATTAAAGTAGATACATGCATGATTAGTCTGAGTAAAACAAAGTCAAAAATCATGTTAGTCTGTAATGGAACAAATATATAATTTTAATACCTTGATGACATACAGTATCAGAAGAAGATTTTTCCGGTAAGATGTACTTAATTTCTGTTCCATCATCATTTAATATATAAACCAAAAAAATCCCAGCACCTTTATATGAAACCACAAGAATAGAACCAGAAGTTTCTTGGAATTCCTTAAATAGGGATGCAAGATGAGTTAGAGTTTGGTTTTGTTGGTCAAATTGAACATTGAGTTTACGACCACTTGGAAGCCAAATCTTAGCATTAAAAGGAATGTCATTCCCTATATCGGAAACAATTTGAGTAGGTATAATCTGCATGGGAAATTAATATATTAATTTTTTTTTCCTATTATCAATTGAATAGGACTTAAATTTATACTAAGTAAGTGTTTCTTTACCAGTACATCATTTCGGTTAGATACGGAATCAAGTTTAATGACAAAACGTGTGAACTTTGAGCTTTCAACATCCATCTGTATAAAACAAAAAAAAATATAATTAGTACCATTATAAACAATTATATTTTTATTGTCCATGGAAATCATATTATGGACAAATAATTATATTAGCATAATATGTGTGAGTATATATATTATACATTCTCCTCTTTGCCACACTCGACATTGTACTGATCATGTTCTTCTTCTGTCATTAAAAAAAACACATTGTTAATATAGATGAACTTATCAATATAGGCATAAAGATGAAAAACAAAGTGATAGTTTAAATGTCATACCTATTCCAGTACTCCAATTAAATTTCCAAAAACATTCAGATGATGGATATCTAGCATTGTTCAGGGTTCTATTGTAATAATCTATCTCCAATCCATCCTGTTGGTAGACTCTTGCATACATGTAAATGTTGTCTTCTTCCATTGTAAATATTATCATCTCATTCTCCCTCAAATGAAAGTAATTAAACATATCTCCAAGATTCAACAGGAATCCATCACTTGAATCGTAGTTTATGAAAAAACTATATCCATTGACTTTAAGTATTCTTATGCTCTCAAGTATTGGTTTGTAGAAGTCTTTGACAGTTTTCGCAATCATCTGATACAGATTAGTGAAATGTTTAATTCATAAAATGAAATGATATGATATATAAAGCATAAAGCAAAATTAATCATGTTAAACATATGCAAGTCCATCGTATAACAACTTACCAATGAATCACCTCCTATTGAATAATCTGTTAAGATTTTGAAAAAAGAAACTCTGCAACCCCCAGTTCCTACACAATGGTAAGGTTTTAAATATAGTCATTGCAAATATAGATTAAGATTTAAACTTATACAATGTTAAGTGATTTTAAGACTTTTCTCACCAATAAAGTCATTGGCCTTGAAAAGACATATCTTCAAATTCTGATCACCACACACTGAATCATTGTACATAACCAATACGTCTCCTTTTGCCAACTCCAATTCCTTGGCAAATTCATACCAGCCCTTTCCAAATGTACATATTCCTCCTAACCATTCTATTTCAATCTTCCAAGATCTTTTACAAAATGTAAAAAAAACTTCTGAACCACACTTCCAATTTTCGTATAAGGTTTCTAATTCTTTCCCCAATTTCTACATTCAGGAATATTTTATTAAGAGTATAAAAAATTAGTTGGAGAAGTATGTGTACATTAAGGCCTATAAATAGCTATATATATAAGTTACTAACCATGTGCGCAAATTTCTGATCAATGTCTGAATTTGTAATCTGAATATCATAATATTCAGTCACATTCATCAAACCATTAAAACAGAACAAAGCGGCATTCTGTTCATACTGCACTGTACCCTGTTGAATTATGAAATCTTCCTTCTTCCATCTTCTCGATTCTTCAGTTAGAAAGTACTTTTTAGGATCAGTGACTGGGTACTTAGATTCAATTCCATTTTCCTTGAATATTGTAGCAACGAAAATGTTGTCGCCATAGTAATCAAATTGTACAATGTTGAACAATTTGACACCGTAGAAAATCATAAATTTTTGAAGACCAGATATTGTTAATTCTTCTGCATTGTATTTCCCCTTCCAAAAATTTTGGTTGCACTTGATAATTATATGAGAAGGAAGCTTAAATCCATGAACTGTGTGAAATTTCTTGGGAACACACTGTAAATGATTAAAAGAATGAAAAAACCAATTTAAAAACTAAGTTGTTCAGATTTGATCGTAAAATTAAATTATATCAAAATTAGACCACTTACCAATGTTCCAAAAGGCCTAAATGTATTATTAGCCGAAACAAAACTCGATATAAGAGATCTTCTACCTACAAATATGTGAATGAATTAGGTACAATATTATTGTATCTACTTAAATAGTAAAAAATAATCAATTTCCTAAACATATATACCGTTAGTAGAGGTAGTTTTCCACTTTTGTTCCCAATATGAATTGTCCAACACCTGTAGCACATTGATGATGCATATTAGGTATTCGAACTTTATGTAGGAATTGTATTGGGAAATCATGAATCAAGTACGTACAAAATTACCAAAAAATAGTCCATTATATTATATATACTTGATATACCAAGTCTAAAAAGAGTCAAATTTCAAGAATAGCATGAAATACAAACACTATCTAATGCAATATTGGATCTTCAATTAATTAATCACATACCTCCATTAATCGAATATTTTCTTATACAGTAGAAGAAGTCGTCAAGCAGCAGTTTGTAATCGGAGTTCTATTTGATTCCCAAGACGGTTGTTCGAGTATTACAGCATTGAATGGACTAGATAGTGTATTTCTGATATATGCTATAGTACTTAATATTGTAATTTTTTATTTACTTCAAGTGTTAGTTAATGGAGATAGTGGATTCCATCACAACTATATTCCAGATTTTTAAACAAACAAAATAATTACAAAACAAATTAACTAACACTTAAAATACAATTGAGTTCTCTCATAGTTTATATATAAACCATTTAAATTTTAATCTTAAAATATTCCAGTTAGCAGCATTGTAGTACAATTTAATAAAATATATTTAGTACTTTAACTTAGGATTCTTATTTTCTATTTTTAATTATAAAATCAATGCTAAAGAAATTAATTATAAAAAATAATTGTGTTGTAAAATTAATCTTTTTGAATACATTTTTATTCTTTTATTTTTATAAAAAATACGAAAATTCAAAAATAAATTATGGAAGTATCTTTAAAATCTAATTATAATGCCTGACACACACCCTAATTTGAAATGATAACAAATCAAAAGGACAAAGAGAGTATTATTTTGTATATAGTACATTTGTGTTAGTGTTAATTTCGTAAATGTTTGGCAAATAATATTAATTATTTTTCATAAAAGTATTAAGAAAGTATTATATAAAATTTTCATTATAAAAGTATTATATGTTTGTAAAGGTAATATAATAAAATTTATATATTTTGAGAGATTTGTAACATAATGCTGACATTTCATTTAATCATTTTGATGACATCTCAAATACTTTGCAAAATATAAATTGTTAAATATATTTTATTCATTATGAGTTGATTTCTTACATAATGCAGACTTTTAGCGTAATGATTTTGTTGTAATTTACAAGCTAACTATATTTACACATTTTCTAATAAAATACATGTATTCAAGGTTAAAAACTAAATTTAAATGCAGAGAAGGTGAATCGTTGATACATATATGCATGCAAACTGTTGAGTACAATTCTGTATAACATTAAGTACATCTTTTCACATTCTCCAAGAGTTTAGACATAAATACTACAGCTTTTCTCTTCCATTACATTTCAATCTTCATTATATCACAGCAATTAAAAACATTTAAACAAAGACATGGATGCTAACAACTTTCACAACCTACGAGCTGATGTTCTCAGCCAAATCTTTAACTTCATCATATTGGAGGACAACAACTTATCAGGTTTTTCAAAGTTGCTGATCGTATGGTCAATAGGTCAATCCAGGCAAAGGATCAAGGATGTCTTGGAGAGGTTAAACTGGGATGCATTGTACCAGTTTCATAATGAGCCTATTGAAGTTAGTCGTGATATTTTTTATGGGTTCATTCAATTTGCTGTTAGGTACGATGTTGAGCAAGCTAAGTTTTTTAATTCAACTCGGAACCTCTTTCGGAGACAGGATGTTCAGCGCCATCTATCTGTTTTAGCTGCTCTGTCAGGTAACCACTTCCCTTCAAGGTTCTCATATTTGTTTTTTAAAGCAATTTATAGAACCTTTGAAAGATCTGAAACCACTGAGGAGATGAGTAACTTGCTAAATATAACTTATTTGAGGAGTAGGATAATTGAACAAATGGATTTTCTTCAAGATTTGTATTTTCCAATTTCCGAAATAGATTATCTTTTGCCTGTTTTTAAATTTTGCCCACATGCAAGGAATCCTGACCCAATATATAGTGTTGATGGACCTCCTCTCGGAGTAGAAATATGGTTATCACTTTGTCCAAGAACTGTTGAAGATAACTACATTGATGATTGCCATCCGTGGGGAAAATCCATTACTATGAAGCAAATGTGGGACACTGAGTGTATTCACTGCAAGGTCCAGATCATTCTCTTCAAAGTTCTCCTGTGTTCTGTTCATCCTTAAGATTTTTTGTATTTTTGAACTTTTGTTCTTTAAACTTTATGTTTTATATGTAAACTTTTGTTGTTGGATTATAACATTTTATGTTTTTGGAGATGGATTGTGTACCGACACTACGATTGTTTTTGTTAATCTTTATCTGATTTGATGACATCTGATGCATTTTTTAGGATTAGCAACAATGCAATAATCATTGTTGATTTTAACAACAGTTCTGTCATGTTCAAGATTAGTACATAAACTTTAAACATGTGAAATAATTTCACAAGTCATTTATATTTACATTGACGCAATCTAATTACAAAATTAGTACGTAACATGATCCTAATTTCATTGAATATAACTAAATCAAACACTGAAATATATATAGAATGTCATAATAGTATCCATAATTGTATGTGAAATGTTCTTCAATTTCTTAGTTATGTTCTCATGTCATCAAGTTATAAGTTTTCCTATTTTGGAGGTTTAGTATACAGAATGTGTTACATTCATTACAGATACCAGAATCCATCTCTGTTTTGCCGTGTTAAAGTGACCAACATATGATTCAAATGTACAGGAGATTTCCCTAATGTCATTAAGTTTTACGTTATTTTGTCATTAAGTTGTTAAGAGACTTAACAACTGATTTATATTCAGAGTTTAAAGAGCAAGGGCCGGATCATTCTATTCAGAGTCCTACTATGTTCCGTTCAACCCTAAGATCTTATGTATTTCTGCAACTTTTGATCTTCAAACTTTATGTTTTATATGTTAACTTTGGTTGTTGGATTATGACATTGTTCTGTTTCTGGACATGGATTGTTTATAACATGGAGTTTGTTTTTGTCAATGTCTGTCTAATTTGATTACACCTAATGCATTTCCAGCCTTTCGTTAACATACTTTGTTGAATGTATATCATATTAATTTGCCTTCTAATATTGTCTGTAAACTTTAATTTCTTAGTGCTTACACAGATTTATGAATCTTAAACATTGAAAAACTTATTGCTATCGAAATACACAGATTTGCAGACATGTGAAACCATTACAGAAGTTGTGTACATCAACATGATCATAATATAATTACATCATTAGCAACTGACAAGATCCTATACTGAAACATAGCCAGACTTTTACATAGTTCGCCATACTGAACTATATGTTACTGAATGAAATCCACATAATGAACTATATATTACGGATGAAATGCACAAGTTGGCCACCCATTTTTAGTCTTTGCTCCTCCAATTCGACAGACTTTGCTTTCCAATCATTTATCTTTTCAGTCCATTCTACTTGAAAAGTCTGAAATGCTGTTAACATTTCATCCAAACGTTCCTGCAACAGATTTACATGGCCAACAATTGATGTATTTGTATCTTCCACAAATTTTCTTTCATTCTCTGAGTATGCAGTGTTAACGAGAACACTTTGCTGGGAAGATTCTCCAACACTTCCAGGACCGTTACCTTCCAACACCTCGATAATGTTTCTACATTTGAAATTTAGTAATTGTATCCTTATAATGTAAGTGCAAAAAGTATAGAAAGAACAATATTACGTACCCGTATTTTTCCTCTAGCCCAATGGTGCGAGCAAATAGCAAAGATTGTCTGTCAAATATGCTTTTGAAAAACAATCTAAAATCTTCATTTGCTATACGAATATCTTCATTCAAGTCTGCCGACGTCATGTTGAGGTTGTTAAGGTCATTCACCAACATATTTTTGATGCTTGAGTATCTTCGCCGCTTTGATGATCTCGAACTCATTGTACAAGAAAGAAATTGTTATTGTTAAAATTGTTAATGTAAGTTAGTTTTGGAATACCAAATTACATATTTATAGGCCTTTTTGAACGGTTTTACAGTAGGTGTTGGCATAAAAACTTCCATGGTGGTTTAAAAACTACCCTACAACGTACCACGTAAAAAAAACTTCTTTTTTAGTTGTCTTGATCAGTTACAATGTATATGATATCAATATTTTTATTTTTTAAAAATATAATTACATTTAGAAATTAATTATAATTTAATTTAATTTAATTAAGAAATAAATTTTATTAGTCAGTCATATGCTTCACGTTTTGGGCAAATTTTTTAATGATAATTTACTTATGGTAGTTTTTTGCAATCAACTTATTAAATTTCAATATCATATATGTTTTAAATTTTTATAAATTTTAATATTCCTATGTTTTTTTATTTTTTCATAAAAACAAATTATTGGAAAAAGAGTAATTTAATTATTTCTCTTAAAATCTTATGGATTTATGAATTTTACTTTAAAATAATACTACAAATTATTCATTTTGTTGATTTATTGATATCGGGATTGTAATGATTCAAAATCCTGTATCAATCATCAATCATATCAATTATTGTAGCTACAGATATATTGGTATATTTTCTTAATTTCTATTATTGCATACAAACAAATAATAGTACAAATTATTTATTTTGTTGATATTGGGATTGTTGTGATTGAAAATCCTGTATCAATCATCAATCATTGTTCAACAATCATATCATTGATTTTAGGTAGAAAGATATTGCTACATTTTTTTAATATGTTTGATTTTTGATAAATCATTTTCAATTAAGGAGAATATCCTCATCCTCATAATCAAAATATTTGGTTTCGTAACAAACTGATAGACTCCATAAACCTAAATTCTCCTTTAAATTATCCCATTATCTCACAAGTGACATCTTAAAACCTCTAAAGGTTAAGGTTTAATAATCTACAGAGGTCCTATTCTTTGTCTTTGTATTACTTATCAATCATTTTTAGAAGTTTGTAGTATGTATTGTATTGTTTAAACCTTTGTTTTTTTGTCTCAATTACTTGATCTTAAAAACTCAGAATTTTTTTTCAAATTAGGCTTCATTCCAATGTTTCTAATCGTTTCATGTACACAATGTTGAAAACAGTTATGGAAATGCACGATCATCTTTCTACACTGAATGATACTACGTTCAGATGGTGTTTGAAGGTCCGTGTTACAAGGATTTGGGAAACAATCTCCAATACTGGTGCCATCATTTCTCACAATATGCTTCTTTTAGATTGTTTGGTAAGAATACTTTTTATAATTTTTTTTATCTACTTTAATTTTGTATCTCATTATCTTTTTTATAATCAGAACACTCATATGCATGCAATGGTCGATCCTGCTATATGGAATAACTTTGACAACCCTATAGTGGAAGGAAGATTATACCTGATTATCAATGTTCGTGTTCATCAAGCATTTGGTTTTTACAGGCCTGTTAGCACAGATAAATGCTTGACCTTTGTTCCTTCAACTATGATAGATCCATATCCTCATGATGATTTTGTAATTCCAATGCACAAATTTGAGTTAAAACCTCTCGGAGATCTTTACGATATTGTATGTTCATATGAACCTTATACGGTACCTAGCTATTCCACAGGTAATTTTTTTAATTTTTATTATATATTTCCATAACTCCATTATGATTTAAAATTTTAGTACTATTTTCATTTTCTATTATTAGATGTGATTGGAATGTTGGAAGATCTTGAACCATTGCAAACAATCCACACCCATTTTGGAGAAAGACAAATTGTGCGCTTTAGAATAAATGATGGAAGGTACTCAACTTTGAACAATAATGAAGATACTGTTTATTGTTTTTAAAATTTTTTAGATTTGCAAATAAATGTTGAAGATGCACACCACTAAATATATTTTTGTCAGTGTTTCTATTCGCGTTTCTTTTTGGGGACCATTGAATGCAAATACTGAGCCTTTGTATGCAAATAACGAAATGTCTCCAGTAATTGTAATTCTGGCAAGTATCAAGATCTCGGCTTACAAAGGTATTCCTGTCTAATACATGATTTTTAAAATCTATAATTTTTTCTTGATACATGTTCCTTATTTTTTTAAACCAAAGCAGGTGGAGTTCATATTTGTAGCTTGCCTTCTTCAAAGATTTATATTAATCTTCCACATGGGGATGTTTTCATGATGAGGAATAGGTATATTGTAGTCTTACTTTCCTTTCTAAATTATATGATTCTTGATATTTCTAGATTTATTGTAAGTCTTAGTAATTGATCCTGAACTATTTTGTTTTATAGGTTGATTCAGCAAGGAATGCAGCCTTAATTTCATGCTCTTTGAAATCTGATCAAGTCATCTATTGCATAGAATCACTTAATAAAGAGAGATGGAATTGATTCAATTTTACTCTCAATTTGTCACCTTTCTATTTTATGGATTCCAAAATATATTTATGTACTCAGTATTGTTTGTGTTTCCATTATTTCTTATTGTAACTATGGAACCAAAGTTCATGTGGTTCATGTCAGAATAATACGGACTCCTTCTGCAGGTCATGATTTCCAAGAATTCAATCTAATACTTTTTCATTGGAATTTAACGAAATATATATGTTTAGTGTAGACTCTTTATTTGAAAAAAGAGTCTACAATGCATTCTACTCATTTTTACATTATCATATATAGTCATTTAGCCAAAGATACTAATGTACTTATATAAAAATTCCATCACAAAGTTATAAAAGTGCATACAATACACTTCAAAACTATTGCAAACAGTTTACCACCAATCCATTATTTGATTATATTAATTGCCAATACCCTTTGGAATGTTTAAACCAATTGACCATTATCCATTCTTAGTCCTTAATGTCACCCTCTCATTTTCCAAGTATATGTCCTACTACTACAGGTGATAAGTGATGAATCAAGGTTTGTACAACAAGAATAAGAACTCCTCCTACAATTCATGGTTTCCAAAAATTCAATCACATATTTCTTGATGAGAGTGTACTTAAATTTTATGTCTACTGTTGCTTATTTATTTTTAAGAATTTGTCATGTAGTATGATGCTAAAGTGCATTTTAATTATACTTACATCATCATATATACTTATTCAGCCAAAGATACCATTGTATTTGCAAAACTAAACCATCACAAAGTTATCAAAATTCTTAAAATACAATTTAATAATATCGCAAACATGATAACGCCCATCCATCACTAGACATTAATAAATTCCAAAATTCAACATCACAGAGCTAAAATGTTCAATCCAAAAAATGCTAATGTAGTTGTACTTCAAAAACAGCTCCATTTTCCTCATCATTTAGCAGAGTAAAGACCAGTGTTTGTTTGTATTTCAATTTGTTCTTATCTGCAAAATTATTCCATCCAGCCGAGCATCTTGCAGTTCCCTTACAAATGGATAAGCCAACTGACCATTCACCATTCTCAGTCCTTAATGTCACCCTCTCATTTGCTTTCCATTGCCTATCATTAGGAGTGATTTCCTTTGGAATATACTAAAATGACAAAAAATTAAAAGCATCAGTATTGACTTGGTTAAAACTAAAGGATTCAATCATATTTAGCATTAGTCTAATTTAGAAAGATGCAAATTTAAATCATATTAGCACTAAACTAAATCATACCACTCCATGTGATGAACTGTCAACGTTTGATTTAGTCATGACTACAGAGAAGAGCATAGGAATAGCATCCATTTCATGATCAGGAGGATTGTTGTTCATGACTAAGGTGCCTACATTTTCAGCCAAGTTTTCGACATCTGCTTCTACATGTAATTAAAACAATGCATTGTCAGTATCCTTTGCAACTATAACAATGTGTTCATAAATGATTTATCATTCTAATGTGAACATGCTTTACACTGCTATACTCCAGAATTTAAACTTCTTACCAGTCTTAACTGCAACCTTCTCAATGGTCTTCTCCACTCTTGACTCATTAAAAACAACGACATCAAATTGTCCAAATCCACAATTTGTGAACATTAAAACATCGCCTACTTTGATGTTAGTGTAAAGGACAATTCCCAATAAATCATAGAACTTTCTATCATATTTTGAGTATCGACCTTCGAAAAGTTTTGCATCTGGCAAAGCATAAAGGACGTATGGAGGAATAACTTTTCGAAACATTTTAAAATATGGTGTTGGAATTTCCTGAAAAAACAATTAAAAAAAACCACATTACTAATTGATCTTAAATTTTCCATATGTTTCATAAAAACCAAACAATGTAAAAAGCATTACACATCTAATACAGGATTATAACTTACAA